>CM064573.1:56506917-56931917 GCA_032716605.1 Paralithodes platypus | reverse complement strand
CCTGATGGTCTCAATAACAAAAGGCAATATCGAATATATCTTACACTACTCAATTAGTTTTCCTGAACGTCCCAGCCAGCAATCCCTCAAAAACAAACGTAATGAAGCCATGCAACACTTATCTTCTGATCTAACTACTATTTCCAATTGGGGCAGAGAAAATATTGTTACCTTTAATGCTTCCAAAACCCAATTTCTTCATCTTACTACTTGTTTGGAACTCCCAGAGGACTATCCCTTATACTTCAACAATACAAAAATCAATCCTTCATCTTTTCTCAATATTCTTGGTGTCTCCTTTTCTTCTGCTCTCACTTGGAAGGACCATATTACCAGTCTTGCTAAGGCAGCCTCCCAGAAGCTGGGTGTGCTCAACCGCCTCAAGGGGTTCTTTACCCCTGCGCAGCTTCTGGCTCTGTACAGGGGCACAGTGCGTCCTTGTATTGAGTATTGTTCACATGTGTGGGGAGGATCCTCTCACACCGCACTCCTAGACAAAGTAGAAAGGAAAGCTTTTCGTATCATTAACTCCCATCCACTCACCAACTCTCTGCAAACTCTCTCTCTCTCTTCGACGCAATTTTGCATCTCTCTCGCTATTCTATCGCTACTACAGTAATCAGTGTTCTTCGGAGCTTTCTCAGTGTATACCACCTCCTCTACACAGGGTACGTAGTATCCGTCTTGCAACACAATACCACCCCTACTCTGTGCAACTCTCCAACCCAATCTTTCTTCTATTCAACTGCTGAGCTCTGGAACTCTCTCCCAGAATCAGTCTTTCCCTCTTCCTATGACTTAAATTGTTTCAAACTCCGTGTTTCCAGGCATTTTTGCTCGAACGTCCCTTGATTTTGGCCCTGTCACTCTTTCAACTCTGGGGGAGGCACTCGCTACAGGCAGTTCTGCCTTTTGTCTCCCTCATCTCCCTCACTCACATATAGTTTTATCACTAGACCTCCATCAAGCTTAAGAAATACCTCCTAGACCCCCTTTCAAGATCAGTTGTATAATATTCGATAGATAAATGTCCCGGCCAAAGGCAGGTTCCTCCTAGAATTACAGGTTCGCTATCGCTCGCCAGGATAAAATCGATACATAAATGGCACGAAAGGTCTTTATATTGACAAAGAAATGGGGCAAAAGGTCTTAAAATCGCCAAAGTAATAGAACGAATTTCATAAAATCTCAAAGCTAATGGAACTGAACATGAGGGAGAAAAGCAAGTACCTCCCCCTTTGCCCTTCTGTGCCGGCGACGTCTTTGTCATCATAATTTTGCTATATTTAGACGATTTTGTGCAGCTTAAGAAGGATCTGTGGTAGTAGTAATGGTTAATAAGATCATTCGAAGTCTGTTAATTGCTGGAGGTCCTTCTTAAACTGGTTAATATCGTCTCTTATTAACCAGTATAAAATATAGAGGACAGAACCGGTACTGAACGGGTTAAGGGGAGCTGGGTCGTTTTTCTAGACCCCTTTCTCCCTCATTTTTAGCCCCATTAGTTTTCAGATTTTAGGATGTTTGCCCCATTAGTTTGTCGATTTTAAGACCTTCCGCCCCATTTCCTTGTCAATATTAAGACCTTTCGTGCTATTTAGGTGTCGATTTTATTCCTGGCGAACGATAGGATTGGTGAGCCTGTAATTTTGGAAGAACCGACCTTCGACCACCGGGACATTCTTCTACCGAAAAATGAACAAATTAATCGAGAATGGATTTTTTTAAAGTTTGATGGAGGTCTAGGGAGGAAACTAGAAACACAAAATAATATATGAAAAAATCGACCAAAAAGTGAATCATCTCCCCTTAACCCCCTCACCACCATTACGTAATTTGCATCATATTCTGGTTACCATTAGACGATTTTCTTTAGTTTATAATCTACCTATACGATTCAAATGGGTAAATACGGTCTCAATAAACCCTCTTAGTAACATAGGTCCTTCTTAAACTGCATACAATCATCTGTTGTTAATGTTTAAGGGGAGACTGACCGTTTGTTTGGTCTATTAATTCATTTACTCATATATTGTTTTAGTTTCCTCCCTAAACCTCCATCAAGCTTAGAAAAACACCCCCTAGACACCCCTTCAAGATAAATTTGTACATTTTTCGGTAGAAAAATGTCCCGGCCAAAGGCCGATTCCTCTTAAAATTGCAGGCTCGCTATCGCTCGCCAGGAAATAATCGACACCTAAATGGCACGAAAGGTCTTAAAATTGACAACGAAATGGGGCGAAAGGTGTTAAAATCGCCAAATAATGGGCCGAACGTCTTATAATCTCAAAACTAGTGGGGCTAAACATTAGGGAGAAGGGGGTCCAGAAAAACGGTCTGCCTCCCCTTGAACTACCTCTGTAACTAATTCTAGCTATCGTTCTCCATATTGTGTTCTATGTGTATGAAGGAGACAAAATGCAAAGCTGCCTGTAACAAGTGACCCCCCCCCCCCATAACAACAACAACACAGAGTTATCCTGCTATACCCTGTTCCACCTAAGTAGGCCAAAACTCTTGAATATTTACCTTCATAACTCACAAACGACTAGAGTAATCCAGCTATTTTGTCTACCATTTGGGAAGGGACAGCCAGGGAATAGGTGCTGAAATGTACAGCCCCTTTGCTTCAGCCCTGTTTTGAGTGTTAGAGGTTAGAGTTCACGATTTCTGGCCTACCTAGTTAGAACAGGATATAGCTCTCACAAACACCTCCTCCTGTTCATATCACTACACTAAAGCCGGAGTCACTCGAGCATTTTTTACGGGCAATTATGGTCTGGAAGTTTTAAAAAATTACACTTTATCAGAATTCGGCCGTCTAACATAATCTACCTTAAGTCTAGTTGCCGATACCAGTGCGAAAAATTCCCAAAATAATACGAGAAAAAACTTGCTCATGGAAAATTGACGGAAAAAGCGCTCGTGTGACAGCGGCTTAAACAAACACACCACACTTCTTTCCAATACACCAATAAAAAAAAAATTAAGAACACCACCAACCGCCCATAATTTGGCTCTGACACACTTTCAACTTTGGAGGAGACACTTGTTACAGGCAGCTTTGCCTTTTGTCTCCCTCATACACATAGGGAAAACAATCTCAATTAATCCTTTCAGCTACCATATATCTCTACCAAGCTTCATAAACATATAAAAACAATCTCAATTAATCCTTTCAGCTACCATATATCTCTACCAAGCTTCATTAACATATAAAAACTACCTCAATTAATCCTTTCAGCTACCATATATCTCTACCAAGCTTCATGAACATATAAAAAATATCTCAATTAATCCTTTCAGCTACCATATATCTCTACCAAACTTCATTAACATATAAAAAATATCTCAATTAATCCTTTCAGCTACCATATATCTCTACCAAGCTTCATTAACATATAAATACTATCTCAAATAATCCTTTCAGCTACCATATATCTCTACCAAGCTTCATTAACATATAAAAACTATCTCAATTAATCCTTTCAGCTACCAAATATCTCTACCAAGCTTCATTAACATATAAAAACTATCTCAATTAATCCTTTCAGCTACCATATATCTCTATCAAGCTTCATTAACATATAAAAACTATCTCAATTAATCCTTTCAGCTACCATATATCTCTACCAAGCTTCATTAACATATAAAAGCTATCTCAATTAATCCTTTCAGCTACCATATATCTCTACCAAGCTTCATTAACATATAAAAACTATCTCAATTAATCCTTTCAGCTACCATATATCTCTACCAAGCTTCATTAACATATAAAAACTATCTCAATTAATCCTTTCAGCTACCAAATATCTCTATCAAGCTTCATTAACATATAAAAACTATCTCAATTCATCCTTTTAGCTATTATCTCTCCCAAGCGTCATAAAATTAATAATATAACTATCTCAATTAATCCTTTATATATCTCTACCAAGTTAATTAATATAAAAAACTATCTCAATTAATCCTTTTAGCTACCATATAATCTCTCCCAAGCTTCATAATATCGTCTAAATGTAGTTAGAGACTCCCTCATACACATAGGGTAAAATAACTATATCTATTCACCCTTTTAGCTACCATATATCTTTCCCAAGCTTCAAAAAAAAAAAATCTCAATTCATCCTTTTAACTACCATATATCTTTCCCAAGCTTCAAAACAAAAATCTCAATTCATCCTTTTAACTACCATATATCTTTCCCAAGCTTCAAAAAAAAAAAAAAAATCTCAATTCATCCTTTTAACTACCATATATCTTTCCCAAGCTTCAAAAAAAAAAAATCTCAATTCATCCTTTTAACTACCATATATCTTTCCCAAGCTTCAAAACAAAAATCTCAATTCATCCTTTTAACTACCATATATCTTTCCCAAGCTTCAAAAAACATAAATTAACTATCTCAATTCATCCTTTTAACTACCATATATCTTTCCCAAGCTTCAAAAAAAAAAAAAATCTCAATTCATCCTTTTAACTACCATATATCTTTCCCAAGCTTCAAAAAAAAAAAAAAATCTCAATTCATCCTTTTAACTACCATATATCTTTCCCAAGCTTCAAAAAAAAAAAAAAATCTCAATTCATCCTTTTAACTACCATATATCTTTCCCAAGCTTCAAAAAAAAAAAAAATCTCAATTCATCCTTTTAACTACCATATATCTTTCCCAAGCTTCAAAAAAAAAAAAATCTCAATTCATCCTTTTAACTACCATATATCTTTCCCAAGCTTCAAAAAAAAAAAATCTCAATTCATCCTTTTAACTACCATATATCTTTCCCAAGCTTCAAAACAAAAATCTCAATTCATCCTTTTAACTACCATATATCTTTCCCAAGCTTCAAAAAAAAAAAATCTCAATTCATCCTTTTAGCTACCATATATCTTTCCAAAGCTTCAAAAAAAAAAAAAAAAATCAATTCATCCTTTTAGCTATCATATATCTTTCCCAAGCTTCATCAAATCGTCTAAATGTAGTTGAAATTCCCTAAGAAAGCCGCCACCAGTACAGAAAGGGTGATTCCTGGATCCCCTCGCTCTAAGCCGATATTGGGTAGTAAAAAACGCCGGAAAACTGCCCGCGTAACCCTCGCCTTAAGGGGGGTCACCGTTTTTTTTTAATCTTTCTCTCCTTTTCTCTCTTTCCCTGGCTTGTATCCATTCGGCCCCACTCAGCCAACTGTTTTAAGACGTTTATCCCCATCCAGGTGTCGATTTCTTCCTGGCGAGCGATAGCGAGCATTGTATGGAGAAATCCGGCTTCACCGGAGAATTTTTTCTATCGATAAAATGTACATATTTAGCTCGCTATCAAAACAAAAATATATATATGCTGGTTCGCTACCACTCGCCAGGAAAATATTGACACCTGGATGGGGGTAAACGTCCTAGAACAGTAGGCTGAATTGGGCCGAATGGATACAAGCCAAAGAGAGAGGGAGAGAAAGAGAAAAAAAGCGAGGTGGGCTCCCTTAAAGGGGAGGTAGTTGCGTTTTCTCCCTCATGTTTAGTACCATTAGCTCTAAGATTTTAAGACATTCGTTCCATTAGCTTGGCGATTTTAAGACCTTTCGCCCCATTTATTTTCAATATAAAGATCTCTCGTGCCATTTAGGTGTCGATTTTTTTCCTGGCGAGCGATAGCAAGCCTGTAATTCTACTAGGAGGAACCGGCCATCGGCCGGGAAATTTTTCTACTGAAAAAATTTACACATTTATCTTGAAGAGGGGTCTAGGGGGTGTATTTTTTTAAGCTTGAAGGAGGCCTAGTATAGCGAGGTTACGATAAGATAAATAAATAACTAAATAAATAAATAAATACAAAAACTGCCACTACCCGCTTTAAGGGTAGGTATATAGTTTGCTTCCTAGACCTCCCTCAAGCTTAAAATATATACCCCCAAGACCCCCCTACGAGATAAATTTGTACATTGTTCGGTAGAAGAATGTCCCGGCTTCTCTTTGCAGGCTCGCTATCGCTCGCCAGGAAAAAAACGACACCTAAATTACAGAAATAACACAGATATAGGGCGATAGGTATTAATTTCACCAAATTAATGGAGCAAACGTCTTAAAATCTTAAAACTAATGGGGCTAAACATGAGAGAGAAAGTGTTCAGATAAAACACCCTTTAAGTGAAAATATCACCTTAACTCCTACTACTCGCTTTTTATGGACCCCGTTCACCCTCATGTTTAGCATATTTGTTTTGAGGTTTTAATACGTTCGTTTCATTAGTTTGGCCATTTTGAGACCTTTCGCCTCATTTTTGTTTTCAATATTAAGACCTTTCGTGCCCTTTAGGTGTCGATTTTTTCCTGGCGAGCGAGAGCGAGCCTCTAATTTTATCAGGAACTGGCCTTCGGCCGGAACATTTTTCTACCGACAAATGTACAAATTTATCTTGAAGGGGGAGTCTAGGGGTGTTTTTCTAAGCTTGATGGAGGTCTAGCGAAGAAACTAAAGACTAAATTAATACATAAATACATAGACCAAAACCAAGCACTGCCCCCATATAAGCCCTTTGGAGATTATGACGCAGTTGGACAGTTTATTCTGGCTATCATTGGACGATTATATACAGCTTAGGAAGGATCTCTGGGAAGTATGAGGGTACGGACTATCTCAATTAACCCTCTGAGGATTATATACAGCTTAGGAAGGATCTCTGGGAAGTATGAGGGTAAGGACTATCTCAATTAACCCTCTGAGGATTATATACAGCTTAGGAAGGATCTCTGGGAAGTATGAGGGTAAGGACTATCTCAATTAATCTGAGGATTATATACAGCTTAGGAAGGATCTCTGGGAAGTATGAGGGTACGGACTATCTCAATTAACCCTCTGAGGATTATATACAGCTTAGGAAGGATCTCTGGGAAGTATGAGGGTAAGGACTATCTCAATTAACCCTCTGAGGATTATATACAGCTTAGGAAGGATCTCTGGGAAGTATGAGGGTAAGGACTATCTCAATTAACTCTGAGATTATACAGCTTAGGAAGGATCTCTGGGAAGTATGAGGGTAAGGACTATCTCAATTAACCCTCTGAGGATTATACAGCTTAGGAAGGATCTCTGGAAGTATGAGGGTAAGGACTATCTCAATTAACCCTCTGAGGATTATATACAGCTTAGGAAGGATCTCTGGGAAGTATGAGGGTAAGGACTATCTCAATTAACCCTCTGAGGATTATGACGCAGTTGGACAGTTTATTCTGGCTATCATTGGACGACTTTATACAGCTGAGGAAGGATCTGTGGGATTATTATGAGTGTCAAAACTATCTCAACTAACCCTCTGACTTCCATGCACCCTTCCCAATCTGAATATAATCGTCTAATGATATCCAGAAACTCGAAAAGAAATACGTAGTCATCGGATCTTGAAATGATTAGTATTTCAAAAAACTCTCTGATTTCCCATATCCCCTTCCTAATCTGCATAAAATCGTCTAATAATAGCCAGAAAAACCGAAAAGAAATACATCATCGGTTCTGGAAAGGGTTAATTTTAGGAGCCCGCCCTCCTCCCCCTCCCACACATATTCGCTTGTTAGGCAACCCGCAGATGGCCGCTCCTTGGTGGCTGGATGTGCGGGGGTTGTGGGAGATAGATAAAGGGGGTAATGCTTGTTTTTTGGTCTATATATAAATGTATTACTTTAGTTTTTAGTTTTCTCGTTAGACCTCCACCAAGCTTTACAAAAACAGCCCATAGACCCTCTTTCAAGATAACTTTGTAAATTTTTCGGTAGAAAAATGCTCTGGCCGAAGGCCGGTTCCTTCTAAACTTATAGGCTCGCTATCGTTCGCCAGGAAAAAATAGACACCAAAATGTCACGAAAGGTCTTAATATTGACAAAGAAATGGGGTGGAAGGCCTCAAAATCGTTAAACCAATGGAACGAACGTCATAAAATTGAACAACTAATATGCTAAACATGAAGGAGAAGGGGATCCACAAAAAGCGACTACCTCCCCCTTAAGACAGTATTTAGGGAGTTAGAGTTGCTGTAACGTAAGGGGAGAATTTTGCCTCACTATTATTTTATTCTAAATATTATCCAGATTCCCCCTTCCACCCTTTTACTCGGTGATAATAGTTATGACTCTTACTGTGTCGTAACTTAATTAACACTGTTTAACCCCTACTGTACCAGCGACGTCTTTTTAATCTTATTCTAACTATATTTCGACGATTATGTTCAGTTTTTGAAGGATCTGTGGTAGTAAAAAGAGTTGAGATAGTACGAAGCCTATTCATTGCTGGAGGTATTTTTTTGAACTGAATAAAATCGTCTAATAGTATCCAGAATATAGTTAAACGGACGTTACCGGTACTGAATGGGTTAAGGGGGTAGTGCTTGGTTTTCTGGTCGGCCTTCTACCTCATGTTTAGCCCCATTGGTTTTCATATTTTAAGACGTTCGGCCCCTTAGTTTGGTGATTTTAGCACCTTTAGCTCCATTTCGTTGTCAATGTTTAGACCTATCGTGCCATTTAGGTGTCATAATTGTCCTGGCGAGCGATAGTGAGCCTGTAATTCTAGAGGAACCGGCCTTTGGCCGTGAAATGTTTCTACCAAAAAATGTACAAATTTATCTTGAGGGGGGGGTCTAGGGGATATTTTTCTAAGTTTGAGGGAGGTCTTGCGAGGAAACTAAAAAATATACGAATATATGAATTAATAGACCAAAAAAACAGCCACTACCCCCTTAATGTGTGTCTCGGAGGAAGTCATGTTCTCAGAAGGTGTATGTTTGTCCCAGTGGTGGCTTGGTGGCTGTTTACGTCTCTGTGATAATTACTGGATTGGCTTAGGGACACACTTCATTAGGTACAGGTGCCTACATAAGTTCTGTTCCTCGTCGTGATCTTATGTATGACAGTAAAATAGGGTGAATGAATTGCGAGTGTGGTTTCATATAATTTTCAGATGAGTTGACCACTGCGTAAGAAATAACACTCGTAATTCAATCATGGGCATTATATCTCCGTGTGTAAGATCCCAGAGAGGAACAGAACTTATTAGGTAACTGTACACTGAGGCATAGACACTTACATAGCTGCATAGGCTGATGGAGAAATACATGCATAGATATACTTAAAGATAGATACACACATAAATAGATAGTCTGATAGTTACGTAGATAGATAATTAGATAATGTACTGTATACTGTATAATGTATATATATATATATATATATATATATATATATATATATATATATATATATATATATATATATATATATATATATATATGCACACCACACTTCCTCCTTCATAATTATTAAAATAATATGATGAACACAGGCCCTGCCTCGGAGTCCCCAGGGGGTGGGGGGGGGGGACCATAAATACCCCCACACATACCCGACCTTCCCCTGACGACCCCTCTAAAGACTCTGGACCACGGCCTGTCACTCTTACTATCAATTTCTGCAATATTCGCGGCCTTTCCTCTAATTTTCACTCTATCGAACACCATCTCTCCTCCTCCAAACCGGATCTTCTCTTCCTCACCGAAACTCAGGTGTCTGAAGCAACTGCTAGCAGCCCCTTCTCTGTATCCTCCTACTTTCTCTATCCTAGTTTCAAAGCCAAAGGCGGATGTTGTGCATACGTGCACAACAAACTCACTTGCTCTCGTGTTCCCGATTTCGACTCCTCTGAATTCTCAACTATATGGCTCAAACTATCCTGTCATTCTCATAATAAATATTTCTGTGCTGTCTATCTTTCCCCTAACTCTACCGACTTTCCAAAATTCTTCGACTATCTAAACTCTAAAGTGGAACACATTCTATCTATCTCTCCCTTCTCTGAAATCTCCATCTTAGGAGATTTCAACGTTCACCACCGCTAATGTGGCTCTCCTATAACTGTATACTGACCCACCTGGTGAACAAGCCTACGTCTTTTCTATCATAAATGACTTAGAGCAGCTGGTCCAGCAACCCACCCGTATCCCGGATCGCTTCGGAGATCGGCCCAACATTCTTGACTTATTTCTGACTTCTAACCCTTCTTCTTATACTGTCAATCTTTTTTCTCCTTTGGGCTTCTCCGACCATAAACTTATCTCCGTCACCTGTCCTATCTCTTCAGCAAGGCCATCCGATCCTCCCAGCCGGCGGCGCTTGTGGCACTTTGGCGCTGCCGACTGGGAGGCTCTCCGGCAGTACTTCTTTGATTTCCCATGGGATGACTTCTGCTTCCGTGGCCGAGGACCCGAGGAGAGTGCTGAACGCATTGCCGAGGTAATCCTCTCCGGCATAGAAGCGTACATTCCAATTTCTTTCTCTCAGTCTAATGCAAAAAAAATCTTGGTTTACTCACGCTTGTTCTACTGCTGTCCACAACAAGGAGGAAGCACTCAAACGGTACCGACGCCTTAAAACTCAAGAATCTCATTCCTCTTATGTTTCTGCCCGGAATCAAGCCAAATCTGTTCTTCGACTTGCCAAGCACTCTTTCATCAATAATAAATGCACTGAACTATCCAACTCTAGCTCTTCCCAAGCTTTCTGGCATCTAGCCAAAAACCTCTCCAACAACTTTTCTTCCTCGTCTTTCCCTCCCCTTTTCCACTCTGATGGCACAACCATCACTTCTTCCTCTGACAAAGCTGAACTCTTTGCTCAAACTTTTGCCAGAAACTCTACCTTGAATGATTCCGGTGCTATTCCTCCTTCTCCACCCCCCTCTCTCCTACTTATGCCTAATATCCTAATCTCTTCTAAAGATGTACTTTCTACCCTCTCTGGGCTTAATACTAAGAAGGCGTACGGTCCGGACGGTGTTCCTCCTGCTGTACTTAAAAACTGTGCTTCCGTGCTGACCCCCTGCCTAGGCAAACTCTTTCGTCTCTGTCTCTCCTCTAACGTCTTTCCTTCTTGCTGGAAGTTTGCTCTCATTCAACCTGTCCCAAAAAAGGGTGACCGCTCTCAACCCTCCAACTATCGTCCAATTGCTCTCATCTCTTGTATCTCTAAAGTTTTTGAAACTATTCTTGCTTCCAAATTTCTTAAGCATTTCTCTTCTCATAATCTGCTCTCAGGTCGCCAGTATGGCTTCAATAAGGGTCGCTCTACTGGTGATCTTCTTTCATATCTTACTAACTCTTGGTCATCAAACTTTCGGGACTTCGGTGAGACTTTTTTTGTTGCACTAGACATATCGAAGGGCTTCGATAGAGTCTGGCACAAATCTTTAATATCCAAACTGCCCTCCTTCGGTTTCTGTCCCTCCATCTGTGCCTTTGTCTCTAATTTCCTTTCCGGCCGTTCCATAGCTGCGGTTGTGGACGGCTATCGCTCATTTTCTCATCCTATCAACTCCGGTGTCCCTCAGGGTTCTGTCCTATCTCCTATTCTCTTTCTAATTTTCATAAATGATTTTCTCAACTGTACATCCAGTCCCATCCATTCATATGCAGTCCACTCTACTTTACACCACTCAATTAGTTTTCCAGAACGCCCCAGCCAGCAATTCCTCAAAAGTAAACGTAATGAAGCCATAAAATGCATATCTTCTGATCTAGCTACTATTTCCAATTGGGGCAGAGAAAACCTTGTTGCATTTAATGCTTCCAAAACTCAATTTACTACCCGTCAGGAATCTCCAGAGAACTATCCCTTATTCTTCAACAATATAAAAATCAACCCTTCATCTTCCCTCAATGTTCACGGTGTCTCTTTTTCTTCTGCTCTCACTTGGAAAGACCATATTACCAATCTCGGTAAGGCAGCCTCCCAGAAGCTGGGTGTGCTCAACCGCATCAAGGGGTTCTTTACCCCTGCGCAGCTTCTTGCTCTGTACAGGGGCACAGTGCGTCCTTGTATTGAGTATTGTTCAAGTGTGTGGGGAGGATCCTCTCACACCGCACTCCTAGATAAAGTAGAAAGGAAAGCCTTTCGTATCATTAACTCCCGTCCACTCACCAACTCTCTGCAATCTCTCTCTCTCCGCCGCAATGTTGCATCTCTCTCCCTATTCTATCGCTACTATAATAATCAGTGCTCCTCGGAGCTTTCCCAGTGTATACCACCTCTTTTACGTAGGGCACGTGGTACCTGTCTTGCAACTCAATCCCACCCCTACTCTGTGCAACTCTCCAACCCAAGAGTGAAATGTTATTCTCAAACTTTCTTCTACTCAACAGCTGAGCTCTGGAACTCTCTCCCAGAATCAGTCTTTCCCTCTTCCTATGACTTAAATTGCTTCAAACTCCGTGTGTCCAGGCATTTTGGCTCGAACGTCCCTTGATTTTGGCCCTGTCACTCTTTCAACTATGGGGGAGGCACTCGCTATAGGCAGTTCTGCCTTTTGCCTCCCTCAATCACATATAAATAAAACAAGAATATATATATATATATATAAATATATATATATATATATATATATATATATATATATATAATTATATAGTTTGATGTCATTTTATTATTTATTCCCACTCGTATTGAATGTAAGTGAATAAATACTGCACTGCCTTTTCCATCTAGATATATTTTTAGTTAGTAACATGTCTTAGTTTTAATATTCTTCAACTTTGAGTTTCTCATTATTTTACCCATTTTATGTCTACTAATTTTCGTACCTACATGTCTGATTTGTATACAAGAGAGAGAGAGAGAGAGATGTGGCTGTTTCTCTCAGTCTCTCTCTCTCTCTCTCTCTCTCTCTCTCTCTCTCTCTCTCTCTCTCTCTCTCTCTCTCTCTCTCTCTCTCTCTCTCTCTCTCTCTCTCTCTCTCTCTCTCTCTCTCAACCAGTTGGGAAATTCGTGCATGCAAACACCTGGCCCACCCCTCCTCTTTAACCTGCTCTCTCTATCTCTCTCTCTCTCTCTCCCAACCAGTTGGGAAATTCGTGCATGCAAACACCTGGCCCACCCCTCCTCTTTAACCTGTTCTCTCTCTCTCTCTCTCTCTCTCTCTCTCTCTCTCTCTCTCTCTCTCTCTCTCTCTCTCTCTCTCTCTCTCTTTGTTAGAATTGAAAAGGTTCAGCACTAGTATTTGTGGAAACTTTTTCACTTATCAGATCTGTTCTACCTGGAACAAACTTCCCTCCAAAGTTGTAAACAGTTCTCCAGTAGAGCAGTTCAAGAAGAGAGTAGCTAGTACTTAGCACACTCTGTAAAGAGAGTAGTGCACTAAACAGTCTCTCTCCTTTCACTTTCAGTATCTCCCTGGAATGAACCCAAAGGTCTCTGAGATAATAACTATGCCATGTAACGCTTTGTAACTCTGACTTACTCTCACTCACTCACTCTCTCTCTCTCTCTCTCTCTCTCTCTCTCTCTCTCTCTCTCTCTCTCTTTCTCTCATTTTATCTCTATCTCTTACCTCAGGTACCCCCCTCAGACTTCCCGCAATCATTAATTTTGAAATAGTATGTGTCAAGGGTAGGAAGTACATGAGAGAGAGAGAGAATGTGTGTGTGTGTGTGTGTGTGTATGTGTGTGTGTGAGAGAAAGGGAGAGATATGGTGTGTGTGAGAGAGAGAGAGAGAGAGATGGTGTGTGAGAGAGAGAGAATATGCATCTAACAGTTCTAACTTCCTCCATTCTTTTCATTCTTGTACAAGAGAAGTTGTGCATGATGTACGAGGACTCACGAACAGTAGTGAGGGTGAAAGGTAAACTGAGTGAGGAGCTTACAGTTCGCGTCGGAGTTCACCAGGGCTCTGTGTTAAGCCTTCTCCTCTTTGTTATGGTAGTGGAGGCACTATCTGGTGATTTCAGCACTGGGCTCTCCTGGGAATTGCTATACGCAGATGACCTATAGTCTATTCGCTGTAAGTAGGCGAGAAATCATTAACTCTATTCTCTCTAACTTTAAAAGGGCCAGAGCAAATTGGCTGTAAATGTCCACATCTATTCCTTGACTGATTCTTCTCAAATGGTAGAAATATTATGTCGATTACTCTGGTCGTTTTTTAGTTACAGAGGTTAGAGTTCATTTCATACTTATCGCAGATAGTGTGCGAGATGCCGAGGCCAAAAACCTCTCCAACAACTTTTCTTCCTCGTCTTTCCCTCCCCTTTTCCACTCTGATGGCACAACCATCACTTCTTCCTCTGACAAAGCTGAACTCTTCGCTCAAACTTTTTCTAGAAACTCTACCTTGGATGATTCCGGTGCTATTCCTCCCTCTCCTACTTATGCCTAATATCCTAATCTCTTCTAAATACGTACTTTCTACCATCTCTGGGCTTAATACTAAGAAGGCGTACGGTCCGGACGGTGTTCCTCCTGCTGTACTTAAAAACTGTGCTTCCGTGCTGACCCCCTGCCTAGGCAAACTCTTTCGTCTCTGTCTCTCCTCTAACGTCTTTCCTTCTTGCTGGAAGTTTGCTCTCATTCAACCTGTCCCAAAGAAGCGTGACCGCTTTCAACCCTCCAACTATCATCCAATTGCTCTCATCTCTTGTATCTCTAAAGTTTTGAAACTATTCTTGCTTCCAAATTTCTTAAGCATTTCTCTTCTCATAATCTGCTCTCAGATCGCCAGTATGGCTTCCTTAAGGGTCGCTCTACTGGTGATCTTCTTTCATATCTTACTAACTCTTGGTCATCCAACTTTCGGGACTTCGGTGAGACTTTTTCTGTTGCACTAGACATATCGAAGGCCTTGGATGGAGTCTGGCACAAATCTTTAATTTCCAAACTGCCCTCCTTCGGTTTCTGTCCCGCCATCTGTGCTTTTATCTCTAATTTCCTTTCCGGCCGTTCCATAGCTGCGGTTGTGGACGGCCATCGCTCACTTCCTCATCCTTTCAACTCCGGTGTTCCTCAGGGTTCTGTCCTATCTCCTATTTTTCTGATTTTCATAAATGATCTTCTCAACTGTACATCCAGTCCCATCCATTCATATGCAGACGACTCTACCTTACACCACTCAATTAGTTTTCCAGAATGCTCCAGCCAACAATTCCTCAAAGCAAATGTAATGAAGCCATAAAACACTTATCTTCTGATCTAGCTACTATTTCCAATTGGGGTAGAGAAAACCTTGTTACATTTAATGCTTCCAAAACTCAATTTATCCATCTTACTACCCGTCAGGAACCTCCAGAGGACTATCCCTTATTCTTCAGCAATACACAAATCAACCCTTCATCTTCTCTCGATGTCCTCGGTGTCTCTTTTTCTTCTGCTCTCACTTGGAAAGACCATTTTACCAGTCTCGCTAAGGCAGCCTCCCAGAGCGCTGGGTGTGCTCAACCGCATCAAGGGGTTCTTTACCCCTGCTCAGCTTCTTGCTCTGTACAGGGGCACAGTGCGTCCTTGTATTGAGTATTGTTCACATGTGTGGGGAGGATCCTCTCACACCACACTCCTAGACAAAGTAGAAAGGAAAGCTTTTCGCATCATTAACTCTCGTCCACTCACCAACTCTCTGCAATATCTCTCTCTTCGCCGCAATGTTGCATCTCTCTCGCTATTCTATCGCCACTACAATAATCAGTGTTCCTCGGAGCTTTCCCAGTGTATACCACCTCCTCTACGTAGGGTACGTAGTACCCGCCTTGCAGCACAATACCACCCCTACTCTGTGCAACTCTCCAACCCAAGAGTGAAATGCTATTCTGACTTCTATTCAACTGCTGAGCTTTGGAACTCTCTCCCAGAATCAGTCTTTCCCTCTTCTTATGACTTAAATTGCTTCAAACTCCGTGTGTCCAGGCATTTTAGCTTCAACGTCCCTTGATTTTGGCCCTGTCACTCTTTCAAATCTGGGGGAGGCACTCGCTGCAGGCAGTTATGCCTTTTGTCTCCCTCATTCACATAGACAAAAAAAAATAAAACAAAAAGTTCAGAAGATGGAGAGAGGGCATGGCAAGTAAAGGGTTAAGAGTTAATATAAATAAAACAAAGGTTTTACACAGTAGATTAGGGTTAGGAAACGAAGACAAAAGTGGTGTTTATCCATGCGCAGTATGCAGAAAAGGGGTGGGCGCGAACTCAATACAGTGTAGCATCTGCCGCAGCTGGGTACATCACAGGAAGAAGCGCTGCACTAGAATAAAGGGACCTCTACCAAGGAAGTAGTCCAAAATTGAGACATTTGTATGCATAGTATGCAAAGGTGAGCTTGGATTCAATGACCGGCTCGAGAGTGTTAACTTTGGCAATGAGGCACTGGAGATGGTGGACAAGTTTTGCTACTTGGGAGATACCATCTCTGCCGGTAGTGGAGCTGAGTCCGCTACTATCGCCAAAATAAGTTGCGGATGGGGAAATTTTCGAGAATTTTTGCTACTACTCACCATGAGAAGACTCCCTCTCCCCTTTAAGGGAAGGTGTACGCTTCATGCGTTAGAAGCAGCGCAATGACATATGCTTCAGAAACTTGGCCTGTCAAAGTGGATGATATCAACAGAATGGAACGCAATGAGATGAGAATGGTGAGACGAATGTGTGGTGCCAAACTGCAAGATAGGATATCAAGTGAAGAGCTAAGGAGAAGGTTAGGTATAAAAAATATCACTGATGAGATGCGTACTAGCAGGCTTGGATGGTTTGAACATGTGGAGAGGATGGATGAACTAAGCTGGGTGAAAGGTGCACATCCATGAATGTGGAGGGAGCTGCACCAAAGGGCAAACTAAGAAGGTGAGGCAGCTCTTGACAGGGTTGCCTGGAACGCCGCTAATAGGACGTGAGACCGGAATCACGCTCTGTGTGGAGCACGCAGTCTTTAAATGTGTGTATGTATGTACGTATAATCGGATGCCATATAGTCTCTCGCCCACTCACAAATATTCATTGACTTCACCTATTTCGAATTTATGGAAGTATATCTCTGGAAACGAATATATGAATATTACCTTCCATACATAAACTACAAAACTATATATACTATATACATTGAAAAGAAAGTTCTATCCAAAAATCAATCCATATAGTTATAATTGCATAAATGTAACATAGGGGGTAGACGAATTCTTATGAGTGGGCTAGAGACTATGGCATACGAGTGTACCTACGCCCCCTTGTTGTTGTAATTACTAATATATTTGTCCATGTATCTATATTATTGTATTTTTATTAATGTTTAAAGTGAGACTGAACATGTGGGACTATTTTCATTTGCTATATTACCCATTTTGATTCATTCTAATTCATCATCATCATTATCACCATCATCATCATTATCATCATCATCATCACTATTATCATCATCACAATCATAATCACTGTTATCATCATCATCACCATCATCATCACTATTATCATCATCACCATCACTATTATCATCATCACCATCATCATCACTATTATCATCATCACCATCACTATTATCATCATCATCATCACTATTATCATCATTACCATAATCATCAATATTGTAATCATCACCATATTACACTATCAGTCCACCATTTTTGTGACACACCATCATCATCAATATTATCATCATCACTACCATCATCACTATTATACATCACCACCATTACCATAATCGTCATCACCATTATCATCATGAACATAATAATCATCACCATCCTAACCAACCACTATTATCAGTATCATCACCATCATTATCATCACAATCTAACACTATCAACTTACCATTTATAGATACACCATCATCACTATCACATCAGCATCACCACTATCACCATCATCATCACTATCACCATCATCACTATCATCATTATCATCATCATCATCACTAACATCAACATCATCACTAGCATAATCACCATCATCATCATCATCATCACCACCACCGCCACCACCATCATCATTACCATCATCATCATCACCACCACTATCATCACCACCACCATCATCACCACCACCACCACCACCACCACCATTATCATCATCATCATCAACCCACTACTTTCAATTCACCATTTTCTTTAAGGATAGCTGTAACATTAAGGGGGATACTTCTAAGATTATATTTTAAAGAGCCAACAAAAAGAGCAGGTTTAATATTGAGATGGGAGATGAGCGCCTAGAGAGAGAGAGAGAGAGAGAGAGAGAGAGAGAGAGAGAGAGAGAGAGAGAGAGAGAGAGAGAGAGAGAGAGACACACACACACACCTTGAAGAAACACACACGGAGACACAATGATAGCACCCACACACCATTTGCTTTATATCTTAAGGAAGCACACACACACACACACTCCACAATCCACACACACCCACACACACGCACTACACACACACACACTCCATACACCCACACCCACGCACACATACACACACACACACACATAATTATATAAACACAGACATACGATTCACAAAGCACACTTACCTACATATATTTAAGTAGCAAATATATGTTAATGTTTATACCGGTGTTTATTAATATATGTTAATGTTTATACCGGTGTTTATTAATATATGTTAATGTTTATACCGGTGTTTATTAATATATGTTAATGTTTATACCGGTGTTTATTAATATATGTTAATGTTTATACCGGTGTTTATTAATATATGTTAATGTTTATACCGGTGTTTATGTTAATGTTTATACCGGTGTTTATTAATATATGTTAATGTTTATACCGGTGTTTATTAATATATGTTAATGTTTATACCGGTGTTTATTAATTTAGGTTATGTTAATTGTATGCATTACTCCTTTGTATAGTTTCAGCCTTTTGTTGCATGTGTAGTTAATAAGTTTAGTAGTACTAGTAGTATCATTATTATTTGCATACACAATACACACAAAGACACACACAAACAATTACACACGCGCGCGCGCACACATACACACACACACACACACATACTGTATATCATATCCTGGGTGAAATGGAAAGAACCAATCGCCAGGAACAGAGCCGATATATATTAATACAAAAAGGAACAACAACAACAAAACTACAAATACATTGGAAACCACCCAAAAAAAGGGGATGGAACCCTAGCCCACCCAGCCATCTTGACCGATTAAAGGGCCAAAACAATGATGACCGGATATTGTGTTGTGCATGTAAAAGTGAGGGGGAAGGAGGACGGGGAGGGGGGGGGGCGAGTGGAAGTGAGAGGGGGGGGGGGAGAGAGATGGAGGGGGGATTGGGGAGTGGGTCGGGAAGTGAGGGGGAAAAGAGATGGAGTTGATTGGAATGGAGGTGTGGAGGTAAGAGAGGGGAGGAGGTGGTAGGTGGTGGAAGGGAGAGATGGAGTAGATTGAGAAGGAGCTGTAGAGGTGAGACATGGGTGGAAGTGGAAGGGGGAGGTGGGGGTAGGGAGAGCTAGAGTGGATGCGGAAGGAAGTTTGGAGGTACAAAGGAGTACAAAGGAAATCAAGCAACAACAGATATAATGACCCTTCTAGGTTGCTTGTCCTCCAAAACACTGAGGATCAAGTGTCCAAACAGTGGTTTAGAGTGGGTAAGGGAACATTGGAAAGGGAATTACTGCCCTGGAACTAATGTCCGTGGCAGGATTAGGAAGTTAGTAGAGGACAGATGGGTTAGTAACTGAGGTGGGGATAAAATAAAGTTATTCATTTACAAACGCAGTCAGTCGCGGGTTTAATGAGAGATATTTGTCTAGGCGGAGTTTAAATGAATCAACGGTGATGCAGTCTATAACGTTTCGGGGAAGCCCATTCCACAAGTTGACTACTCGATTGAAGAAGAAATTCTTAGATTCGTGTGAGTTAAAAGATTTACCAATAATTTTGCAACCGTTTCCCCGCGTGTAATTAGATTGGTTGGTAGTGAAGTACTTACTACAGTTCATATTGTCGATGCCTTTGATGATTTTGAACATTTTTTTTTTTTTTTTCTTTTTTCTATGTGATTGAGGGAGGCAAAAGGCATAACTGCCTATAGCGAGTGCCTCCCCCATAGTTGAAAGAGTGACAGGGCCAAAATCAAGGGACGTTCGAGCCAAAATGCCTGGACACACGGAGTTTGAAGCAATTTAAGTCATAGGAAGAGGGAAAGACTGATTCTGGGAGAGAGTTCCAGAGCTCAGATGTTGAGTAGAAGAAAGTTTGAGAGTAACGTTTCACTCTTGGGTTGGAGAGTTGCACAGAGTAGGGGTGGGATTGAGTTGCAAGACGGGTACCACGTGCCCTACGTAAAGGAGGTGGTATGCACTGGGATAGCTCTGAGGAACACTGATTATTATAGTAGCGATAGAATAGCGAGAGAGATGCAACATTGCGGCGGAGAGAGAGATTGCAGAGAGTTGGTGAGTGGACGGGAGTTAATGATACGAAAGGCATTCCTTTCAACTTTGTCTAGGAGAGCGGTGTGAGAGGAACCTCCCCACACATGTGAACAATACTCAATACAAGGGCACACTATGCCCCTGTACAGAGCAAGAAGCTGTGCAGGGGAAAAAGAACCCCCTAAGGCGGTTGAGCACACCCAGCTTCTGGGAGGCTGCCTTAGCAAGACTGGTAATATGGTCCTTCCAAATGAGAGCAGAAGAAAAAGAGACACCAAGAATATTGAGAGAAGATGAAGGGTTAATTTTTGTATTGTTGAAGAATAAGGGATAGTCCGCTGGGAGATCCTGACGGGTAGATAGATGGAGAAATTGTGTTTTGGAAGCATTAAAGTTAACAAGGTTTTCTCTGCCCCAATTGGAAATAGTATTTAGATCAGAATTTAAGAGTTCTATGGCTTCATTACGTTTGTCGTTGAGGGATTGCTGGCTGGGGCGTTCTGAAAAACTAATGGAGTAGTGTAAGGTTGAGTCGTCTGCGTATGAATGGATGGGAATTAAGGTACAGTTAAGGAGATCATTTATAAAAATTAGAAAGAGAATAGGAGATAGGACAGAGCCCTGAGGAACACCGGAGTTTATAGGGTGAGGAAGTGAACAATGGCCGTCCACAACCGCAGCTATGGAACGGCCGGAAAGGAAATTAGAGACAAAGGCACAGATGGAGGGATAGAAACCGAAGGAGGGTAGTTTAGAAATTAAAGATTTATGCCAGACTCTATCGAAGGCTTTCGATACTTGACTTGAATTAAGTCACCTCTTAATCTGCGCTGGGTTAAAGGAAATAGATTTAATTCTCTAAGACGCTCTTCGTATGGTTTGTTCTTTAGGCTAGGTATAATTTTGGTAACTCTACGTTGAACTCGTTCTAGCTTGTTTATATATTTTTGGTAATAAGGGCACCAGGATTGAACGCAGTATTCCAGAAGAGGGCCGACTAAGGAATTGTAAAGGGTTAGGATAACTTCTTTGGATTTATGCCCAAATGACCTGCCTATAAAGCTAATTATTTTGTTTGCCTTCTTAACAACTTCTGAACATTGTTGACTCGGTTTTAGGTTACCGGTACTCGATATTGTTACTCCCAGATCGGTTTCTCTGTTCACATTCTTAAGCTGAGTGCCATTCATCGAATAGTTTGCTTTCTCATTTAGGTATCCGATATGTAGTACTTTACATTTATCCGCATTGAAACTCATTTGCCAAATTTGGGCCCAACATGACAATTTATCTAGATTGTGTTGCATATCGTCAACTTGTTCTTTTGAGAGTACGCTATTTGCAATTTTTGTACCGTCAGCAAATTTTGAGATTGTACAGGTGAGACCCTCATCTATGTCGTTGATGTAAATTAGAAAGAGAATTGGTCCTAGTAGCGATCCCTGGGGTACCCCGCTACTTACATTGGTCCATTTAGATGCCTTACCGTTTATGACTACTCTTTGCTTTCTGTTGCTGAGCCAATTTTCTATCCATTTCAACACACCGTCTTGTATTCCATGCGCTTTTAGGTTTAGCAGTAAACGTTTGTGGGGAACTTTGTCAAAGGCCTTTTGAAAATCAAGGTATATAATATCTACAGCTTTACTCTCATCGTAGAGGTTGAGGATATCGTGGAAGAAGTCTAAGAGGTTTGTTAAACAGGAACGTTTTTTACGAAAGCCAGCCGTGTTGAGTATCTTTAAGTATGTTATTTTCCTCTAAGTGATTTATGAGTCTGTCTCGTATGACCGTTTCTAGCATTTTACATACAACTGAAGTTAAGATAATTGGACGATAGTTACTGGGTAGGGATTTGCTGCCTTTTTTTAATATCGGTGTTACGTTGGCTAGCTTCCATTGATCAGGCATAGTTCCAGACTGCAAGGATTTATTGAATAGTAATGTCAGTGGTTTGGAGAGCTCATCCTTAGCTTCCTTTAGAACTCTAGGCGAGATTGTATCAGGTCCAGGCGTTATATTTACCTTGAGTTTATCTAAACAATTCAATACTTCTCTCTCTGTAACGGTGATATTGCTTAGAACGTCTGAATTATCAATCTGAATCGGCGATGGTGTAGGGATATCACTGAGGTCTTCTGTTGTAAAAACTGATGCAAAGAAGGTATTGAGGGCATTACTCATTTGTACTTCGTCTTTGGTGTATTCTCCATTTTCATCGACTAACAGTCCAACAGTTGAAGTAACTACTTTTTTCTTTCTGATATAACTATAGAATTCTTTCGGGTTTGTTTTACTTTGATTCGCAATATGTAACTCTAAGGTCTTTTTACTTTGCTTAATTAACTTTTTGGCTTTGCGTCGTAGCTCTACAAATTTCACCCATACTTCGTCATTTTGCGAGGATTTTAATCTATCATTAGCAAATTTTTTAGCAAGCAGGCAGTTTGAAATATCTTTATTCCACCATTTGGGATTATTATTATGGCCTGGACGCCGTATTTTCGATGGTATGCAGTCTTGCACTGCTTTTAGGTAAGTGGTTTCGAATAACTTCCAAGATGTATTTATGTCGTTATTGTTAATTAAAAAGCTCCAGTCAGTTTCTTTAAACATAGCTCTAAGTTTATGGAAGTTTGCTTTCTTGAAATTAGGGACTTTTTCGATGCTACTATTTGGTTCGTTACTAGTAAACTTTAAAGTGAAAGTTATCGTACGATGGTCGCTGTTACTCAATTGATCACCAACATTCAAATTCTCTATCAATTCTTCTTTTGTTGCAAGTACAATGTCAAGAACGTTATTACCACGGGTCGGCGTTCGATCAAATTGATAAAGCGAACTCTCTTTACTTGCAAGTTCGTATACAA
Organism: Paralithodes platypus; assembly: GCA_032716605.1. Taxonomy (NCBI): domain Eukaryota; kingdom Metazoa; phylum Arthropoda; class Malacostraca; order Decapoda; family Lithodidae; genus Paralithodes; species Paralithodes platypus. The sequence goes on along the minus strand of CM064573.1, from coordinate 56,908,873 downwards.
GTCATGTCCGGAGTGTGAAGTAATAGTATCGTCCCACTTGGTCACAGGTAAATTAAAGTCGCCAAAAATTACGGTCTCTTGTGAGTTACTTACATCTGCAATTTGTTCGTAAATTTCTCGGTCAGTTTGCACTGATTGAGCTGGAGGTCTGTATATTAACGCAAGTATTATTTTTGTACCTTTATTATTCTTTATTAGCACAAAAGATGTGTCGACGTTCACAATTTGAGGTTTTGACAAGAGGGTAGGGTTAAGACTTTCTTTGATATAAAGTAAAACGCCACCTCCATTTCGATTTATTCGGCTTTTCTCAAACATTACATAACCGGAAGTGAATCTATCTATCTATTGCCGGACGCCTTACTCCTCTTACGAGGGTGGCCATACACAGAATGCCCCCAAGCGGACCCATTCCCTGTGAGAGGGACAACCCGAGCCAGTTTAGTGAAGGACTTACAGGATTGACCACTCAATTTAGGATCCGTCCGACTGATATTTGGTATTGATAAATACGCTCAATGTATGCCCGGAAGTGAATACTCTGCTAAAAAGTCTCTATCTTCTGTATTGAGCCAAGATTCTGTTATGCCAATCACATCATAATTTTCTGTAAACACTAGCTCCTCTAAATCTGAAAATTGATTGCGTATGCTACGAGCGTTTGCATAGAAAACCTTTAAATTTGTTATTTTATTCACGGAACGCTCTTTAATAATATTTTTGGTTCTTGTCGGATCTACATTTATGTTCATGGCTGTCCTCGGTGAGGTGAGAGGAGGTGGGGGAGGAGAAGGGTGGAAGGGAGAAGGGGTGGTAAGAGGGGGGAGGAATGGAGAGTGGATTAGGTAGTAGGTGGGGTAAGTGAGAGGGGGTGGGGGTGGCGGAGTGGAAGTGAGGTGGAAGAGCGAGAGAGGGGGGAAGAGGGGGAGAGTTAATTGAGGAGGTGGTGGGTGGGGGAGTGGATTTGGACCTAGTTTTGTTCTGAATATATTTGTACATGTTTCAGTAGAAATATTTCCCGGCCAAAGGCCAAGAAAAAAATCGGCACCTAAATGGAAAAAAGTCCTAATATTGACAAATAAATGGGGAGAAAGGTCTTAAAATCGCCAAGCTAATGAAACAACGTCTTAAGATCTCAAAACTAATGAGGCTAAACATGAGGGAGATGGGCGTCCAGAAAAAAAAATATCTCCCCCCTTAAGAAGTACATAATAAATAGAAAACATATTATGCATAGCAATATTCTCAAAGTGCTTGCTGGCTGATCGCTGCTAATAACATGCTCTCTCTCTCTCTCTCTCTCTCTCTCTCTCTCTCTCTCTCTCTCTCTCTCTCTCTCTCTCTCTCTCTCTCTCTCTCTCTCTCTTGCTAGTGTGTGTACGTACGTTAATCTGTCTGTATGTTTGTGTGTTTTTGTTTTGGCATATCAATATGTGTATGTATGTGAGTGTGTGTATGTATGTATATATTTGCAGTATATCTGTGTATGTATGTTAATATGCGTATATATGTTAATTTGTGTATGTATGTTAATATGTGTATGTATGTTAATCTATGTATGTATGTGTATTTGTGTGTATGTATGTCAATCTGTGTATGTATGTGTATTTGTGTGTATGTATGCTAGGCTGTGTATGTATGTGTATTTGTGTGTTTATGTTAATCTGTGTATGTAACTATGTGTATTTGTGTGTATGTATGTGTATTTGTGAGTATGTATGTTAATCTGTGTATGTATGTGTATTTGTGTGTATGTCTGTCTGTCTGTGTATGTATGTGATTTGTGTGTATGTTAATCTGTGTATGTATGTGTATTTGGGTGTATGTATGTTAATTTGTGTATGTATGTGTATTTGTGTGTATGTATGCTAGTTTGTGTATGTATGGTAGTGTGTATGTATGTTACTGTATTGTGTATTTGTGTGTATGATGTAGTGGTTCTGTATGTGTTGTGTGTGTATGTTTAATTGTATGTATGTGTATTTGTGTGTGTATGTTATCTGTGTATTTGGTGTATGTGTGTATGTATGCTAATCTGTGTATGTCTGTGTATTTGTGTGTAGTATGTTATTTGTTTATGTGTATTGTGTGTATGTATGGTGTAATGTGTATTTGTGTGTATGTATGCTAATCTGTGTATTTGTTGTATGTCTGTTATCTGTGTATGTTATGTATTTGTGTGTATGTATGCTATGTATTCTGTATTTTGTGTGTATTTAATCTGTGTATGTATGTGTATTTGTGTGTATGTATGCTAATCTGTGTATGTTTTTGTGTTGGTATGTTGTACTTGTGTGTTGTATGTATGTTAATGTGTATATGTGTATGTGTTGTGGTGTGTGTTAATCTGTGTATGTATGTATTTGTGTGTATGTCTGTGTATGTATGTTAATCTGTGTATGTGTGTATGTGTGTATGTATGTAAGTCTGTGTATGTATGTGTATTTGTGTGTATGTATGTTAATCTGTGTATGTATGTGTATTGTGTTTAATCTGTGTATGTGTGTGTGTGTATATAATCTGTGTATGTATGTGTATTTGTGTGTTTATTAGTGGTATGTAATCTGTGTGTATGTATGTGTATTTGTGTGTATGTATGCTAGTCTGTGTATGTATGTGTATTGTGTGTATGTATGCTAATCTGTATGTATTTGTATTTGTGTGTATGTTTAATCTGTGTATGTATGTGTATTTGTGTGTATGTATGTTCATTTGGTGTATGTGTATTGTGTATGTATGCTAGTCTGTGCATGTATGTGTATTTGTTGTGTATGTATGTAATCTGTGATGTATGGTGTATTTGTGTGTATGTATGTTAATCTGTGTATGTATGTATTTGTGTGTATGTATGTAGTCTGTGTATGTAGGTGTATTTGTGTTGTAGATTGTTATGTATGTGTATGTGTGTATGTATGCTAATCTGTGTATGTGTAGTGGTATTTGTGTGTATGTTAATCTGTGTATGTATGTGTATTTGTGTGTATGTAGTATCTGTGTATGTATGTATTTGTGTGTATATGTTATCTGTGTATGTGTGTATGTGTGTTTATGTATATATGTGTGTATGAATGTGTGTATATATGTTTAATCTGTTTGTATGTATGTGTATTTGTGTATGTATGTTATCTGTTTATGTATGTGTATTGTGTGTATGTATCTATTGTTTATGTTGTATTTGTTGTGTATGTGGTTATGTTTATGTAGTGTATTTGTGTGTATGTATGTTATCTGTGTATGTAGTGTATTTGTGTGTATGTTTAATCTGTGTATGTATGTGTATTTGTGTGTATGTAATCTGTGTATGTATGTGTATGTGTGTTATGATGTAATCTGTATGTGTGTATATGTGTATGTATGTAACCCGTATCTGTCTATGTATGTGTATTGTGTGTATGTATGTTAATCTGTATGTATGTATGTTGTGTATGTATGTAATCTGTTTTGTATTTTGTGTGTATGTATGTTAATCTGTTGTATGTATGTGTATTTGTGTGTATGTATGTGTGTATGTATGTTCATGTGTGTATGTATGTTAATGTGTGTATGTATGTTCATGTGTGTATGTATGTTAATGTGTGTATGTATGTTAATGTGTGTATGTATGTTAATGTGTGTATGTATGTTCATGTGTGTATGTTATTGTGTATGTGTGTATGTGTAGTATTATGTTTAATCTGTTATGTATGTGTGTATGTATGTATTTGTCTATGTATGTGTATTTGTGTGTATGTATGTTAATCTGTGTATGTATGTGTATTTGTGTGTATGTATGTTAATTTGTTTATGTATGTGTATTTGTGTGTATGTATGTTAATCTGTGTATTTGTGTGTATGTATGCTAATCTGTGTATTTGTGTGTATGTATGTTAATCTGTGTATGTATGTGTATTTGTGTGTATGTATGCTAGGCTGTGTATGTATCTGTATTTGTGTGTGTATGTTAATCTGTGTATGTATGTGTATTTGTGTGTATGTATGCTAATCTGTGTATGTATGTGTATTTGTGTGTGTATGTTAATCCGTGTATGTATGTGTATGTGTGTGTATGTATGTTAATCTGTGTATGTATGTGTATTTGTGTGTGTGTGTATGTTAATCTGTGTATGTATGTGTATTTGTGTGTATGTATGCTAGTCTGTGTATGTATGTTAATCTGTGTATGTATGTGTATTTGTGTGTATGTATGTTAATTTGTGTATGTATGTGTATTTGTGTGTATGTATGTTAATCTGTGTATGTATGTGTATTTGTGTGTATGTATGTATATGTGTGTGTGTGTATGTTAATCTGTGTATGTATGTGTATTTGTGTGTATGTATGCTAGTCTCTGTATGTATGCTAATCTGTGTATGTATGTGTATTTGTGTGTATGTATGCTAGTCTGTGTATGTATGTGTATTTGTGTGTATGTATGCTAATCTGTGTATGTATGTGTATTTGTGTGTGTATGTTAATCTGTGTATGTATGTGTATTTGGGTGTATGTATGTTAATTTGTGTATGTATGTGTATTTGTGTGTATGTATGCTAGTCTGTGCATGTATGTGTATTTGTGTGTATGTATGCTAATCTGTGTATGTATGTGTATTTGTGTGTATGTATGTTAATCTGTGTATGTATGTGTATTTGTGTGTATGTATGCTAGTCTGTGTATGTATGTGTATTTGTGTGTATGTATGTTAATTTGTTTATGTATGTGTATTTGTGTGTATGTATGCTAATCTGTGTATGTATGTGTATTTGTGTGTATGTATGTTAATCTGTGTATGTATGTGTATTTGTGTGTATGTATGCTAATCTGTGTATGTATGTGTATTTGTGTGTATGCATGTTAATCTGTGTATGTATGTGTATTTGTGTGTATGTATGTTAATATGTGTATGTATGTGTATTTGTGTGTATGTATGTTAATCTGTTTATGTATGTGTATTTGTGTGTATGTATGTTAATCTGTTTATGTATGTGTATTTGTGTGTATGTATGTTAATCTGTTTATGTATGTGTATTTGTGTGTATGTATGCTAATCTGTTTATGTATGTGTATTTGTGTGTATGTATGTTAATCTGTTTATGTATGTGTATTTGTGTGTATGTATGTTAATCTGTGTATGTATGTGTATTTGTGTGTATGTATGCTAATCTGTGTATGTATGTGTATTTGTGTGTATGCATGTTAATCTGTGTATGTATGTGTATTTGTGTGTATGTATGTTAATCTGTGTATGTATGTGTATTTGTGTGTATGTATGTTAATCTGTTTATGTATGTGTATTTGTGTGTATGTATGTTAATCTGTGTATGTATGTGTATTTGTGTGTATGTATGTAATCTGTTTATGTGTATCTGTGTGTACGTATGTATCTGTGTATGTATGATGTATTTGTGTGTATGTATGCTAATCATGTATGTGTATTTGTGTGTATGTATGTTAATCTGTGTATGTATGTGTATTTGTGTGTATGTATGTTAATCTGTTTATGTATGTGTATTTGTGTGTATGTATGTTAATCTGTTTATGTATGTGTATTTGTGTGTATGTATGTTAATCTGTGTATGTATGTGTATTTGTGTGTATGTATGTTAATCTGTTTATGTATGTGTATTTGTGTGTATGTATGTTAATCTGTTTATGTATGTGTATTTGTGTGTATGTATGTTAATCTGTTTATGTATGTGTATTTGTGTGTATGAGGTTTGGTTAGTGTGCAATATTGGTTCATAACACACACACCTCCCATGAGATATCAACTCCTTCCTTCCTTCCTTCCTTTCTCCCTTCCTTCCCAACTCCCTTACTTCCTTTCGCCCTTCCTTCCTAATTTCCTTCCTTCCTTCCTTCCTTTCTCCCTTTCTTCCCAACTCCCTTACTTCCTTTCGCCCTTCCTTCCTAATTTCCTTCCTTCCTTCCTTCCTTTCTCCCTTCCTTCCCAACACCCTTACTTCCTTCCTTACTTCCTTTCTCCCTTTCTTCCTAACTTCCATCCTTCCTTCATCCTTCCTTCCTACCTTCCTTCCTTCTTTGTTCCCTTCCTGACTCCTCCTCCTCCTTCCTTCCTTCCTTCTTACCTTACTGTTTAGCTCCTCCTTTCCTTACTTCTTTCTCCCCTTACTTCCTTCCTAACTCCTCCTCCTTCCTTACTTCCTTCCTAACTCCTCCTCCTTACTTCCTTCCTAACTCCTCCTCCTTCCTTCCTTATTTCCTTCTTCCCTTACTTCCTTCCTAACTCCTTCTTCTCTTATTTCCCTCCTAACTCCTCCTCCTTCCTTCCTTCCTTCTTCCCTTACTTCCTCCCTAACTCCTCCTCCTTCCTTCCTTCCTTACTTCCTTCCTAATTCCTCCTCCTTCCTTCCTTCCTTCCTTCTTCCCTTATTTCCTTCCTAACTCCTCCTCCTTCCTTCCTTCCTTCTTCCCTTACTTCCTTCCTAATTCCTCCTCCCTCCTTCCTTCCTTCCTTCTTCCCATCCTTCCTTCCTACTTCCTCATCCCTGCTTTCCTTCATCTTGTCTCTCTGTGTGTATCTATCTATCCATCTTTCTATCCAGGGTGTCCAACGAGAGACCTAGTCCAGTCTGTTTAGTAATTATCATTGAATATACAGTTATATTTATGCTTTGTATGTGTTTGGAGGTGATAAAATGCTCAAAACAATGTAACTTACATGTCAAATGTCATACATTCTTGCTCATAATCACTCCAATTTTAAAACACAATGGCTCCGGTTTAACATACTGTGTTTATCTCTGCTACGGTATTGGTGTATGTATCTGTCTACACAACATCGAACCACACACACACACACACACACATGCAAAGTCAAAATTTGTAGTTCTCCACAACCTTGTTCATAAACTTTACATTTGTTTTCGTTTTGTCTTTGTTTTTCCTTCCTCTATTTATTGTACTTTATAAACAACAACATAATTATATTTGTTTTTTTGGTGTAGATTTGATATTGGCCATACTCACCCCCCCCCCCCCCAGATCCAAACTCCCAGAATACACCGATACATGTAAAATATACGTAGATTGATGTGAGAGTAAAGTGTATTATCTCAGTTACATATTATTTGCTTCCTATAACACACACACACACACACACACACACACACAGCCCGTAGCCTAGTAGGTAGAGCTCTCGTCTCACACACGAGGGGTCGGGGGTTCAATCCCCGGCCGGGCGGAGACAAATTGGGCTTGTCTCCTTTCATGTGTTAGCCTCAGTTCACCTAGATGTAAATAGGTACCTGGAATAAGTGGACGACGTTGTGACGTCCCATCTGGGGTTGGCAAAAATGGTACAAGGCGAGATGGGTATCATATGGTTCACCTAAGCTGATGGCTACCTAAGCCTTCGGGCGAGACGGTACCGTCTATAGTGAGAATGGTACCATACTGATCCACCCTAAGCCTTCGTTTCCGATGTCGCCAATTGGCTAAAAATACAGACTACACACACCCACAGCCATTCCAACGATACATATAACACCTACACATATAGGAGGCGGGAAATAACGAGCATGCTCACTCCCGCAATACAACTAGAGTAAGTACACATGTATTGGGCTTGTCTCCTTTCATGTGTTAGCCTCAGTTCACCTAGATGTAAATAGGTACCTGGAATAAGTGGACGACGTTGTGACGTCCCATCTGGGGTTGGCAAAAATGGTACAAGGCGAGATGGGTATCATATGGTTCACCTAAGCTGATGGCTACCTAAGCCTTCGGGCGAGACGGTACCGTCTATAGTGAGAATGGTACCATACTGATCCACCCTAAGCCTTCGTTTCCGATGTCGCCAATTGGCTAAAAATACAGACTACACACACATCCACAGCCATTCCAACGATACATATAACACCTACACATATAGGAGGCGGGAAATAACGAGCATGCTCACTCCCGCAATACAACTAGAGTAAGTACAACTAGAGTAAGTACACACACACACACACACACACACACACACACACACACACAGCCCGTAGCCTAGTAGGTAGCGCTCTCGTCTCACATACGAGGGGTCGGGGGTTCAATCCCCGGCCGGGCGGAGACAAATTGGGCTTGTCTCCTTCCATGTGTTAGCCTCAGTTCACCTAGCTGTAAATAGGTACCTGGAATAAGTGGACGACGTTGTGACGTCCCATCTGGGGTTGGCAAAAATGGTACAAGGCGAGATGGGTATAGCCTTCGGGTGAGACGGTACCGTCTATAGTGAGAATGGTACCATACAGATCCACCCTAAGCCTTCGTTTCCGATGTCGCCAATTGGCTAAATACAGACTACACACACATCCACAGCCATTCCAACAGTACATAAAACACTTAACATGCATTTCACGCAATACATTCCCAGTTAAGGAGGCGCGATAATAATGAGCTTAGCTCGCATTGCGTGGATTCCCCTTGACGAACAAGTAACTGAGTAACACACACACACACACACACACACACACACACACACACACATACAAGGCGAGATGGGTATCATATGGTTCACCTAAGCTGATGGCTACCTAATCCTTCGGGCGAGACGGTACCGTCTATAGTGAGAATGGTACCATACAGATCCACCCTAAGCCTTCGTTTCCGATGTCGCCAATTGGCTAAATACAGACTACACACACATCCACAGCCATTCCAACAGTACATAAAACACTTAACATGCATTTCACGCAATACATTCCCAGTTAAGGAGGCGGGATAATAATGAGCTTAGCTCGCATTGCGTGGATTCCCCTTGACGAACGAGTAACTGAGTAACACACACACACACACACACAGTTCCTCCAAGAAGATACTCCCAGTCCTACATTACACTTAATATAGGTTAGGCGTCTATAGGCTATGTCTTCTAAGCGTAATAGGGAAGGTGTACAGTAGGGTAGTGATTGAGAGAGAGAGAGCGAGAATGGATAAATGGATAGGTGACGAGCAGGGCGGGCTTAGGAAGGGAAGAGGATGTGTAGATCAGATTTTTGCCCTGAAATATGTTGTGGAGAAATATCTGGAAAAGCAACAAAAGCTGTATGTTGCCTTTATGGACTTAGAGAAGGCCTATGACAGAGTGGATAGAGAAGGTATGTGGAAGTACTGAGAATATACGGAGTAGATGGCAAGTTGCTGAAATAAGTGAAGAGCATGTATGAGGGTGCAAAGGTGTCAGCACCTGTGGAGAATGAGCAGAGTGAGTTCTTTGATCTGATTGTTGGGTTGAAACAGGGATGTGTGATGTCTCCGTGGCTGTCTACTGTATATATGGATGGAATCATGAAAGAAATACAGGGAAGAGCAGTGCACCACTGATAAGAGAGGGAAACGAGTGGAAGCTACCTGCACTACTGTTTGCCTGTGATACAGTTCTGATAAGCGGTAGTGAATGGGAGTTGCAGGGTTTGGTAAATATGTTTGGAACAGTGTGTGAAAAACGGAAGCTGAAGGTAAATGTGGGGAAGAGCAAGGCTGTGGTCTTTGAAAGGGGTGCAGCCACAGAGTGTGAGGTGAAGTTGAACGGTCAGGCTATGGAGATTGTCAGCTCATTTAAGTATCTGGGCAGTGTGCTGAGCAAAGATGGAAGTATGGATGAATAAGTGCGGGAGAGGGTGCAACAGGGGAAGAGGTGTTGTAGGAACGCTGAAAGCAGTAACAAAAAATATGATGGTCAGCATGGAAGTAAAGAAGTCATTGCATGACAGTGTGGTAGTCCCGACACTAACTTATGAGAGTGAAGCATGGACGTTGGTGAAGAGACTCAGACCAAGAGTGAGAGGGGTGGAAATGAGTTACTCGAGAAGTGCGTGCAGAGTTACATGTCGGGATAGACAGACGAATGAGGAAGTAAGAGAGAGGTGTGGTCACTGTGGTGTGGGTGTAGATGTGCTGGAAAGTGTGACAAAAAACACCTTGAGATGGTTCGGCCATGTGGAATGTATGGGAAGCGAGAGAATGACTAAGAGAGTGTACGAGAGCGAGGTGGAAGGACAGAGAGGGAGAGGTAAACCGAGAGAGAGGTGGAAGAATGGAGTGAAGAAGTATATGAGTAAAGGCGGTGCTGGATGGAAGCAGAGACATCGACTGACCGGGGACAGAGGTGCATGGGGGCGTTTCGTTCGTGGCCACCCTATCGGGGATCACGGCGTCCTGCAATAGATAGATAGATAGATAGTCTATAGGCTCCCAAAACAACCATGGGAAGCCAACCGACACAAGAGAGAGAAAGAGAGAGTATGTGTACCGGTAAGTCATAATAAGACAAACAACCTCACCAACACAAACACACTCACAACCACCACACCCTCCCTTCCTCCTCCTCCCCAAACTATCACCGCATTTTCTTTAGAGAGTGTCCCTACCAGTTACTTTTATACCAAGTTTGAGATAGTAGTTAAAGGGGGCATTCTTCAAGGGACAATGTTGTTATCACCCCCAACAGATAACGAGATGTATGAACCTTAGAATACAGAGGGATACAGACAGTGGCCCCGTCACACTTTCACGATTTGGAGCACGACATGACAGGAATCGAATGTTGTGGCAATGTCGGTGAATTCCATCACGAAATAGACCTCTCACGAGTCCTTCTCGTACTGATTATGATCATATATGTACGCAAACCGAAAATACCTCGTTGGATGTACGAGCCATCCTGATTAACACAGAATTAGGTGGCGATTAGAGTCCGAACCACACAGAAGTCACACCTACTTACAACGTACCCAGTAAATGTTGTGATCGTTACGTGCAGATACCGTACAGGTGTAGTGACAAGACCGCGCCCTTAAGCCACACTGCATAGACATTTTATTCTTGGTTACCATTGAACAATTTTCTTTAGCTCTGGGTCTTATAGGTGTAAATTCAGAATGAAGTAAGTAATTCTTAAACTGCATAACATTGTCTAACTTCATCCATAATCAAAGTTAAACTGATGTCCTGCTGCTGAAGGGGTTAAACTAGCTATATAAGATTATATGTGTGTGTGTGTGTGTGTGCGCGCGTCTGTGTCTCTCCTACTTAGGGGCCAGAGCTAGGAATACTCCTCCCATTGTAAAATTTACTTTTAGACGAGACAGAGAAAGGGGCAAGGGAACGCGAAAGTGGTTCCGAACCTTAACAATTGAAACTTTAAATGCTGTCTGCATTAGAGCGGACTAGCCCACACACGGCAGATTCCTTTCACCCCCAACTCATCTCGTCCATATGCCTATCTAAATTGAACTTAAAAGTCTCTATCGTTTTTTATATCCCGCTATAGCACTCGGTAGCATATTCCACATATTAACAACTCTGTTACCAAACCAATATTTGCGTATATCTTTTCTGAAACATATTTCATCTAATTTGAGTAGTACTGGGACTAAATTCATGCCATTTTGGAGAAATTTTACCATTACTTTAAGAACACGTGGAATATTTGGGCATGGATGCAGGATATGAGTGAGAAATGAATAATACTGGGACAAAATTCATGCCATTTTGGAGAAAATAACCATTATTTTCAAAACGTGTGGACAATTTGGTGTTCAGCTGTAAAAAGTCGTCTGTGTGTGCCGAAAACTTTATGTCATTTCGAGATATTGTCAGTGTGCTTTCTTAGTGTTCGATGGCGTTACGTGACTGTACCTGATGACTACAAGCTGTTCTCGTAGTACACTGGCAAAGTCATTTTTCGGTGTGACGTCTCGTGACTTTACCACAAAATTTTGCGACTGCACAACAACGCCACACCGTAGTATACAAACTTGTAACGTATTCATAATGACATACTACGATAAAAAGTCAGGTCACGAGACACTACGAAATTTTAGCGGACCCCTTAAAATTGCGTAGCCTTCCACGAGATAACAAGAGACACTGTGACACGTGACGAGATGTAACGAAACGTATGGAGACTTCAACAAGAAATGCTTTTCGTGCCATCTCGTGGTCCAAGTCGTGAATGTGTGACGGGGCCTTAAATTAGGTTATTTCGCTCGAGTTGACCCCTTCTGTACCGGCGACGTATATTTAATTTGATTTCAGATACTTTTAGACGATTATATGAAGCTTAGGAAGGATATATGGTAGCTAAAAGGATTAATTGAGATAGGCTGTACCCTTTTTATGGGTAGAACATCCTTCCTAAGCTGAAGAAAAAAAAACGTCTAATAATTGTTAGCATATAATCAAAAGGACACCACCGGTACTGCATGGGTCAATTCCCACTTAGGCTAGGTTGGGTTGGGTTGAAGTAGGTTGGGTTGGGTTGAAATAGGTTGGGTTGGGTTGAAGTAGGTTGGGTTGGGTTGAAGTAGGTTGACTTGGTTTACATGGAGTTGGGTTGATTTTGGTTTATGTTAGAACATAAGAAAATGGAAGTCTGCAGAAACCCGATTGGCCCACACAAGGCAGATCCCTCTCACACCCAACCCCAATTACAAGGCCTAATTATAGGCCCAGCTCACTGATGCCATGAGGACCGACCTCACAAAAACGGTCAGATGTCAGAAAACGGGGTCTGCAGAGCGCCGATTGGCCCACACCCGACAGACCCCTCTCACACCCAACCCATCTCGTCCATATGCCTATCTAATTTTATCTTAAAGCTTTCTATCGTTCTTGATCTCACTATAGCACTTGTTAGCCTATTCTACCTATCTACAACTCTGTTACCAAACCAATATTTGCCTATATATTTTCTGAAACAAAATGTATCTAATTTGAAACAATTTGTTCGAGTTCTTTCGCAATCACTGAGTACATCTTTCATGTCCCCTTTATTAATCCCACTAACCCACTTGAAACCTCTATCATATCCCCTCTAACTCTGTGTCTCTCTAACGAATGTACCTGTAAGCCTAATTTCTTCAACCTTTCTTCATATGGAAGATTTCTAATATTATGGATAATTTTTGTCATTCTACGTTGTACTCTCTCCAGGGAATCTACGTCCATTCTGTAATAAGGACACCAAAATTGAACAGCATAATCCATAATTTATGGGGTCTCACTAATGGCAATTGAAGTTTCAAGATAACATCAGAAGTTCTGTTACTCACACTCCTAGAGATGAACCCGAGAATCCTGTTTGCCTTGTTACGAACGCTTATACACTGTTTTCTAGGTTTCAAATCATTGCTAACAAACACACCTAGATCTTTCTCACAGTCTGAGTTTTCTAATTCCATATTAGCTAGTTTATATTTTACAATTGTATTCATCTTCCCTATCTTTAATACCTTGCATTTGTCAATGTTAAAATTAATCTGCCAATTTACTGACCATTCGTGTAAGGTATCTAGATCCCTTTGGAGGCACTCTATGTCGCTATCTGAATCTATTGTTCTCCCCATTTTGGTATCGTCTGCGAATTTACTTATCCTACTAGTTATACCTAAATCAAGGTAATTTATGTATATAACAAACAACAGAGGACCCAATACAGATCCCTGGGGGACACCACTTTTGACTGCTCCCCATTCTGACTTAGTACCATTTATGCTGACTCTCTGTTTCCTACCAATTAGCCATGACCTAATCCATCCCAACAACGATCCACCTAGTCCATGCGCCTCAACTTTTCTCATCAATCTCTCATGAGGGACTCTGTCGAAAGCTTTACTGCAATCTAACTATATTATATCATATGACTTGTCATTATCTACTGCTTCATATACCTCTGAGAAAAATTAAACACATTAGTAAGGCAAGAACGTCCCTGAGTGAATCCATGCCGAGAAGAATTGATTAAGTTAAATGTTTCTAAGTGGATTCTAATTTTCCTAGCAATAATTGACTCTAGTAGCTTTCCTATGATTGATGTGAGACTAATGGGACGGTAATTAGATGTTATTGATTTATCACCTTTTTTGAAGATCGGAACTACATTTGCAAGCTTCCAAGCTTCTGGAAATTAACCTGTTTCTAATGACTTGTTAAATAGAAATGTTAATGGGTAACTTATCTCATCTCTGCATTCTTTTAATATTCTAGCATATACCTCATCAGGACCAGGCGATTTCTGATGTTTTAGTTCGTCAATTTCCTTAAGCACATTATTTCTACTTATAGTATCCGTACTTAACCTATTTTCTATACTATCGCTATATACCTTACGGACTTCTGGAAACTGCCAAATTTTAATTAGTGAAAACGGAAAGAAATTGACTATTTAATGTACTGCACATTTCTAAATAATTTTCAGTCATTTCTCCTATCGAAGTTTTAAGGGGACCAATTACATATCTAACCTTGGATTTATATACAGTAGTTGGTAAAAAAGCTTTAGGTTATTTTTTGAGTCGTTGGCAACCTTGATTTCATAATTTCATTTTTCTTTCCTAATATCCATTTGTACCTGTCTTGATAGATTCTGATAGTAAGCAAGTAGGTGAATTTCGCCTTTCTTAATGTTTTTTATATATTTCTCTCTTTTTTTCCTAGAAGATCTAATAGTCTATTATTCATCCACTTGGGTTGGTTCTGTGTTGGTCTAAATTTTCTTTTGGGGATATATTTATTTTGAGCATTGTGTACAGACATAATAAAATTATTATATGTATCTACCAAGTTTGACGTCTCTTCCTGACTTTAGCTGACAGGTACCCGAGAAAGGGTACACTCATTTGAACACCTGGATCGACTTATTTGTTTGACCATAGGGTCCGCTAATAGGGCTCTTCTTAGCCCACCATAATCGGCTTTTCTGAAATCAGGTATTATTTTTCGTATTTTCTCTGGTATTACCTTTCCATTGTATATTAAAATAAAAAAAATTTTGGTCGCTATTTCCTAGGTGGTCCCCAATCTCTACATTATTTATCATATGTTCATTGTAAATCAAGAATATTATTAACTCTAGTCGGCGTACCCATGAATTGAAATACAAAACTATCTTGTACTACCTCAATAAACTCTTCAGAATCAGTGTCACCGATTTGATGCTGCCAATCTATTTTCGGAAAATTAAAATCCCCCATAATGCACACATTGCTAAACATTGCCATTTTAATGTCCTTCCATAATGGTGTTCCGTCATTTCTACTCATACTTGGCGGTCTATACATAAATCCTATAACTATGGTCTCACTACCTTCGTTAACCTCTATCCAAACACTTTCATTATCATTATTTAGTCTAATACCTGATTTAATACATCTTTTTAATGTACTCCTGACAAACACTGCTATACCGTCGCCCCTTCTACTTGTCCGGTCATATTTAAACAAACTATATCCTGATATATCAAAGTCTGCTAATAAATGCCTAGTTTCTGTATTAATCCATGTTTCAGTTAGAGCTATTATGTCTATATTTTCTTTGCTAACAAGTGTTCTAAGTTCGTTCATTTTGTTACATAGACTCCTACAGTTTGTGTAATCAGGGCCTCATTGTTAAGGTAATTACCTCAGATTAGCGTAATCTCACCTCATTTAAAGTAATTCTGTGGTAATGGAATTTTTGAGGTAATTCTGAAATAATCCAAGTATCTACCAACTACGAAATCCAAGGTCCATTGCCTGACGCCGTGATCCCCGAAGGGATGGCCACGAACGAACCGCCCCCATGCACCTCTGTCCCCAGTCAGTCGACGCCCCTCCTCCCAACCAGCACCGCCTTCATTCATATACTTCCTCACTCCATCCTTCCACCTCTCCCTCTCTGTCCTTCCACCTCGCTCTCGTACACCCTCTTAGTCAATCTCTCGCTTTCCATACGTTACATATGGCCGAACCATCTCAAGTTGTTCCTTTTCACACTTTCCAGCACATATACCTCCACACCACACCTCCTTCTTACTTCCTCATTCGTCTGTCTATCCCTCCATGTAACTCTGCACGCACTTCTCAAGTAACTCATTTCACCGCTCTCACTCTTGGTCTGAGTCTCTTCCTGAACGTCCATGCTTCGCTTCCGTAAGTTAGTGTCGGGATTACCACACTGTCATGCAAGGACTTCTTCACTTCCATACTGACCACCCTGTTTCTTGTTACTGCTTTCAACGTTCCTACAACCCTCTTCCCTTGTTGTACCCTCTCCCGCACTTTCTCATCCATAGTCCCATCTTTACTCAACACACTGCCCAGATACTTAAAAGAGCCTGCCGATCCCCATAGCCTGACCATTCAACTTCACCCCACACTCTGTGACTTCACCCCTTTCGAAGACCATAACCTTGTTCTTCCCCGCATTTACCTTCAAATTCAATTTTTGCACACTGTTCCAAACTCATTTACCAAACCCTGCAGCTCCCATTCATTATCGCTCATCAGAACTGTATCATCCGCAAACAACAGTATAGGCAGCTTCCACTCATTTCCCTCCCTTTTCAGCAATACACCAACATCCACTGCTCTTCCTAGTATTTCTTTCATGACTCCATCCATATATACAGTAAACAACCACGGGGACATCACACACCCCTGTTTCAACCCAACACTCATGTCAGAGAACTCGCTCTGCTCGTTCTCCACACATACTGCTGCCCTTGCACCCTCATACATGCTCTTCACTGCTTTCAGCAACTTGCCATCTACTCCGTATATTCTAAGTACTTTCCACAAAGCTTCTCTATCCACTCTGTCATAGGCCTTCTCCAAGTCCATAAAGGCAACATACACCTTTTGTTTCTTCTCCAGATATTTCTCCACAACACAATTCAGGGTAAAAATCTGATCTACACATCCTCTTCCCTTCCTAAAAACTCCCTGCTCATCGCCTATCCATTTCTCCGTTCTCACTCTCACTCTCTCAATCACTACCCTACTGTACACCTTCCCTACTACGCTTAAAAGACATATTCCTCGGTGGTTACCACACACTCCTCTCTCCCCTTTGCCCTTATATAGGGGGACTATTATGCCAGTCTTTCAGTCATCGGGTGCATTCCCCTTCTCCCATGCTAGTTTGCACATTTTCCATACCCATTCGATCACTATCTCACCACCATACCTCAACATTTCCCCACACACTCCATCTGTTCCTGGTGCTTTCCCCAACCTCACTCTTTGCATGGCTTCCTACACTTCTGAGCTCCTGATCCCCACCTCCTCCTCCACTACTTCTCCTCTTCTCCCTCCCATACCATATCCAACTATGTTTGCTGGCTCTTCATTCCTTACATTTAGCAATTCGTTGAAGTACTCCCTCCATCTTTCGACTCTCTCTTGCTTCTCGGCTAGCATTCTCCCATTCTTATCTTTCACACCCTTACTGTTTCCCTTGCTACCTACCCTAACTTTCTTGACTTCTTTCCAGAACAGTTTCTTAAGGGTACTTCACACAGTCAGGAATGCGAGCTAGAATCACTAGGAGTAGCTGAAAATTCGGATTCCTGGGCCTATTCGAGGTGAAAATCGATGACTCCTAGTGACTCTAGCGATATCCTAGTGATTCCTGTTAGACTCCCAGTGACTCCAAACCAGTCCCGGCCGATTGGCCCTGTCCGACAAAATATTCACCGTGTTTAAGGTTCTCGCCACGAATTGGACGATTCCCAGTGATTCCCAGTGATCCCCAGTGATTTCCCAGTGACTCCCAGTGAGTCCTGGTGATTCTGGTGAGAACTGAAACTGAAACCGAAACCTGTCCGCGAATCAGATACGAATTACCGAGAATCACCAGGACTCACTGGGAGTCACTGGGGAATCACTGGGGATCACTGGGAATCAACTGGGAGTCACTGGGAATGGTCCAATTCGTGGCAAGAACTTTAAACACGGTGAATATTTTGTCGGACAGGGCCAATCGGCCGGGACTGGTTTGGAGTCACTGGGAGTCTAACAGGAATCACTAGGATATCGCTAGAGTCACTAGGAGTCATCGATTTTTCACCGCGAATAGGCCCAGAAATCCGAATTTTCAGCTACTCCTAGTGATTCTAGCTCGCATTCCTGACTGTGTGAAGTACCCTTTAATAAATATATTATTCATATAAACCTGTATACTTCTCACGTGAAAGCATAATATACAGTATACAGGTAGTTAACTTTTCTTGGTCAAACATAATAAATAGGCCTAGTATTTACCTGTGTAAGTACAATTTCCCACAAGACATTGTATTCACCCAGTGATTGTGTGTAGAGAAGGAAATTACGGTAGTTGAGGTAATTAATAATGTGAACTATGTATGGTCAATGTTACAATACCCTACTTGTAGTCTACAAGTTCTGCAACTCCCCTTACCTAACATAACGAGAGTGGTGGATACGTGTTTGTATGTGTTTTGAAATGTCAAGTTCATTTGGTGGTGGAGGGTGGAGTTTGGATTGCTACTTCGAGGGGCGTTGTAGTCGCCGGGATGTACTTTGAGCCAGCGGAATCATGACTTGGTTGTTTAGGGGCCATTGTAGTCGCCGGTTAATAATCTAGAAGTTCTGCAACTCCCCTGACCTAACCTAAGCAAACTAACACAACCTATAAGTGTTACCTATTTTAGGTAATCGTATGAAATATTACAGAACTCGGTAACGAATGAAAACAAGAAGGTGGGAAGGATTAACTATCCACTATTTAGGCAACAGTTTAAATATATGTGTTTCGTAAAGTATAGTAAGCATTGATATCATGACCTTACGGTACATAATAATGCAGACTTATCGTATTATATTAATGTCTGTAATGATGTATGAATACAGTCATTGTACTTAATGATGATATTAGAGGACTGTAGTTATAGCCTACAAGAGACATACTTGAGGACAAATTAATTTCAATTATAGGGTCAATAACATGCCTGGAGCCTCACAGTGGATGTACAATTTCCCACAAGACATTGTATTCACCCAGTGATTGTGTGTAGAGAAGGAAATTACGATAGGTGAGGTAATTAATAATGTGAACAATGTATGGTCAATGTTACAATACCCTACTTGTAGTCTACAAGTTCTGCAACTCCCCTTACCTAACATAACGAGAGTGGTGGAGACGTGTTTGTATGTGTTTTGAAATGTCAAGTTCGTTTGGTGGTGGAGAGTGGAGTTTGGATTGCTACTTCGAGGGGCGTTGTAGTCGCCGGGGTAGACTTTGAGCCAGCGGAATCATGGCTTGGTTGTTTAGGGGCCATTGTAGTCGCCGGTTAATAATCTAGAAGTTCTGCAACTCCCCTGACCTAACCTAAGCAAACTAACACAACCTATAAGTGTTACCTACTGTATATTAGGTAATCGTATGAAATATTACAGAACTCGGTAACGAATGAAAACAAGAAGGTGGGAAGGATTAACTATCCACTATTTAGGCAATAGTTTAAATATATTTGTTTCTTAAGTATAGTAAGCATTGATATCATGACCTTACGGTACATAATAATGCAGACTTATCGTATTATATTAATGTCTGTAATGATGTATGAATACAGTCATAATACTTAATGATATTAGAGGACTGTAGTTATAGTGTCCGTGGGTCGGTGGTGAGTGTGCATGTGGCTTGGCGACCGACCGACCGATGGCTGGAGTAAAGATATAAGCAACTATTACAAATATATTTGGGAGGAATTGGGGAGCATGGGAGTTGAAGATATTTTGGTGAGTGATTGGAGGGTTTGTGGGATTGGTATAAGAACAAGGTAAAGAGAGAAGTTAGAAATAAAGTGGAAGAGTAAAATAGGTTCCGGGCTCAACCAGAATGCTCCATTATTTCTTTACTATTCATATATTATATATTAATAGTCGTTTCATTGTAGTCGGTGGTGTGTCATTGTATGCCTGTTTTTACTTCTTAATAATGTATCCTATAATTCGTGGATACGTAGCAATTAGCTCGGTCCAGAACAGCTCAGCTCCTCTTCCTGTTGCCACTCATTACTCTCACTTCAAAATTAAAACCAATGAATATTTATTTACATCACGTCCTCCCGAACACACCCGAAGAAGCTTGTCCGGCAAAAACAGGCTAGATGCAGTATCGCACCAATTCCCGCCCGACAAGCCTCCCAAAAATGCTGTTCAGAGATTCAGTGTATAAGCGTCCTCCCAAGCACTCCCCCGACCAAGCCCCCGCTTCTGATCGGCGGGATATTGTATTATCCCACCGGACAGATCACGAGAACCCAGCAGCGGAAAGTGATCAGAGATTATGCTAACCTAGTCTACTCTGTACATAGATAATATTATGCAAACATAGGTACACACAAGACTAGATGGCTGTATATTTCAGATACTTAAAATTCGAGTTCATTAAAACTTTTATTATTTAAAACTTATTCCTAGTTAAAAACTTATGATTAGATGGAGGGCGGCACAAAGAGAAGGAAGGAGGTGGAGTCCCGACCGTCGCGGGAAAAAGTCCCGCGACCTTGGTCACGCCCATCCACAGCGGCACTGGCACTTGCCTACGAGTGGTTCAGCCCAACCCAGGAAGTCTGATGGTAGTCCGAGACACCACATTGTTTGGGTTATCTCAGACCACTCATCTACCCCCGATAGCTTGGGAGAGGCCTAGTCAAACGGTGGGGCCGCCGCGCACTGTCCGCTTGACTCCCTCCCACCCCTGAATCCACTCCCCACATTAATAAAAGGTTAATGTTATGCTGGTTGGAGCAGTCACCTTGGTGGCTGCTCCACACAGCACATCCCAGTATGTGTGTATTGATTAAATAGTTGGAAGGTTAGCGTTGGTTGGGGCAGCCACCTTGGTGGCTGCTCCACACAACACATCTTATTATGTCTACATCCACTCAAAAGCTGGTAGGTCAGCACTGGTTGGGGCAGCCACCTAGGTGGCTGCCCCACACAGCACTTCTTAGTAGGTTAGTTTTTGGCTTGAATACCTAGTTAAAGGTATATATGGGAAGAGGATTGTCGAGCTGTGCTGCATCATAGCTGCTCTTGAAAAAATAAGGTTGATGTCGGATCAGTTCAATGTCGGGAAATAATTGATTAAATTGTGTGTCTACATTTAGTAAACTCACCTTGTCCCAAGTTACTTTTGCTTGTTCATGTAATATTAAATTTATAGGTTGCATATGTGAACGGTTGTGCAGCTCTTCGCTTCTGATTAGTTCTGGGTAGTGTATGTTGTGGATAAATTTTAAGCATTTGTTTTGACAAACTTGTAGTTTGTTCATTAGGTTTGGTCTAATTATATTTAATGGTGAGGCTGGGTATGTTAGGACAGATCTTATAAGTGCCATGTATAATTTTTCTTTGGTCTGTATAGATGTGTCTTTAAAAATGGATATATCATTAAGGACTTTTTTACATCTTCTGACTTTTTCACTTACAAAGGATTGATAACCATTTTTGGTAATTTTTAACCCCAGAACTGTACCTTCGTTTGAGTAGTTAATAATATTATTGTTTATTTCTAGAGGTGGATAGGTTTTCTTAGTTAGTGGAATAACTTTGAATTTTTGTAAATTAGTTTTTATCTTCCACATTTTTTCGAAGGTGTTAATTGATTCAATCGCTCTCTTTACGCTTCTGACTGCCATGTTAGTTGATTTACTTGGAACTGAGATTATTTGAGTAATGTCATCAGCGTAGATTACATGCTCACTGTTTGGCGTTGGTTGTGGCATATCAGAGGTGTATATTGCATATAAGAGAGCGGATAGGCATCCTCCCTGGGGGACTCCACTTTGTAATAAGAATTTGGGACCCAAAACCTTTCCTATTTGTATTTGGGCATATCTATCCTGTAGGTATGAGCATAGAAGCCTTTCAATGTTTGTATGTAAGCCAAGGTTGAGTAATTTATATTGCAATCCCATGTGCCAGACTTTATCAAAAGCCTTTGACACATCACGAAGTATCATTATAGTTTGATGTCCTTGAGATTTTGATTTTGCTATCATTTCTGTAATTATTGCAATGGCTGTTTGAGTACCTCTATACTTTCGAAAACCATGTTGTCTTGGATTCATTGTGTTCTCTAATTGCGGAATAATTCTGGTGTGTATTATTTTGTCTAGCACCTTGCCTAAGAATTCCAATAGCGATATGGGTCTATAGTTGGATATTAGTGTTTTATCTTTGTTTGCTTTAGGTATGAATATCATTTTAGCAGTTTTAAAGGCACTCGGGAAATAACCTACCGATAGTGTAGCGTTGAAAATGTGAATAATAGACGAGATTATATTTTGTGGTGCATTCAAAATCATATTTCTTGTTATTCCTGATGTTCCTGGCGATTTTTCCTTAAAAGATCTTAGTGTGTGAAAAAAACTCAACCTCATTTATAAGTCTAAGATCTCGAATTCTGCCAAGATCTACACGGGCAAATGGTTCCATCCTGTTTGCATTATTGATCATCCATCTATTTATAGTGTTTTCATGCAGTCTGTCAAATTCTTGATTTTCTTCATCACTAATTTTAAATGTATTAGCCCACTCTCTTCTAAATGCCGCTTCTATATCTTTATCACTCTCCAGCTCCACTCCGTTGTGATCTTTAATTTTGTATACCCTGTCTTCTCTGGTACCAATTATTTTTGTTATATTTCTCCAAAAGACCTTAGGATCTCTTTCTTCATTTATATTGTAAATAACCCTGTCCCATTTATTCTTAGCTGAAACAATACATTCTTCTTTTAGTTCTGCTTGTATTCTTTTTATGTTATCCATTACCGTTTTGTCCGCTCCAAATAATTCAATATAAGCCTTAAGATTAACGAAAACTGTTTGTAGCATTCTCATTCGGTCTGTTATTTTATTATGTGGTAAAGTTTTGTATGTTGTCTTAGGAATATTATTTTCAGCAGCCATTTTGATTGCATTTGTTAATTTATTTATTTCTTCCTCAATACCAACTATTGGTTTGTTTTCTAGGTTAGGAATTTCATAGTTATTTAAGTCTCCTTTATACTCATCCCATCTGGCTTTACTCATGGCAAATCTTTCTTGTACAGGTATTTGAATTGGGCTAGTTGATAATGTAAATATGATAGGTACATGATCACTAATGGTGATCGGACCTTGTTGGATATGGTAATTATGATATGTTTTATTATTGGTTAGTATTATATCTGGATTGCTTGTAGTTCTATGGCCAAGAAAAGTATAGAAGTGTGGGCCAATAAATCTTAATCTACCAGTGTTGATCAATGTGTTAATTCCTCTACCTACGTTATTCATATCATTATTGCCGAATATGGTATGTCTTGCATTAAAATCTCCTATTATATGTTGGTTGGGTGAAATTCATAAGGTTAATGAGGTCAGGGTAAGGTAAGTAAGGTCTTCTAGGTGGAAGATAGAGAGTTGCAATAATTATGTCTCCAGTTGTTGTTGATACTTTGATGGCCAAACAGTCACTTTGAAAGTTGTCTATAATTTTGTGCTTTATATGTTTTTTCACAGCAATTGCAGTTCCGTCATGCATTTCATTATTTTTATTTGATTGGTAAATTACGTAATTTAATATTTTATTTTTTTCATTATCTACCTGACCATGGCTATTTAGCAAAATAATGTCTGGGTCAATCTCTGCATATGTATTTAATAGTTGTACTTTGTGTGTTTTCCAGTGTCTTACATTGTGTTGCATTATTTTGAATGTGATGTTCATATTTTACTTATTCGCTTTGACTGGTGATCTGGTGTGGTTCTTGTCTCTAGGCCATTTCTTTTCTTCCTGAAGGTAGACTCATCTAACTTTTTAAATACTGTTTGTTTGTATTTTATTTGGTCAGCATTTAGCAGGGCCTGCACAAGTTTTTCTTCATATTCTTTATTTGTATATACCCACTTGATATTTCCCTGCATAATGCCTGTTATGATTTCCTTGTGGGTTGTTTGAGGTCGTCGGTTAAAGTTTTGACCTATGTAAAAGGTAAGATATAGTGTCTCTGCACTCCATGTTGATTTAGATTGTTGACTGTTTTCTTTATTGATGGCTCCTGTCTCTCTTCCTATAGACTTTCTTCTGTTTGTTGTATCATTATTCTGCAATTCTCTTATAGGTTTAGCAGTTGTAGTACTTTCGGGGTTGTGGGTTCTGGATTGTACTTGCCGGTCTGTTTCAGTAGATCGTATACCTATGGCTTGTTCAAGTGCTGGGGGTTGTGCTATGATTTGTTGTGTGCTTTCTTCCATATTGTTGATGTTTGCTGATACTTCGTTCATTCTGGGTTCTGTTGTTGTATATGAGGCTTGTAGTACCTTACTTGAGTTTGGATTTTCGGGGAACCACATCTCCTCTATTCCGTTCTCTTTGAGCATCTTGTTTAATTCTGTCTTGTAGCATCCGGGGTTACTGATATTCATGACATGTGCATGCAGTATGCATATTAGGAGGTTTGTATGTTTGATCTCGCTGAGGTTAATGGTTGTCTTTGATTCGTGATGTGGGGTCGCTTCCTTTGTGGCTGCCTTCACAATACTTGCAAAAGTTTGATTTTCTTTGACCAGTTTGTCTTGGGCCTTCTCCTCCAACTTCAGTTTCATCTTTTCTTTTCTTATTGGGCAACTCATTGCAAGAGCTCTGTGTTCAGTTTTAGGCCTATCTTGTTTTATGCAATTTATCCATGCTTTATTTTGGTTACTGCAGTTATCCCACTTATGACCGTGTTGTCCACATTCTGAGCATGTCATATTTGGTTCTTTGCAGTCTCTAGTTTTTTTTTTTTTTTTTTTTTTTTTTTTTTTTTTTCTATATTCCAACTTACTTCCTCTCGGGCATAGGCTGAGAGCCTTAACATTCACCGCTTTACAATGAACAGTGAAGCCCGTGAGGTCTTGTTCCAGTCTAGGGAGTGAGACATGTGAAGCACGTAGAGCACAACGAGCACCTGCCATCTTGCCTTCACATGAGGCACGGTGCTCACTCATGACCCGAAACGACCCCATCTCTGAAGCCATCTCGTTCCCGTGCTTCACTGTCTCACCCACTACACTCGGACTCTCACACTTACACACACACAGTTTGGTGGTCTTCCACTGCTAAACATCTGAAGCAGGTCAGAAGGTTTGCAAAAGTCTCTCGTTGGCATTGATTAGGTGTGATGCTCATGTTGAAGGCTAAAATGCCTCTCTCTAGTACATTATCAGCCATGGCAGTTTCTTTCAGTCGGATTTTCAGCAGATGTGTAAATTCACGGATCTTTATTACCTCATCTATTTTTAGCCATTCGTTCCTATCTTCTATTTCCTGTTTCAGCTCCTCCTTGCTATGACTGCCGATGTGATTATCTATTTGTTTAATAAACACTGTCCGTCTAGCCCTTACTTCTGGAGGAATCACAATCTCTATGCCATTTTTCTTGTACATATCAATGGCTTCCTGCTGCAGCAATTTATCTGCCTCTTCTTCGCTTCTGCATATTGCCTTATATCCATCATACGTTGGGGAAAAACGTGCAAATGCTATATGGAAATTCTGGTAGGCAATCTGCGATATTCGTTGTACAGAAGTGTCTTTCTCTTTATCTATTATTTTCAGTCGGACTTTGGAAGACATTTTCTAAAGTGAGAGTTCAGTATTTCATGTCTCAATGATGGTTAATCTATTAACAGTGGTGGAAACTTATTACAGTAAGGAGAGGATACGAGAGTAAAGGGGAAATGAGTGAGAGAGGTTAAGTAAGAGTTTCTGGGCACCAATTGGATGGGTGACCCTATGAAAACATCAAAAGAGAAACGACTTTGGGGTTAGAGTGGCGGAATGATATGTGCTGCCTCTCTCTGATTGGTTGATGGAGTTCACACTTGATCCACATACAATATGAAGCTCTCCAAGAAGGCTACGGTAAAAACAACTCAAAAGGATTGTGACGTTACAAGTGGGAAATCACAAGAATTTAGTTAAAAAAAAAAACGAAATGTAAAACAAAGGCAACAAAACTCAAAAGGAATGTGACGTTAAAACAAGTGAGCAATTTGAACTCTGTTAAAAACAAAATAAAATAAAGGTGCAAAGTTTAAAGTTAAAAGCTCTCAGGCCAGCCACCGCCTAATCCCTGCACTGGTTTCAGCAGATAAAACCTAATCCTAAGTGCCCTTAGTGTCACCCTACGGATGACAGCTATTATCTAAACCTGCCTAGCGCCTTGGGCTGCCAGCACTCCTTAACCACCAGCCTCTAAAGGCTGTCGAATGGTGTTTGGGTACCAGTGCCACTGGAGCGTCTAACCCCTAACAATACCCTGCTGCCAACTTTTCCTCCCTCAGCTCCTAATGAGCCCCCCTCATGGAACCACCCTGCGGTGGCCCTTCAGGGTTCGATTCGGTACTAAAGAAGGCAGCGTCTACTGGGTGGGACGGGCAAGTAATAAAAAAAAGAAAGGGTGCTGAAACCAGTCCAGGTAAAAAACGGCAGAGACCAAAAAGCAGACTCAAGAGTAAAATGTCCTGAGTCCAGTTAAAAATGACTAAAATGAAGAAAAATCTTCAGGAGTAAAAAAAAAAAAAACAGAGTCCAAAAATGGCCCAAACTCCGTCAGGTTAAAAACACTTGGTGGCAAATTGATTTCCAGAGGGCTAGGGGAACGACTGTCCAGGACAAGCAAGTGGCTTGGCACAGCTTGGGGGCCCTTTATATAGGGGCTGTGCACAATGGGGGCCATGCCTGGCATACTCGCATCTCATTCCTAACAAATCCCAGTGATGCTCGGTGACTCCCAGTGACTCCTATCTAATTCCCAGTGATTCCTATATTACTCCTATCGACTCGTATATTACAGTAATCCGAAATTTTCAACTTTTCAATAACTCGCACTTCATTCCTGGTTTTATCCCGGTGATTCCTGGTGATTCCCAGTGACTCCCAGTGATTCGCAGGTACACTCCCACTGCTGATGTGAGTGCACAGGGAATTGCAGACATTCGCGGTCGTATTCCCAGGAATCACCAGGAATCATTACTCCTAGTGATTCTAGCTCGCATTCCTGACTGTGTGAAGTACCCTTAACACTCCCTCCATTTTACACTCAGATTCCTTCCAAATTCCTCATCTACTCCTCTCTTACTTTCCTTCACTACTCTCTTCACCACTCTCTTTCTCTCCACGTACCTTGCTCGTTTCTACCTCTCCAAATCTTCATTCCCTCTACTACCCAACCACTCTCTATACGCTTTCTTCTTTTCTTCCACAGCTATTTTTACTTCTTCTGTCCACCATGCTGTACCTTTTACTCCCCTCCCTCTTCTCCTCACTCCACACACCTCCTCACATGCTGCACAGATCTCTTCCTTAAACACCTTGCTTATCTCCTCCACTTCCTCCATATCTTCCAGGTCGAACCCACCTAGTCGTCTTTCTACTGCTCTCCTGTACTCTTCCCTGATTTCCTCCTCCTGTAGCCTCTCCACCCTCCTCACCATTCCACCCTCCTCTCACCTCCCTCCAGCTCTCCTCACCCACTTCTTTTGTATCCTAACCCTAGCTACTTCTACATAATGATCAGACAGACCCCCTCCAATGCCCATATACACCCTAGCATCCATCACAGATTTCTTCATTCTTTCATCCACACATATATAATCAATCAGTGACTTTCGTACCACCACTGTCTTATCCTTCATCGTCCTCACCACTTTCCATGTGCACCTGTGTATCATTCTGTGTCGGAAGGTGTTGGCTATCCACAACCTCCTCCCCATACATTCGTCCACAAGTGCACTACCATCCAAGGTAATCCAAGGTAAAGCTTTAAATTATGGTTATTAATAGCCATTTGTAATACCAAATAAGTAGACAAATATCAAATAATTATTAGAGTACTTTGATAATCATGCCCGATCACTTCGCGTCTGTACTGTGTGTGACCGTTGTCATTCAGTACTTGTAAGATACGTGGCTGGACTGGCCGTTGGTTTTCAAGGAGTTTACATCAACTCCTGTCCTCGTGCCGCCAGTCAGAGTCTCAGTCTGACTGGCGACAAGCGGACATGAGCTAGTATAGAGACAGTTAGGACGAGGAAAGCAGCAACAGAGCTGCCTTAATTTTTGCTTACTATTCTGCATTCAAGAGGTGTGCACGCTACATATATATATTTTGTCTCATATGTTTCAAATACTTATAGTTTACTGTTAGTTCTAGGGAATTTCAAGAATCATTGTCAGGGTCTTTGCGTCGAGATTATACAGCCATATTAAACCTCACTTACGTGAGACCTCACTGTAGCCTATACCTTCATAAACAAAATAAGCAGAAACATGCAGTGATCTTTTTTAAATTGAATGGGATTTAATCCTTTATCACAAACTAGACATCAATTATTTTATCTTCGTTCGATATTAGGGTTTGCCGGTTTGGTAGTACCCTCCTAATTTTTGCTTATGTTATTGTAAGTACGAGGGATACAGTTGCATAGCCCAGCCAA
Source organism: Paralithodes platypus (assembly GCA_032716605.1). Taxonomy (NCBI): domain Eukaryota; kingdom Metazoa; phylum Arthropoda; class Malacostraca; order Decapoda; family Lithodidae; genus Paralithodes; species Paralithodes platypus. The sequence continues at coordinate 56,880,635 of CM064573.1, read as the reverse complement.
ACACGGATGCAACCAGCAGAAACTTGTTCAATTGTATATAATGTAAGTAATCTGTGTAGTAATATTACTAAGAACACAAATTAACATATATAAAAAAAATTATGTACATTATGTACCAATTCCTAAATTATTCACAATGTTTCCATTATATAATATTTCGAACGAATCCCCTATATACACTATACAGTAGGTCTACTTAAATGTCATTCCCATTTTCAAACGGTATTTTCCTTGAAGTTAAATGATATTTTCCAAGTTTCGTTATTTTGAGGTATCTCCCATGTATTTTAAACTGAAAATATACTAGTATAACTACTGAAAAATTGCATTGTAAAATTAAACAGCCATTAAACTTATTTGTCACCTTACTGGGGTTTTTTTGTTTTTTTTTTTTTTGTCTATGTGATTAAGGGAGGCAAAAGGCAGAACTGCCTATAGCGAGTGCCTCCCCCATAGTTGAAAGAGTGACAGGGCCAAAATCAAGGGACGTTCGAGCCAAAATGCCTGGACACACTGACTTTTAGTTTACTATACCTATAGTTTACTATAGGGTAAAACAGAGATTAATCACACATACACACATAGATACTAATATATAGTTAGTTATAGGAAAAAATTACAAATAATGTACTATTTAGACAAGGTAATTCTGGAGTAATTTCAATTGAAAACTGAGGTAAAATCTTACGATTTAAGGTAATTTTCCACATATTCCAAGGTAATTCCAATATTCCATTCTGAGAGCCCTGTGTGTAATATACTCTCAATATACTTCCTTTATTTATACCTAATTTACCTTTATTTCTAACTAAATTTCCATCTTCCGTTGCACCATCACTACCATCATTAGCAATATAGTCATCATTTTTAGCATGACACATCCTTATCGCTTTCGCCTGACGCTAAAAAAAAATCCATTTATCCTCTATTTTACACTCTCAGTATTTCTGTCCAAAACCCCGTAACCACCCTATCTAAAGAACTAGCTAATGTGGAAACCCCTAACCGTCAAAGATGAACCCCATCCCTTGCGTACATTTTATCTTTTCCATAGAAACGATCCCAGTCATCAATTAATGGTATTGCTTTTTCCTTGCAATATTTCTCCAACCGGCAATTGATACCAATCGCTCTGGGTGCCCATTCCTTGGGAACTCCTCTTCTGGGTAGGATACCATGTACTACAGGAATCCCTCCCTTCCTCCTAACCATGTCTAACACATCCCGATACTGCTTCAGCAGTTCCTCACTTCTACTCTTACCAACATCGTTACTCCCGGCACTGAGACAGATAATATGGTTATCTCCAATATCTTCCAAGATGTGGTCCATCTTCTCTAAAACCCTCCCAACTCCATGGCCAGGCAGACACTCAACCTTCCTAAGTTTTGTGCGGGTAGCCCTAACTAAATGTCTTACCATGGAGTCACCCACAATCAACTCAGACTTACCTTCTCCTCGGGACACAGACAAACCGGAAGAGGCAGCAGCAGATGTTGTAGGAGTGGCAGCTGGTGCTCCTGTGATGGTGGTGGTAGCGGCAGCTGGTGCTCCTGTGGTGGTGGTAGTGGCAGTTGGTGCTCCTGTGGTGGTGGTAGTGGCAGCTGGTGTTCCTGTGGTGGTGGTTGTTGTTGTTGTTGTTGTTCCCCAAGCTGCCTGGCCGAACAGCCCAAGTCCCCGAGCAAGGCCAAGGCCATAACCGAGCGCCCCCACAGAACCCTCCCTGCCGACCACAATAAAGCCTGGGTGACCGAAGCCACTCCATGGCGGGGATCTGAGAAGGAAGCGGAAACGCCCGGGAAACCAAAGCCCCACCCAGGAATGTGCCCCTGGAATGCCCCACCCAGGAATGTGGTGGTGGTAGTGGCAGTTGGTGCTCCTGTGGTGGTGGCAGTGGCAGCTGGTGCTCCTGTGGTGGTGGTAGTGGCTGCTGGTGCTCCTGTGGTGGTGGTAGTGGCATTTGGTGCTCCTGTGGTGGTGGTGGTGGTGGTGGTGGCAGCTGGTGCTCCTGTGGTGGTGGTAGTGGCAGCTGGTTCTCCTGTGGTGGTGGTAGTGGCAGTTGGTGCTCATGTGGTGGTGGTAGTGGCAGTTGGTGCTCATGTGGTCGTGGTAGTGGCAGCTGGTGCTCCTGTGGTGGTGGCAGCTGGTGCTCCTGTGATGGTGGTAGTGGCAGTTGGTATTCCTATGGTGGTGGTAGTGGCAGCTGGTGCTCCTGTGGTGGTGGTAGTGGCAGCTGTGCTCCTGTGGTGGTGGTAGTGGCAGCTGGGGCTCCTGTGGTGGTGGTAGTGGCAGCTGGTGCTCCTGTGGTGGTGGTAGTGGCAGTTGGTGCTCCTGTGGTGGTGGTAGTGGGAGCTGGTGCTCCTGTGATGGTGGTAGTGGCAGCTGGTGCTCCTGTGGTGGTGACAGCTGGTGCTCCTGTGGTGGTGGTAGTGGCAGATGGTGCTCCTGTGGTGGTGGTAGTGACAGCTGGTGCTCCTGTGGTGGTGGTAGTGGCATTTGGTGCTCCTGTGGTGGTGGTGGTAGTGGCAGCTGCTCCTGTGGTGGTGGTGGTGGCAGTTGGTGCTCTTGTGGTGGTGGTAGCAGCAGCTGGTGCTCCTGTGGTGGTGGTGGCAGCTGGTGCTCCTGTGGTGGTGGTGGTTTCAGCAACTGGTACTCCTGTGGTGGTGGTAGTGGCATCTGGTACTCCTGTGGTGGTGGTGGTAGTGGCAGCTGGTGCTCCTGTGGTGGTGGTGGTGGTAACAGCAGCTGGTACTCCTGTGGTGGTGGTAGTGGCATCTGGTACTCCTGTGGTGGTGGTGGTAGTGGCAGCTGGTACTCCTGAGGTGGTGGTAGTGGCAGCTGGTGCTCCTGTGGTGGTGGTAGTGGCAGCTGGTGCTCCTGTGGTAGTGATAGTGGCAGCTGGTGCTCCTGTGGTGGTGGTAGTGGCAGCTGGTGCTCCTGTGGTGGTGGTAGTGGCACCTGGTGCTCCTGTGGTGGTGGTAATAGCAACTGGTGCTCCTGTGGTGGTGGTAGTGGCAGCTGGTGCTTCTATGGTGGTGGTAGTGTCAGCTGGTGTTCCTGTGGTGGTGGTAGTGGCAGTTGGTGCTCCTGTGGTGGTGGTGGTAGCGGCAGCTGCTGTTCATATGGTGATGGTAGTGGCAGCTGGTGCTCCTGTGGTGGTGGTTGTGGCAGTTGGTGCTCCTGTGGTGGTGGTAGTGGCAGCTGGTGCTCCTGTGGTGGTGGTAGTGGCAGCTGGTACTCCTGTGGTGGTGATGGTGGTGGCAGCTGGTGCTCCTGTGGTGGTGGTAGTGGCAGTTGGTGCACCTGTGGTGGTGGTGGTAGTGGCAGCTGGTGCTTCTGTGGTGGTGGTAGTGGCAGCTGCTGTTCCTATGGTGGTGGTAGTGGCAGCTGGTACTCCTGTGGTGGTGGTAGTGCCAGCTGGTGCTCCTGTGGTGGTGGTAGTGGCACCTGGTGCTCCTGTGGTGGTGGTAGTGGCAGCTGGTGCTCCTGTGGTGGCGGTAGTGGCAGCTGGTGCCCCTGTGGTGGTGGTAGTGGCAGCTGGTCCTCCTGTGGTGGTGGTAGTAGCAGCTGGTGCTCCTGTGGTGGTGGTAGTGTCAGCTGGTGCTCCTGTGGTGGTGGTAGTGGCAGTTGGTGCTTCTGTGGTGGTGGTAGTGGCAGCTGGTGTTCCTGTGGTGGTGGTAGCGGCAGCTGGTGCTCCTGTGGTGGTGGTAGTGGCAGTTGGTGCTCCTGTGGTGGTGGTAGTGGCAGCTGGTGCTCCTGTGGTGGTGGTAGTGGCAGCTGGTGCTCCTGTGGTGGTGGTAGTGGCAGCTGGTGCTCCTGTGGTGGTGGTAGTGGCAGCTGGTGCTCCTGTGGTGGTGGTAGTGGCAGCTGGTGCTCTTGTGGTGGTGGTAGTGGCAGCTGGTGCTCCTGTGTTGGTGGTAGTGGCAGCTGGTGCTCCTGTGGTAGTGGCAGCTGGTGCTCCTGTGGTGGTGGTGGTAGCGGCAGCTGGTGCTCCTGTGGTTGTGGTAGTGGCAGCTGGTGCTCCTGTGGTGGTGATAGTGGCAGCTGGTGCTCCTGTGGTGGTGGTGGTGGCAGCTGGTGCTCCTGTGGTGGTGGTGGTAGCAGCAGCTGGTACTCCTGTGGTGCTGGTAGTGGCATCTGGTACTCCTGTGGTGGTGGTGGTAGTGGCAGCTGGTCCTCCTATGGTGGTGGTAGTGGCAGCTGATGCTCCTGTGGTGGTGGTAGAGGCAGCTGGTGCTCCTGTGGTGGTGGTAGTGGCAGCTGGTGCTGCTGTGGTGGTGGTAGTGGCAGCTGGTGTTCCTGTGGTGGTGGTAGTGGCAGCTGGTGCTCCTGTGGTGGTGGTGGTAGCGGAAGCTGCTGTTCCTATGGTGGTGGTAGTGGCAGCTGGTGATCCTGTGGTGGTGGTAGTGGCAGCTGGTGCTCCTGTGATGGTGGTAGTGGTAGTTGGTGTTCCTGTGGTGGTGGTAGTGGCAGCTGGTGCTCCTGTGGTGGTGGTAGCGGCAGCTGGTGCTCCTGTGGTGGTGGTAGTGGCAGCTGGTGCTCCTGTGGTGGTGGTAGTGGCAGCTGGTGCTCCTGTGGTGGTGGTAGTGGCAGCTGGTGCTCCTGTGGTGGTGTTAGCGGCAGCTGGTGTTCCTATGGTGGTGGTAGTGGCAGCTGGTGTTCCTGTGGTAGTGGTGGTAGTGGCAGCTGGTGCTCCTGTGGTGGTGGTAGTGGTAGCTGGTGCTCCTGTGGTGGTGTTAGTGGCAGCTGGTGTTCCTACGGTGGTGGTAGTGGCAGCTGGTGTTCCTGTGGTGGTGGTGGTAGTGGCAGCTGGTGCTCCTGTGGTGGTGGTAGTGGCAGCTGGTGTTCCTGTGGTGGTGGTAGTGGCAGCTCGTGCTCCTATGGTGGTGGTAGTGGCAGCTGGTGTTCCTATGGTGGTGGTAGTGGCAGCTGGTGCTCCTGTGGTGGTATTAGCGGCAGATGGTGTTCCTATTGTGGTGGTAGTGGCAGCTTGTCCTCCTGTGGTGGTGGTAGTGGCAGCTGGTGCTCCTGTGGTGGTGTTAGTGGCAGCTGGTGCTCCTATGGTGGTGGTAGTGGCAGCAGGTGTTCCTATGGTGGTGGTAGTGGCAGCTGGTGGTCCTGTGGTGGTGGTAGTAGCAGCTGGTGCACCTGTGGTGGTGGTAGCGGCAGCTGGTGCTCCTGTGGTGGTGGTAGGTGCTGTAGGTAGTTCCATGGTGACGGCAGGCAAAGCTGTGTGGGTGGCAGGCTCCCTACGATTCCCATCCATTTCAGCTCGCAAGTGAGTAAATGTATTAGTCACTCTCACTCCTACATTACTATCCTGCTTACGGAGAGTGACTTTCCCACCCTTATTTTCTACGGCCTTCCATGAATATAGTGATTTTGTTAGGTTCAACCTCCCTCTTCCCCTTACTCGAACTGCAAAGTTCCTCTAAGCTAACTTTTGAAGCTTAATATTCATCCTTTAGCAAGTCCACTTCCCTCTGAATATTTACGTTAACCTCCCTCAGAGATTGAACCTGCTCCCTCACCACACTCAACTCTTCCCTCACCTCTAGGAAGAGAGAGCGAAGTTCGGTGAAAGACTCAACCTTCAAACCTGCCATTTTATCCCAAAGCTAGCTAATTAAACAAAACTAAATAGATGAATCAAATACTAACAGCTAATCACTGAGCTATAGCACTGCAAACAATGCACTTAAACACTTGCCACCAACTACAGGTAGGCTAAATGAGAATGTCACACATCACTTGGCGCACTGAGGTCACTGAGGTAGAGGTCACTAAGGACACGTCCTTCCACTAGCTGTGTCGGGCAGGTAATCAGCTGTGTGGTTGTGTAGTGCTTTTTTTCTGGATTTTATCCTTTCGGCCTCATTCAGCCTACTGTTTTAAGATGCTTCTCCCCATTCAGATATCGATTTTTTTCCTGGCGAGCGAGAGCGAGCCATCATTGTATGGAGAAATCCGGCTTCGCCTGAGAAATTTGTCTACCGAAAAATGTAAAAATGAACCTTCTCCGACATATGACGCGATTTTGACCCTATTGGGGATACAATAAAGCCTTTGTTACCATCAGGGGTATTTAGAAACCTTAGTTTAGTTACTTCAACCTCTGCAGTTGTCTTTGAGTTAGCTGTGGGCAGAAAACTAATTTTGGAGAGGTAATTATAAGAGTGAGAGAACTTTATTTCTTATTGCTAATCTGGCAACCTCTGCGTCATAAATGCGTGAAAGGGTTAAGTCAGCTGTCTAAAACATAATCCAAAATATGCTGGCTTGCTATCGCTCGCCAGGTGTAAAACGACACCAGGATGAGGATAAACATCTTAAAACAGTCGGCTGAATGGGGTCGAATGGCTACTACCCAGAAAGAAAAAGAGCGGGTCGGTCCCCTTAAAGGTTCAAACATTGTCAAGGCTGTCCAGTTCATATAGGTACAGCTACTGACAAATGTTCGTGAGCTCTTGCGATTTTTATGCAAATACAGTATATCCCTTTAGATTGATGTTCAGGTCAAATCAGCTATATTATAATTTTAATATATATATATATTTTTTTTTTTAAAGAGACAATGAACAGAGGAAGGAAAAACACAGATAAAACAAAAAGGTCCATGTGCCTAAAGGCATCCTCCATTCATAAAATGTTTGTAACAACTGGATTTAAACATTTGCAGATTGTAAGTTTGTGGAAAGCAATTCGAGGGAAGTGAATTCCAAAGAGTAGTAGCTCTGGGGATAAATGAATTCTGATAAGCAGAAGTTCTGCATTGTGGAGGAGAAAGTGTAAATTCATGGGCGCTCTCAGCTGCCCCAGTTCTACGCGGAAAGATGTGGAGAGGCGGGCACAATTGAAGCAAGTTCCTCGGAACAATTGCTGTGAAAATATCTGTAGAATAATGCAAGGGATGCAACGTTTCTTCGTATGGATAATGTAGGAAGGTCCTGTGTGATTGCAGGATTATTGATTAATCTAATAGCTTTATTTTGAATTTTGTCCAACTGCCTCAATGCAACCACTCCACTTCCACCCCACAGAGGTGAACAGTAATCCATCTGAGAACGCACATGACTTTTATATATCACGGCCAACTGCTCGTCAGTGAAGAATTCTCGAACTCTGTACAGGAGTCCCAGTTTTTTAGAGGCATTCTTAGCAATGCTTCTAACATAATGTGTCCAGCTCAAGTTAGTAGTTAATGTTACACCGAGAATGTCAATACTAGGGGAAGTGGGAATATTTACATCATTAAAAAATATATGGGAGTCAGTGAGATTCTGTCGGTTAGAAAATTGAATGTATTTGCTTTTCTGTGCATTAAAGGAAACTAGATTTATATATATATATATTATAGATACGGTATATATATATATATATATATATATATATATATATATATATATATATATATATATATATATATACTGTATTATATAATATGTATTTTATAATGGTATATAGCTGGAGATCTGAGTATCATTGTCATGGGATATATTTGCAAAAAGAATATTGCAACAGCTCACGACCAATTGCTAGTTTCAGGCTATAAGGAAGTTGGAGCTACAATTATCGACATTTAGCAGCATTTACAAGTAAAATACGGTATTTGCTCCAAATTCCTTATAGCCTGAAACTCGCAAATGGTCAGTTTCGAGCAGGTAAAGCAAATCCAGTCGCGTTAATAAGTGATTTCTCGGCACCAAGTATGTTTTTATCAATAATTGGTAACAGCAATATCTGACCTTCATTTCGTCATATCGAGTGAAATATACAAATATGTTCCTACACTTACCCACCCTTTTCAACATCTGACATACATTAATACAGCACAGAGCAAGCCAAACGTAATGACAGCTGAGACATGAATTATTGGCGCAACTGTACATGCGCTAGAAATGGCTGGCCTTAAGGGGAAATGGGCTGTTTTTCCTGGTACCCCTTCTCTCTCGTGTTTAGCCTCATTGTGTTTTAGAGTTTACGACGTTCGACACATTAGTTTGGCGATTTTAAGACCTTATGCCCCATTTCTTTGTTATTATTAAGACCTTTCATGACATTTGAGTGTCGATTATTTTCTGGCGAGCGATAGCGAGCCTGTACTTTTAAGAGTAATCGGCCTTCGGCCGGAACAGTACACATTTTTCTTGAAGGGGGTCTATGGGGTGTTTTTTTGCAGTTTGATGGAGGTCTAGGGAGGAAACCAAAATATATTTAAATAATCCAAACACACAGCAAATAAATAAACCCATCATCCCATAATTGACGAATAATACGAACTTGCAAGAGAGTTTGCTTTATCAATTTGTTCCAACACCGACCCGTGGTAATAACGTTCTTGACATTGTACTTGCAACAAAAGAAGAATTAATAGAGAATTTGAATGTTGGTGATGAATTCAGTAACAGCGACCATCGTACGATAACTTTCACTTTAAACTTTACTAGTAACGAATCAAATAGTAGCATCGAAAAAGTCCCTAATTTCAAGAAAGCAAACTTTCATAAACTTAGAGCTATGTTTAAAGAAACTGACTGGAGCTTTTTAATTCACAATAACGACATAAATACATCTTGGAAGTTATTCGAAACCACTTACCTAAAAGCAGTGCAAGACTGCATACCATCAAAAATACGGCGTCAAGGCCATAATAATAAGCCCAAATGGTGGCATAAAGATATTTCAAACTGCCTGCTTGCTAAAAAATTTGCTAATGATAGATTAAAATCCTCACAAAATGACGAAGAACGGGTGAAATTTGTAGAGCTACGACGCAAAGCCAAAAAGTTAATTAAGCAAAGTAAAAGACCCTAGAGTTACATATTGCGAATCAAAGTAAAACAAACCCGAAAGAATTCTATAGTTATATCAGAAAGAAAAAAGTAGTTACTTCAACTGTTGGACCGTTAGTCGATGAAAATGGAGAATACACCAAAGACGAAGTACAAATGAGTAATGCCCTCAATACCTTCTTTGCATCAGTTTTTTACAACAGAAGACCTCAGTGATATCCCTACACCATCGCCGATTCAGATTGATAATTCAGATGTTCTAAGCAATATCACCGTTACAGAGAGAGAAGTATTGAATTGTTTAGATAAACTCAAGGTAAATATAACGCCTGGACCTGATACAATCTCGCCTAGAGTTCTAAAAGAAGCTAAGGATGAGCTCTCCAAACCACTGACATTACTATTCAATAAATCCTTGCAGTCTGGAACTATGCCTGATCAGTGGAAGCTAGCCAACGTAACACCGATATTCAAAAAAGGCAGCAAATCCCTACCCAGTAACTATCGTCCAATTAGCTTAACCTCAGTTGTATGTAAAATGCTAGAAACGGTCATAAGAGACAGACTCGTAAATCACTTAGAGGAAAATAACATACTTAAAGATACTCAACACGGCTTTCCTAAAAAACGTTCCTGTTTAACAAACCTCTTAGACTTCTTCCACGATATCCTCAACCTCTACGATGGAAGTAAAGCTGTAGATATTATATACCTTGATTTTCAAAAGGCCTTTGACAAAGTTCCCCACAAACGTTTACCGTACTGCTAAAACTAAAAGTGCATGGAATACAAGACGGTGTGTTGAAATGGATAGAAAATTGGCTTAGCGACAGAAAGCAAAGAGTAGTCATAAACGGTAAGGCATCTAAATGGACCAATGTAAGTAGCGGGGTACCCCAGGGATCGGTACTAGGACCAATTCTCTTTCTAATTTACATCAACGACATAGATGAGGGTCTCACCTGTACAATCTCAAAATTTGCTGACGATACAAAAATTGCAAATAGCGTACTCTCAAAAGATCAAGTTGACGATATGCAACACAATCTAGATAAATTGTCACATTGGGCCCAAATTTGGCAAATGAGTTTCAATGCGGATAAATGTACAGTACTACATATCGGATACCTAAATGAGAAAGCAAACTATTCGATGAATGGCACTCAGCTTAAGAATGTAAACAGAGAAACCGATCTGGGAGTAACAATATCGAGTAACCTAAAACCGAGTCAACAATGTTCAGAAGTTGTTAAGAAGGCAAACAAAATAATTGGCTTTATAGGCAGGTCATTTGAGCATAAATCCAAAGAAGTTATCCTAACCCTTTACAATTCCTTAGTCCGCCCTCTTCTGGAATACTGCGTTCAATGCTGGTGCCCTTATTACCAAAAAGGCATAAACAAGCTAGAACGAGTTCAACGTAGAGTTACCAAAATGATACCTAGCCTAAAGAACAAACCATACGAAGAGCGTCTTAGAGAATTAAATCTATTTCCTTTAACCCAGCGCAGATTAAGAGGTGACTTAATTCAAGTGTTCAAAATCATCATCAAAAGCATCGACAATATGAACTGTAGTAAGTACTTCACTATCGACCAATCTAATTACACGCGGGGAAACGGTTGCAAAATTATTGGTAAATCTTTTAACTCACACGAATCTAAGAATTTCTTCTTCAATCGAGTTGTCAACTTGTGGAATGGGCTTCCCCGAGACGTTATAGACTGCAGCACCGTTGATTCATTTAAACTCCGCCTAGACAAATATCTCGCATCAAACCCGCGACTGACTGCGTTTGTAAATGAATAACTTTATTTTATCCTCCCCTCAGTTACTAACCCATAATTTATGTCCCCTACTAACTTCCTAGTCCTGCCACGGACATTAGTTCCAGGGCAGTAGTTCCCTTTCCAATGTTCCCTTACCCACTCTAAACCACTGTTTGGACACTTGATCCTCAGTGTTTTGGAGGACAAGCAGCCTAGAAGGGTCACTAGACCTGTTGTTGCTTGATTTCCTTTGTACTCCTTTGTACCACCACCAGGGATTATTTGTTTGTAATATGGTGATATATTTATTTGATCCCTTGCGTACGATAACTTCCATTTAAATCATTATATTGCTATTAGTAGACGGTTGTATTCAGCTTAGAGACACGCCACATAGTTAAGATATATATTTATATACCATAAGTAAAACGTCTCTCTCTCTCTCTCTCTCTCTCTCTCTCTCACACACACACACACACACACACACTCACATGTGGGTGTCTTGCCCCCAGTCCACCTACCCATCACCGTAATATTTTCTTTGGATACTTTCTCTCTAGTTTTCTTTCTCTGCAAACACACACAAACATACACAGACAAACACACACAAACACACGCACATTTTTACACACGCACACATACACACACACACACACACATACACACACGCATAAACACACATACATGGAGAGAGACGCTCACTCACTCTCACTTTTCACTCTCAATCTCATTCACACTCACTCTCAAACTCTCTCTCTCTCTCTCTCTCTCTCTCTCTCTCTCTCTCTCTCTCTCTCTCTCTCTCTCTCTCTCTCTCTCTCTCTCTCTCTCCTAATATTCTCTTTAGCCCCACACACACCAGGCCAAAACGATAGATTTCAGGGTTTTAGGCCGATATAAACAGAACCTGGAGGACAACTTGTCTCCTTTTATTTGTAACATTATTTTGCCTTCTGGCATTTGTGTAGTATAGGCATGGATAGGTATAATCTAAGCAAGATATATAATCCTGATTCATCTTCTTTTTTCTATGTGAGTGAGGGAGACAAAAGGCAGAACTGCCTGCATCGAGTGCCTCCCCCAGAGTTGAAAGAGTGACAGGGCCAAAATCAAGGGACGTTCAAGCCAAAATGCCTGGACACATGGAGTTTGAAGCAATTTAAGTCATAGGAAGAGGGAAGGACTGATTCTGGAAAAGAGTTCCAGAGCTCAGCAGATGAATAGAAGAAAGTCTGATAATAACATTTCACTCATGGGTTGGAGAGTTGTACAGAGTAGGGGTGGGATTGTGTTGCAAGACAGGTACTACATACCCTACGTAGAGGAGGTGGTATACACTGGGAAAGCTCTGTGGAACACTGATTATTATAGTAGCGATAGAATAGTGAGAGAGTTGCAAAATTGAGGCGAATAGAGAGAGTTGGCGAGTGGGCGGGAGTTAATGATACTTTGTCTAGGAGTGCGGTGTGAGAGGTCTGAACGGGGAGTAAGATGAAGAAATTGGGTTTTGGAAGCATTAAAGGTAACAAGCTTTTCTCTGCCCCAATTGGAAATAGTAGTTAGATCAAAAGATAAGTGTTGCATGGCTTCATTACGTTTGTCTTTGAGGGATTGCTGGCTGGTGCGTTCAGGAAAACTAATTGAGTAGTGTAAGGTAGAGTCGTCTGCGTATGAATGGATGGGACTGGAGTTACAGTTGAGAAGATCATTTATGAAAATTAGAAAGAGAATGGGAGATAGGACAGAAACCTGAGGAACACCGGAGTTGATAGGATGAGGAAGTGAGCGATGGCCGTCCACAACCGCAGCTATGGAACGGCTGGAAAGGAAATTAGAAACAAAGGCACAGATGGAGGGATAGAAACCGAAGGAGGGTAGTTTAGAAATTAAAGATTTGTGCCAGACTCTATCCAAGGCCTTCGATATGTCTAGTGCAATAGAAAAGGTTTCACCGAAGTCCCGAAAGGAGGATGACCAAGAGTTAGTAAAATATGAAAGAAGATCACCAGTAGAGCGACCTTTAAGGAAGCCATACTGGCGATCTGAGAGTAGATTATGAGAATAGAAATGCTTAAGAAATTTGGAAGCATGAATAGTTTCAAAAACTTTAGAGATACAAGAGATGAGAGCAATTGGACAATAGTTGGAGGGTTGGGAGCAGTCACCCTTCTTTGGGACAGGTTGAATGAGAGCAAACTTCCAGCAAGAAGGAAAGACGTTAGAGGAGAGACAGAGACGAAAGAGTTTGCCTAGGCAGTGAGTCAGCACAGTTTTTTAGAACAACAGGAGCAACACCGTCCGGACCGTACGCCTTCTTAGTATTAAGCCCAGAGAGGGGAGAACATACGTATTTAGAAGAGATTAGGATCTTACGCATAAGTAGGAGGCAGGGGGGTGGAGAGGGAGGAATAGTGCTGGAATCATCCAAGGGGGAGTTTCTAGCAAAGGTTTGAGTGAAGAGTTCAGCTTGTGCCATCAGAGCGGAAAAGGGGGAGGGAAAGACGAGTAAGAAAAATTGTTGGAGAGGTTTTTGGCTAGATGCCAGGAAGCTTGGGAAGAGCTAGAGTTGGATGGTTCAGTGCATTTATTATTAATGAGAGAGTGTTTGGCAAGTCAAAGAACAGATTTGGCTTGATTCCGGGCAGAAAAATAGGAAGAATGAGATTCTTGATTTTTAAGGCGTCGGTACCGTTTGAATGCTTCCTCCTTCTTCTTTTCCTCACCGAAACCCAGGTATCTGAGACAACTTCCAGCAGCCCCTTTTCTGTATCCTCCTACTTTCTCTATCCTAGTTTCAAAGCCAAAGGCGGATGTTGTGCATACGTGCGCGACAAACTCACTTGCTCTCGTGTTCCCGATTTCGACTCCTCTGAATTCTCAACTTATGGCTCAAACTATCCTGTCATTCTCATACTAAATATTTCTGCATTGTCTATCTTTCCCCTAACTCTACCGACTTTCCCAAATTCTTTGACTATCTAAACTCTAAAGTGGAACACATTCTATCCATCTCTCCCTTCTCTGAAATCTCCATCTTAGGAGATTTCAACGTTCACCACCGCCAATGGCTCTCCTCTCACACTACTGACCAACCTGGTGAACAAGCCTATGTCTTTTCTATCATAAATAGATAGTTTGATGTTTAGGCCCATACTGACTAGAGACAACTGTGGACTTATCCAGCAAGACTTAAACGCCCTCGAACATTGGGAGAACACCTGGCAGATGTCTGTCCGCCCCGATAAATGTAAACTTCTCCGCTTTACCCGCTCCCGATCACCCATCACTTTCAATTACACATTACACAACCAACCACTAGAATCAGTTCCTTCATACAAATATCTTGGCGTCCACCTCTCCACCAACCTAAGATTCAACACCCACATTCATCACATACAAAGTCAGGCAAACCGCACACAAGGGTTCTTGAGGAGGAATTTACACAATTGTACACGAGACATCAAACACATAGCTTATAACACCCTTGTTCGCCCAACACTGGAGTACTGCGCCGCAGTATGGGATCCATACACACAATCTAACATTAACACACTTGAAAAAATTAACACAAAAGCAGCCAGGTTCATCACACACAATTACACGCAAACCCCAGGCATCACAACCCGTATCAAAAATCAAATAAGCATGGAAACCCTTAACACACGAAGACTCAGGCACAGACTCACAGTAATGTATAAAATCACACACAATTATATTGACATTAAAAAACATGAATACCTACACAACTCAAACACCCGCAACACTCGTAACACACATTCTCATAAGTACCAAACATACCACACTAATACTGACTTCTACAAACACTCATTCTTTCCACGAACCATACGGGATTGGAACAGTCTCCCAGAAGATACAATAAATAGCCCTACACTAGACACATTCAAACACAGAATAAACTAACATTTCGCCCACATCACACACACACCAAAAAAAACTCCACTTAGCTCCCCCCCATCCTATATCCTGACCCCCCATCCTCCACCCTAATACCCTTATATGTGTGATATGCGCAAGTCCAGCGCCCTACACATTATCAATCGAGATCGAGATCGAGAAATGACCTAGAGCAGCTGGTCCAGCAACCCACCCGTATCCCGGATCGCTTCGGAGATCGGCCCAACATTCTTGACTTATTTCTGACTTCTAACCCTTCTTCTTATACTATCAATCTTTTCTCTCCTTTGGGCTCCTCCGACCATAAACTTATCCCCGTCACTTGTCCTATCTCTTCAGTACGGCCACCCGATCCTCCCAGCCGGCGGCGCTTGTGGCACTTTGGCGCTGCCGACTGGGAGGCTCTCCGGCAGTACTTCTTTGATTTCCCATGGAATGACTTCTGCTTCCGTGGCCGAGGACCCCCGGAGAGTGCTGAATGCATTACCGAGGTAATCCTCTCAGGCATGGAAGCGTACATTCCATTTTCTTTCTCTCAGTCTAATGCATAAAAATCTTGGTTTACTCACACTTGTTCTACTGCTGTCCACAACAAGGAGGAAGCATTCAAACGGTACCGACGCCTTAAAACTCAGGAATCTCATTCTTCCTATGCTTCTGCCCGGAAACAAGCCAAATCTGTTCTTCGACTTGCCAAGCACTCTTTCATCAATAATAAATGCACTGAACTATCCAACTCTAGCTCTTCCCAAGCTTTCTGGCATCTAGCCAAAAACCTCTCCAACAATTTTTCTTCCTCGTCTTCCCCTCCCCTTTTCCACGCTGATGGCACAACCATCACTTCTTCCTCTGACAAAGCTGAACTCTTCGCTCAAACTTTTGCTAGAAACTCCACCTTGGATGATTCCGGTGCTATTCCTCCCTCTCCACCCCCGTCTCTTCTACTTATGCCTAATATCCTAATATCTTTTAACGATGTACTTTCTACCCTCTCTGGGCTAAATACTAAGAAGGCTTTCGGTCCGGGCGGTGTTCCTCCAGTTGTACTAAAAAACTGTACTTCCGTGCTGGCCCCCTTGTTAGGCAAACTCTTTCATCTCTGTCTCTCCTCTAACGTCTTCCCTTCTTGCTGGAAGTTTGCTGTCATTCAACCTGTCCCAAAGAAGGGTGACCGCTCTCAACCCTCCAACTATCGTCCAATTGCTCTCATCTCTTGTATCTCTAAATTTTTGAAACTATTCTTGCTTCCAAATTTCTTAAGCATTTCTCTTAAACTGCTCTCAGATCACTAGTATGGCTTCCTTATTAAGGGTCGCTCTACTGGTGATCTTCTTTCATATATTACTAACTCTTGGTCAACCAACTTTCGGGACTTCAGTGAGACTGATTCTGTTGCACTAGATATATCGAAGGCCTTCGATAGAGTCTGGCACAAATCTTTAATTTCCAAACTACCCTCCTTCGGTTTCTATCCCTCCATCTGTGCCTTTGTCTCCAATTTACTTTCCGATTGTTCCATAGCTGCGGTTGTGGACGGCCATCGCTCACTTCCTCATCTTATCAACTCCGGTGTTCCTCAGGGTTCTGTCCTGTCTCCTATTCTCTTTCTAATTTTCATAAATGATCTTCTCAACTGTACATCCAGTCCCATCCAGTCATATGCAGACGACTCTACCTTACACTACTCAATTAGTTTTCCTGAACGCCCCAGCCAGCAGTCCCTCAAAATCAAACGTAATGAAGCCATAAAACACCTATCTTCTGATCTAGCTACTATTTCCAATTGGGGTAGAGAAAACCTTGTTGCATTTAATGCTTCCAAGACCCATTTCATCCATCTTACTACCCGTCAGCCGTCAGGAACCTCCAGAGGATTATCCCTTAATCCTCAACAATACAAAACTCAATCTTTCATCTTCACTCAATATTCTTAGTGTCTCTTTTTGTTCTGCTCTCACTTGGAAAGACCATATTACCAGTCTTGCTAAGGCAGCCTCCCAGAAGCTGGGTGTGCTCAACCGCCTCAAGGGGTTCTTTACCCCTGCACAGCTTCTTACTCTGTACAGGGGCACAGTGCGTCCTTGTATTGAGTATTGTTCACATGTGTGGGGAGGATCCTCTCACACCGCACTCCTAGACAAAGTAGAAAGGAAAGCCTTTCGTATCATTAACTCCCGTCCACTCACCAACTCTCTGCAATCTCTCTCTTCGCCGCAATGTTGCATCTCTCGCTATTCTATCGCTACTACAATAATCAGTGATCCTCGGAGCTTTCCCAGTGCATACCACCTCCTCTACGTAGGGTACGTAGTACCCGTCTTGCAACACCATCCCACCCCTACTCTGTGCAACTCTCCAACCCAAGAGTGAAATGCTATTCTCAGACTTTCTTCTATTCAACTGCTGAGTTCTGGAACTCTCTCCCAGAATCAGTCTTTCCCTCTTCCTATGACTTAAATCGCTTCAAACTCTGTGTGTCCAGGCATTTTAGCTTGAATGTCCCTTGATTTTGGTCGTGTCACTCTTTCAAATCTGGGGGAGGCACTTGCTGCAGGCAGTTATGCCTTTTGTCTCCCTCATTCACATAGAAAAAATAAAATAAACAAAAAATAACAGCCGGCACTAGGAAAAAAAACAACACAAAAAAAAAACAGCCGGCACTAAAAAGGAAGCCTGGAAAAAAAAACAAAAAAGAGCCGGAACCAAAAACGAAGCCTGGAGATAGAAGGGGGGAACCATGCGAAAAGAAAAGAACAGCAGAGAACATACACCATCAAAGAAAACGGCGATAAAGAACGAGAATACCACCAATACAAAAAGAGATATGAAAACACAAAGACCCACCACACACAGGACGAACACAGAAGCAAAGAAGAACAGGAAAGGGAAACAGCAGAAGGAGAAAGAAAACTCGCCCCAACACGTAAACACCAAGCAGCCACCACAACCAGAAATAAATAGAAAGACAAAGGAAGAAGGGAAACAACATGGCCGCCAAAGACCGAAATTAGCCCCGCCCCATACCAACACTCGGGAAGCCAGAATTGCCACCATCAACCACGATTTATCACCCACCCCAGGAAAAACAATCAGCATCACAATCATGTGTAGATCAGATTTTTACCCTGAATTGTGTTGTGGAGAAATATCTGGAGAAGAAACAAAAGGTGTATGTTGCCTTTATGGACTTGGAGAAGGCCTATGGCAGAGTGGATAGAGAAGGTTTGTGGAAAGTACTTAGAATATACGGAGTAGATGGCAAGTTGCTGAAAGCAGTGAAGAGCATGTATGAGGGTGCAAAGGCGGCAGTACGTGTGGAGAATGAGAAGAGCGAGTTCTTTGACCTGAATGTTGGTTTGAAACAGGGGTGTGTGATGTCCCCGTGGTTGTTTACTGTATATATGGATGGAGTCATGAAAGAAATACTATCAAGAGCAGTGGATGTTGGTGTATCGCTGAAAAGGGAGGGAATTGAGTGGAAACTACCTATACTGCTGTTTGCGGATGATACAGTTCTGATGAGTGATAATGAATGGGAGTTGCAGGGTCTGGTAAATGAGTTTGGAACAGTGTGCGAAAAACGGAATTTGAAGGTAAATGCGGGGAAGAGCAAGGCTATGGTCTTCGAAAGGGGTGAAGTCACAGAGTGTGAGGTGAAGCTGAACGGTCAGGCTATGGAGATCGTCAACTCTTTTAACCCTTTGGCTGCGGCTATGTTTGGGCTATTTAGGGCATATTCAGGCACTCCTGAATGATAAATCAAGCATCTGCATTAAATTAAGTGTATTCTGCCGAAAACTAGGCGAAAATAGTTTCAAAATGACACCAAAACGGACCCTGTACGTGGTCTGTTTCACCGGCAGTGGTGCCAGTGAAACACGTGAACCCCGCTATTATGTAACACTCGCTCGCTTGGCTACACTGTTGAGAGAGACAGAGAGAGACTCGCCCGAGACACAGTCAACCTCAGTGAGCCGCTCGGTGCTCTGAGGGTCGGAGGTGGGCCCCTCACGCTCCCGCCCACTGACACTCGATTTTTACGTTTTTTACAGGCTTTTAAAGCCTGCAAATTACTGTAACTTGCCAGGACGTTCCGGAATATCACCCGCAGTGAAAGGGTTAAGTATCTGGGCAGTGTGTTGAGTAAAGATGGAACTATGGATGAAGAAGTGCGGGAGAGGGTACAACAGGGGAAGAGGGTTGTAGGAACGCTGAAAGCAGTAACAAGAAACAGGGTGGTCAGTATGGAAGTGAAGAAGTCCTTGCATGACAGTGTGGTAATCCCGACACTGACTTACGGAAGCGAAGCATGGATGTTGATTGAGAGACTCAGACCAAGAGTGAGAGCAGTGGAAATGAATTACTTAAGAAGTGCATGCGGAGTTACATGGAGGGATAGACAGACTAATGAGGAAGTAAGAAGGAGGTGTGGTGTGGAGGTAGATGTGCTGGAAAGTATGAAAAGGAACAACTTGAGACGGTTCGGCCATATGGAACGTATGGAAAGTGAGAGAATGACTAAGATGGTGTACGAGAGCGAGGTGGAGGGACAGAGAGGGAGAGGTATACCTAAAGAGAGGTGGAAGGATGGAGTGAGAAAGTATATGAACGAAGGCGGTGCTGGTTGGGGGGAGGGGCGTCGACTGACTGGGGACAGAGGTGCATGGGGGCGGTTCGTTCGTGGCCACCCCTTCGGAAATCACGGCGTCAGGCAATAGATAGATAGATAGATCACAATCAACAATGCAGGAGGACAGGAGAAGAAAATACAATGCCGCCATACCAACGAGGGACAACATACCCAAATCTCCCTCCTCCATATGCGCCGCTCTTCCGCGCAGGTTCCCCACCACCAGCGCAGGAATTTCTAAGGGGGCTACCTCAACCCCTTAATATCCCCCTCTGCACCTATGACCTTCTGAACTCCAAGTAGCAGCAAGTAGGACATAGCAGCAATCGTCATGACCATCTCGACGAGAACGAGGTAGAGTCAGCAATTTGAAGGCTCACTTTACTTGCACGCAAGATTTGAGCCTAAACAATAATCTCTCATTCATCCGAGTATTCATGCCATGGCTTTCTACCTTATTGTCTGAGAGTTCTTTACCCTACTAGTGAACTTTTGTTCTTACACACCATGGTGTAGTGATAACATTGGGATCTCTTTTAGGCTGCAAGTTTTGACACTGAAAGTAGCACCGAGGGCATGCCACAAACTGACTTTCAGGATCAATCCAGTACTCTCCAAAACTCTTAAAGAAGTCTTTGCCATGGCAAGACATCTATAATAGTTCGGGCTTTGCAAGACACCGTATAAGTAATGGCACTTTGCACATAAAGTCCATACTGCATCTGTCCGACTCCATGGTCAAGGACATATGCTGTAAAAAGGATTAATAACCGACCCCTGAGTTCTTTGAACACTCTTACAACGGTCAGAGGCAGATTGGGAGAATTAGATGATCATGATCTTACTTATTCCCCACGTTAGTCCGATACCTAGACACGAGCGACTTTGTATTAAAAACCCTACACGAAGAGTACCGAAACCGAACTTCACCAACGACTAGTATAACGGTCAGGATAGTCGAGCAGCCATAACTCAAGACATATCTAAGTTTATACTTGCGTTCATCCAATGGTATGCACCCTGTATCATGACATAAGGAACTACTATTTAAGACCCAAAACCAACTAGTCCATCTGTATCCCTACCCCATTTACCACACGGCAGGACCACCTAAGCGGCTCAACGGGATCAAGGGAAAGGGCTCAGCTAGTAACACTTCAGTCACCAGTGCCCATATCTCCAGATCTACCCAGTGTTAGAATAGGAATGCGGGAAGGAGTTATATTACGTCCATTACCAGTGCAAACTAAGTGTATCTCCGAAACTACGCAAGTGATAATATTGGAGTGCTAAGTGAATTCTATAGGTCCGTCGTGGATCCTCACCCGTGCTAGGCATATTTATATTGTGATTATTCTATGTATCATTGTAAGGTGTTTTATTCCTGTTGTGCATCAAGTGATTATTAAAAGGAAATTCATGTGTGTATTCAGTATTATATTTACCCTTTACGACTTTTGTGTATGTGTAGTTTGACTTTAGTTTTTTCAGTCAAGTAAGAACCTACCATTGTCCAATTAAACCCCAGTAAAAAACCTGGCATAACAGTAACGTTTCACTCTTGGGTTGGAGAGCTGCACAGAGTAGGGGTGAGATTGTGTTGCAATACGGGTACCTCGTGCCCTACGAAGAGGACTTGGTATACACTGGGAGGGCTCTGAGGAACACTGATTATTATAGTAGCGATAGACTAGCGAGAGAGATGCAACATTGCGGCGGAGTGAGAGAGATTGCAGAGAGTTGGTGAGTGGACGGGAGTTAATGACACGAAAGGCCTTCCTTTCTACTTTGTCTAAGAGTACGGTGTGAGAGGAACCTCCCCACACATGTGAACAATACTCAATACAAGGACACACCGAGCCCCTGTACAGAGCAAGAAGCTGTGCAAGGGTAAAGAACCCCTTGAGGCGGTTGAGCACACCCATCTTCTTTTTTTTTTTTTTTTTTTTTTCTATGTGATTGAGGGAGGCAAAAGGCATAACTGCCTATAGCGAGTGCCTCCCCCATAGTTGAAAGAGTGACAGGGCCAAAATCAAGGGACGTTCGAGCCAAAATGCCTGGACACACGGAGTTTGAAGCAATTTAAGTCATAGGAAGAGGGAAAGACTGATTCTGGGAGAGAGTTCCAGAGCTCAGATGTTGAGTAGAAGAAAGTTTGAGAGTAACGTTTCACTCTTGGGTTGGAGAGTTGCACAGAGTGAGTTGCAAGACGGGTACCACGTGCCCTACGTAAAGGAGGTGGTATGCACTGGGATAGCTCTGAGGAACACTGATTATTATAGTAGCGATAGAATAGCGAGAGAGATGCAACATTGCGGCGGAGAGAGAGAGATTGCAGAGAGTTGGTGAGTGGACGGGAGTTAATGATACGAAAGGCCTTCCTTTCAACTTTGTCTAGGAGAGCGGTGTGAGAGGAACCTCCCACACATGTGAACAATACTCAATACAAGGCGCACTATGCCCCTGTACAGAGCAAGAAGCTGTGCAGGGAAAAGAACCCTAAGGCGGTTGAGCACACCCAGCTTCTGGGAGGCTGCCTTAGCAAGACTGGTAATATGGTCCTTCCAAATGAGAGCAGAAGAAAAAGACACCAAGAATATTGAGAGAAGATGAAGGGTTGATTTTTGTAATGTTGAAGAATAAGGGATAGTCCGCTGGGAGATCCTGACGGGTAGATAGATGGAGAAATTGGGTTTTGGAAGCATTAAAGTTAACAAGTTTTCTCTGCCCCAATTGGAAATAGTATTTAGATCAGAATTTAAGAGTTCTATGGCTTCATTACGTTTGTCGTTGAGAGATTGCTGGGGGGTTCTGAAAAACTAATGGAGTAGTGTAAGGTTGAGTCGTCTGCGTATGAATGGATGGGAATTAAGGTACAGTTAAGGAGATCATTTATAAAAATTAGAAAGAGAATAGGAGATAGGACAGAGCCCTGAGGAACACCGGAGTTTATAGGGTGAGGAAGTGAACAATGGCCGTCCACAACCGCAGCTATGGAACGGCTGGAAAGGAAATTAGAGACAAAGGCACAGATGGAGGGATAGAAACCGAAGGAGGGTAGTTTAGATATTAAAGATTTGTGCCAGACTCTATCGAAGGCCTTCGATATGTCTAGTGCAATGAAAAAGGTCTCACCGAAGTCCCGAAAGGAGGATGACCAAAAGTTAGTAAGATATGAAAGATCACCAGTAGAGCGAGCCTTAACGTCTCGGCTGCGGGAAGACTCTTGAGAAATTTTACTGGGTGGCTGCAGGAAGATTCTTAAGATCGAAGGCCTAAAAAAAAAACTTTTAAAGCACCCCAGTGGCACTCAAAACAAAGCAATTTGTGGTTAGGTGAGATAATTTCCCACCATTACTTGCTACCACTCCTACACATGTGTCCCCTCCCCTCCTTTCCCCCCTCCTCAATTATCAGGTATTTTCTCTATTATTCCCGATATATATAGAGTATTTTCATGCGAGAACGGGTGGGAGAGAGAGAGGTGGTGGCGGAGTGTATCTCCGACCCTCCAAGCCAGTCTGAAAGCTCCCCCTGTCTCTCACCGCTCAAGGTCAGATTACGACCGCGTGGCTGAAATATGCAATTTTCACCAGCCAATTACTGTTACCACTTGTTTTATTGTTTTCCCATGTTCATATGTTCATATTAAAAGTAAAATAGGCACATATGGATAAGTATTAATTATATATATGGTAAATTAACGTTTTTAGTGAGGAATGAATCAGAATACCTTCACATGGCGGGCACTTTCAAATACCATACCTGTGCAGCTTAGAGGTTAAGAAAGCGCGCCATACTGGCGATCTGAGAGTAAATTATGAGAAGAGAAATGCTTAAGAAATTTGGAAGCAAGAATAGTTTCAAAAACTTTAGAGATACAAGAGATGAGACCAATTGGACGATAGTTGGAGGGTTGAGAGCGGTCACCCTTCTTTGGAACAGGTTGAATGAGAGCAAACTTCCAGCAAAGAAGGAAGGCGTTAGAGGAGAGTCAGAGACGAAAGAGTTTGCCTAGGCAGGGACTCAGCACGGATGCATAGTTTTTTAGTACAACAGGAGGAACACCATCCGGACTGTATGCCTTCTTAGAATTAAGTCCTAAGAGGGTAAAAAGTACATCTTTAGAAGAGATTAGGACATTAGGCATAAGTAGGAGAGAGGGGGTGGAGAGGGAGGAATAGCACTGGAATCATCCAAGATGGAGTTTCTAGCAAAAGTTTGAGCGAAGAGTTCAGCTTTGTCAGAGGAAGAAGTGATGGTTGTGCCATCAGAGTGGAAAAGGGGAGGAAAAGACGAGGAAGAAAAATTATTGGAGAGGTTTTTGGCTAGATGCCAGAAAGCTTGGGAAGAGCTAGAGTTGGATAGTTCAGTGTATTTATTATTGACTAGGAGGGGTACCCGGCGTTGCCCGGGTTTAAATTCTACTACCATAATCACCATCATCAATCACTACTGCCACAATCATCACAATACTACTACTACCATAATCACCGGCCTCGACCTCCCTGTGCCTCATTAAACGGAGACCTCGATTTCGGCCGCTAAATGACCTCCGATTTTGGATCTGACCTCATTCGTACCCCCATTTTGAGGTGCTGCGAACAACTTTCGTTCCATACACCTTTTCGATCGGAGGCCTCCTTCTGCCCCAAACGGCCATTTTTTCGCATTTTTTTCGCTCCTGTATACTACATAAGTTCTGCCGAAAATGTTATTAAACAAAAGTGTATCTGATTTCCACTAAACTCGCCTAAAACCATCTCCAAAGCCTGGGCTTTCCAAGGGTGCCCCGCACTCCCACCGGGCACCAAAACTGTGGGAGGAGTTTAGTAACATAGGTTGGGTAACTGACAAACAGACAGACAAACATTGACCTTTATTTATTAAGATGAAAGAGTGCTTGGCAAGTCGAAGAACAGATTTGGCTTGATTCCGGGCAGAAACATAGGAAGAATGAGATTCTTGAGTTTTAAGGCGTCGGTTCCATTTGAATGCTTCCTCCTTGTTGCGGACAGCAGTAGAACAAGTGTGAGTAAACCAAGGTTTGCTTTGCATTAGACTGAGAGAAAGAAAATGGAATGTATGCTTCCATGCCCGAGAGGATTACCTCGGTAATGCGTTCAGCACTCTCCAAGGGTCACGGAAGCAAAAGTAATTCCAAGGGAAATCAAAGAAGTACTGCCGAAGAACCTCCCAGTCGGCAGCGCCAAAGTGCCACAAGCGCCACCGGTTGGGAGGATCGGGTGGCCGTATTGGAGAGATAGGACAGGTGACAGATATTATTTTATGGTCAGAGGATCCCAAAGGAGAGACAAGATTTATAGTATAAGCGGAAGGGTTAGAGGTTAGAAATAAGTAAAGAATGTTGGGCCAATCTCCGAAGCGATCCGGGATACAGTTGGGTTGCTGGACTAACTGCTCTAGGTCGTTTAGAATAGAAAAGATGAAGGCTTGTTCACCAGGTTGGTCAGTGGAAACAGAGGAGAACCATTGGCGGTGGTTAACGTTGAAATCTCCTAGGATGGATATTTCTGCGAAAGGAGAAGATAGAATGTGTTCCACTTTAGAAGTTAGATAGTCGAAGAATTTTGGATAGTCAGTAGAATTAGGGGAGAGATAAACAGCACAGAAATATTTAATTTGAGAGTGACAAGAAAGTGTTTGAGAGTGACAAGAAAGCTTTAGCCAGAGAGTTGAAAATTCAGAAGAATCCAAGTTGGGAACATGAGAGATAGCAAGATTGTTGCGTACATAGACGCAACACCCACCTTTGGCTCGAAACTGAGGATAGAGATAGTAGAAGGATACAGAGAAGGGTTTGCTGTCAGTATATACAGTATATATATATATATTGTGTGTGTGTGTGTGTGTGTGTGTGTGTGTGTGTGTGTAGATAGAAGGAGAGAAAGTGACGATCGCTAAAAGGAAAAATAAAAACAAATGTGGAAACAAAACTTTACAATGCGAAATGTGATTGGCTCTCATTCTCATAACACCTGTTCCATTTTTACGTGTTACTTCTTTCCTTAACCCCTTCAGCACCGTGACGCCTTTTTACCTTTAATGCTAGCTATAATTAAATTATTATATGCAGTTTAAGAAGTATCTATGTTATTAAGAGGGTTTATTGAGATAATATTTACCTATTTGAATAGATAGATAGTCGCAGACGTAGATCTTAACCCCCTTCAGCACGATGACGTAATTTGCATCATATTCTGGTTACCATTAGACGATTTTCTTTAGCTTACAATCTACCTCTAGGACTTAAAGGGGTAACTACGATCTAAATACACCCTCTGAATAGCACACGTCCTTCAGAAACTGCCTAAAATCGTCTAATATTAGCCAGAATCATAGGTAAAAAGGAGTCATCGTGCTGAAGGGGTTAAACTAAAGAAAATCGTCTAATAGTAACCAGAATATAATGACAATTGCGTAGTGAGAGAGAGAGAGAGAGAAAGATTCGAAAAAAACATGAATATTGTCGAAAAGAGTACAATTTGTTTTTCCACTTACTCTCTCTTTCTCTCTCACTCTAACTCTAACACTCTCTCTCTCTCTCTCTCTCTCTCTCTCTCTCTCTCTCTCTCTCTCTCTCTCTCTCTCTCTCTCTCTCTCTCTCTCTCTCTCTCTCTCTCTCTCTCTCTCTCTCTCTCTCTCTCTCTCTCTAAAGTAATTGCCCTGTAGTTGCTTTGCATGTAAATTTGCTGTGTTTTTGACTGATAAACGTATGTTTATTGAGACTGCTTTTGTTTACATTTGTACCGGTTAGTGACGACCGACGCTCTAAAGTAAACAAACTACTTGCTTGTTTCATATTATAAAGTTCTAGCACTTATTGTAGATATTTTAGCCCTCACTGTAGTTAAGTGCTTAGCAAACCACCCAGTAGTTATCTTGCATGACATTGTACTGTAGTTTTGACTGATAAACGTTTGTTTTTCAAAATTCTATTTGTCAAGTTAGTAGAGTCGCCGCCAATACCAGCGCCACCTGTGTACGCATAAACAAACCATCTTCTTGTATTTTATATATCAAAGTCTAGCCAATACTGTACTTGGTTGAACTTTTTATCTTGGTTATCTACATAAATCGCACACACTAACATTTGTCAAGATAGTTTTAATATTGGGTTAGAATAATTTAGTTACTGTAATACTTTTTGATAGCCTATTTATTAATCGCATTTCAGATACTTGTCACCATATTAATAGGCCTCTCACACTCTTGCCAGGATAGTACTAACTCCATTATTATTATTATTGTGTCGACCACTGTATAAACTAATATACAGGCTTTAGCCTAACTGTGTCATACTGCTAACATAATTTTATTTTTATTTTCAGGCATAAAATTGTGTTCTATTGCTAACATATTCTTTTTGTGATTAACATATTCTTTTTGTGATTTACAGGCATTAATTGTACAATATTGCTAACCAATATTTTTTGTTACTGTACTGTATACTGCTTTCCAGTTTTCTCACTAGGCTAAATTAACCCTCTCCCACTTTTTTTTCAGTAAATTTTGTAACAAATTACTAGTCCATTTGCAATGTTCAGGCTTTAACTGTGTCATACTGCTAACATCAATTTTTTTTTTATTTTCAGGCATAAATTGTGTTCTATTGCTAACATATTTGTTATGATTTACAGGCATAATATTCTTTTTGTGATTAACATATTCTTTTTCTGTGATTTACAGGCATTAATTGTACCATATTGCTAACAAATACTTGTTGTTACTGTACTGTATACTGTTTCCCAGTTTTCTCACTAGGCTACATTAACCCTCTCCTACTTTTAGTTTTTTTCCAGTAAATTTTGTAACAAATTTCTAGTCCATTTGTGATTTTCAGGCTTTAACTGTGTCATACTGCTAACATCAATTTTTTTTTTTTTTTTCAGGCATAAATTATGTTCTATTGCTAACATATCTTTTGTGATTTACAGGCATAGGCATATTAATTTTATCATATTGCTAACAAAATTTTGTGTGATTTTCAAGAATTAATTGTATCACATTGCTAACATAATTTTTTTGTGATTTCCAGGCTTTAATTGTACCATTTTGCTAACATAAATTTGTGTGATTTTCAGGCATATTGTGATTATATCGTCATGGCGCCGCAACGAACCTGCACGAGTTGTTCCGGTAAATTTGGCCCTAACATGTTTGTTGATACTGATGTCCAAATTTGTAGATTTTGCCAGCTCCGAGAGAAGATTGCGGATGAATTGAATGCAGCTCACCGCAAGATCGATGCCCTGACTACGAAGCTTGAATCCCTTCAAGAATTTGCCACACTCAACGTAGGAGTGCCCTCGGCCCCAGAAACCACTACGATGTCAATCGCCATTCCAGTGCATACAGTACCGTTACCGGTACCCACACCAGCAGCTACCTTAGATGTTGCAGAAAATAATAATGACTCTACTCTCACTCCCCCCCAGGACAACTTTCAGTTAGTGAGAAACAATGTGCATCCCAGTACCAGTACCAGGAAGGTCATCCCGACAACATGCCAAAACCGCTTCAAAATTCTTGCTATTGACGAGGAAGAGGAAACGGAAGAAGTTCGGCTTGTGGGCGACTCCATGGTCCGTGGCCAATTAACTGAGTTCTGCGCCAGGGCACCCAGGATCAGAAAGCGATTCTGTATCCCAGGTGGCAGCGTGGACGACATTGTTGCGGCTGTGGAAGAGTTTTCCAGGCTCGCCCCCGCAAGCACTACGTACGTCATCCACGTTGGATCTAACGATGTCCAACGGACGCGGTCAGAGGAACTACTTTGCAAGTACCGGCGGCTGATCAGGTCCTTCAAGGAAAAATCTAATAGAATCTTAATTTCAGGAATTGTTCCCCGGATTGATGTAGAAAACCGATTCTACAACATAGCTACCAGTACAAATCGCCGACTAGCCAAACTCTGCAGGGAGGAGGACATCGGCTTTGTCGACACGTGGGATCATTTTTACTATGATAAATCTTTGTTTTCAGGAGATGGTGTACATCTCAATGAAGTAGGAGCTGCACGTCTTGGTCGTCTGCTGAACGATGCAGTCAAGGATTTCCGTTCAAAAAACGGGGTCAACCGGGGGTCCGGGGGTATCCGGGGGTAGTGTAAGTCAAATACGAACTAAAAATTCAGACAATGCACAATCAGTAACATCCAACTCTAATACTCTTAAGGTGTTTTATGTAAATGCTCGTAGCATACGCAATAAATGTTCAGATCTAGAGGAAATCGTGTTCACAGAACACTATGATATAATCGGCATTACAGAATCTTGGTTAAATACGGAAGACAGAGACTTTTTAGCCGAATATACGCTCCCTGGTTATACAATGTTTGAGAAAAGTCGGATCAATAGAAATGGAGGAGGAGTTCTGTTTTTTATAAAGGAAAGTCTTAATCCCATCTTAATGTCAAAACCTCAAATTGCGAATATAGACATATCTTACGTACTATTAAATAATAAACGAGGAACTAAAATAACACTAGCTCTATTATACAGACCAATCAGTGCAAACTGACAGTGAAATTTATGAACAAATTGCAGAAATAACTAACATACAAGATACCGTAATTCTTGGCGATTTCAACTTACCCGTGACTAAATGGGGCGATATTCTTACTTCACACTCTGGACACGACCTCTATGCTAACTTGCAAGAGAGTTCACTTTTTCAATTTGTACAATCTCCGACCCGTGGTAATAATGTGCTTGACCTTGTACTCGCAACAAAAGAAGAATTAATAGAGAATTTGAATGTTGGTGATGAATTCAGTAACAGCGACCATCGTACGATAACTTTCACTTTAAAGTTTACTAGTAACAAATCAAATAGCAGCATTGAAAAAGTCCCTAATTTCAAGAAAGCAAATTTTCATAAACTTAAATCAAAGCTTAAAGAAACTGACTGGAGCTTTCTGACTAACAATAACGACATAAATACATCTTGGGAGTGTTTCACAACCACTTACCTTAAGGCAGTGCAAGACTGCATACCATTGTGACGCTTACCAGCGTTGGCAGAATCGCCTCCCGTTAGCCGCTAGCGATCGCCAGGGCAGTGAAGTGGGCTACAGTTATCAGAGAATGTTGTTCTTTCTTTCATAGTACTTGCATTGTTACTGACAGTCCAGTGGTGGTCTTTATTTTTGTCTGTGACAACGGGAAGTATTTTATATTATGAATAGAATATAACATGCATTGTATATAGTTAAGGAGAGAGAACAATATATGCAGTGGGGTGGTAGTGTGTGCGTGCGTATACATGTGCTGCCTCCCCCGCTCGTAGGCTCGCGCGCGTGCCTTCTCACGCCTCTTGATTGGCTGGTGGTTCGGGGCGCGTCATGGAGGCCTGCTGCCTTGTGACATATCGGCCTGTGATTGGCCGACCACCATGCCTTCGTGGGATCCTGAGGGTCCCGAGGAGCTACCCTCCTCAGAGCAGGCTAGGGACGCACATGACTAACATCCTTTTACCACTGTCCCCCATATCTCCACCATTCTGATACTGTCTCTCTTACTCAACTTCTTTTCTTTCGTTCCTCTAATCTTTTAACGTCACAGCACTCCCTTTGGGTTCTGTACACGATTTCATATCGGCCCATCGTATTATGTGCGTCGCTCTCTGAGATATTTACATGTACTTAGAATAGGTTTGAGGGTTCTTAGTTAGTAGAGGTTAAGAACTCGGTGTGTGTCTCCATTATTGATTTAGTGCTCTGCTGGGTTATTTAATGCTAGACTGGGATAAGGCTTCTGTTGTCGTTGTCAGCGATGTGTGTACGGTTTGCTTATACCTACACGACTTCGACGGTTTCTGTGGTAGCCTAGGTTGTCCTTTTGGTTGTGCCTTTTGCGAGTGCAGCATCGTGTTGTAAGAGGGCATTTGCCTACTACCTTAGAACACAGTGCTGCCTCTTTGCTTGACTTTAGAGGGATCGCCAGGGTAGAACCAGATACTTGAGATCTGGATCTACCAAGAGAGCATCCCCGTCATTAACGTAACTTTTACAATACCGCCTTAAGGACAACGCTAGGCTATGAGCCAGTCTTGCTCAGCCACAGTTTCCTAACCTTGATATCCCAGCTAGACTTTATTCACTGAGCAGACACTAGTTAGGACATGAGCTCTTTATGATATGTATGCATTATTATTCACATCATTTATGAGTCTAGGTTGTTGTTGAGTTGCAGAACCATAGCAGACTGTTTCGTTGATGAGGAAGTATTTCTTTTAGTGTCGAGCATTACTGCCGTTGCGCATTTATAGTATTCCCATGTCAGTTAACATTATATGTCCTATCTTTTAGTGTATTCAGTCTACACGTATAGTGTCCTGCCTCCTGCCTTTATATAATTTAAGATACGAGCATCTTATGAGCATCAGACTTTCTTCAGAAGTTTCCAGGTCTATGCTGTAGGACTAGACTTCACTTTCTTTCAGATAGGAGTGAAGAGTTTATTGTTGTTTAGAGTAACTGTATTGAAGCATCCTTTTATTGTATCAAATCTTGCAGTGATTTAATTGATCTTTCCATAGCTTCCCTTTTATGCATTTTAATGTAACTTGCATCTTGTTTGTTATCAGGCTATACCAGTGTGGGTTAGCCTGAAGTAGAGTACATTTATGCCCAGTTAAGGATACCCCATTATCGCAGATTAACTCTGGAGGGTATAGGTGTTTTTGTTCGCCGGCATATAAGTTCAAGGGTTTGGATCTAGCGTACCGTTGTTGCATAGTGCCCTATTACTAGTCCAATCATTAAGTGCCCTTGTTTTATTCGTAGCCCCGGTCGTAACAAATGGCGACCTTGTCCAGTATCTTATTTTAGTAGAAACCAGGATCCATTTGTTGATTATTGCAGTAATAACAAATAATGACCTTGCCTGGTATCTAAGAAAGAATTGCAGGATTGTTGGACATTTGTTTTTGAGGAATATTTTGGACACGTGGAATTTTTTTTGGCAACGTAGTATAGCACTTGAGTTGTCTTCGAGCATTTTATATTTTTGAGTGAATAGTGCTACATGAGAGTTTAGGTACTTTTTTTTTTTTATAAACGTTGAGAATTTTTGGTGGACACTATGTCGAACGACGGATCAATGTACAGTGAGGAAACAGTACGGGAAGCAGACTCTGAGGTGCAGCAGCGGGGTTTGTTAGAAGGTATTAGAGTAATAACTAGTGAGGAGGATGCAAGGAAGTTTCTGGAGATACCTATTACTGTTGACCGGGTGTCGGGGATTGATCGGTATGGTCTCCAGTGTTTGGCCACGGTCATGGGGCATGTAGGCACTAGCAGCATGTCGAGAGGTGACCAGGTGGCCTGGGTGCTCGGCAGGGTGCATGGGGCTTCGGGTGGAGCGGGAGCTGGGGCACCTTCGGCCCAGCCCCCATTCCACTCGACTCCTACCATGGCGCCCCCTCGGGCTCCGGAGCCGGGTACGTTCCCACAGGCCGATAGTCACTGGCAGCGTGGTTTGTCACTGGGTGGGTCTCCAATTGTTGCATCTCCTCCTCAATGTTTAACTGCGGATATGATCTTCCAGCTTGAGATGGCTAAAATGCAGGCTGAGCAACGAAGGCATGAGGCTGAGCTTGAGCAGCGAAGGCATGAGGCTGAGCTTGAGCAACGAAAGCATGAATCTGAGATTGAGATGGCTAGGATTCAGCAGCAGCAGCGGGAGGCTGAGCTCAGGATTCAGGCTGAGGAGAGAAAGACCATGTACTGTGCAGACATAGAGCTTGAGAAGTCTCGGGTGGAGTCGACAGGGCAGCGTCTCGGTTCTGGGAATCGAGGTCTTGATCAGTCTTTATCGCACCTTCTTAAGTTAGTCCCTGTATTTGACGAGTCGGGTGTCACCGAATTTTTCCTGCGTTTTGAGAAGAAGTGCCGGGAGCACCAATGGCCCGAGGTTAAGTGGGCAGCCCTTGTTTCCTCTAGATTTGTTGGCAAAGGACTCAAGGTATATGATGCGTTGCCCTTGGAGTCTTGCATCGATTATGAGGTATTGAAGGAAGCTGTTCTGCGGGCGTACGAGTTACAACCAGAGACATATAGGTTGAAGTTCTGGGGTGTTACGAAGGGTCGTGAGTGCACTTTTCTAGAACATGCCCGGGAACTGTCTGATGCATTGAGAAATTGGCTGAGGTCAGAGAAGGTGACGACGTTCGGAGAGCTTGAGCAGTTAGTCCTTCTAGAGCAATTTTTCAAGTGCACAGGTGGCGACCTGACTTTGAACCTCAAAGAGAAAAACCCTAAAACTCTACAGGAGGCAGCTGAGATAGCTGACCGTAGGCTATCGCTGATTCGTGAGTGCGGGTCTGCACAACGAAACGATGCAGGTAACAAGGGGCGCAACACTCCACCCACCCCCACCCGAGTCAGTGATACACCATATAACCATAATAACAAGAGCAATGATATTAAGTCTGACCATAAACCTAATACCGTCCCGTTTAAGAAGGGTCCGGGCCCTTCCCCACCTCAAGGGAAGCCCAAGGGGGAGTTAGAGTGTTTTCATTGTCACGAGAAGGGGCATTTTGCACGATCCTGTCCTAGCAAGCTACCTACAGCAGTTGTGTCTTTGGCTCGCAACATTTGAGTGTCTTTGAAGTCGTCTGCGTTTGCCCGGGGTAAATGGTCAGAGGCTGGAGCACAGCCAGTAAAGAAGTGTCCGGAAGACTTGACACCTGTCCGGGATACTTTTTGTGACCATAGAGGGCGCGGCTGCGTGAGTTGGGCTGGTTGCAAGCATGGAGTAGAATTTTTGCGTGATACGGGTGCTTCCTTGACATTGATGAAAAACTTTACAGGCAAACCTATAAACGTGGCACGGGTAGTTGTGGTGCAGGGTATCAATGCTACAAAGTCATACCCGTTGGTCCGAGTGGAGCTGGAGGTAGAAGGTGTGACACGAGAGTTGGATGTCGGAATCGTGGAGAAACTGCCAGTAGAGGGCGTCGACCTTCTTCTCGGCAACGACTTTGCGGTACCTGCTTCTGAGGTTCCACCCTTAGTTGGTGCCGAGAGGGCGGCCGACATGAGTAGGGAGGGGCAGGAGTTGGTCGAGAGGTGTCAACCACAGCACAGGGCGTGTTTTGTCACCCGATCTCGTGCATCTAAAGTGTCACAGCCTATTCCTCAGTCTCTAGACCAGCGGAGGAACGGTCGGAAGGAGAAAGCTAAAGTTGGGAGTTTGGTGAGTTTTGCTCCAGCGGCTTTCCTTAGCGACTTAGTACTTGACCCAGAGGTGAGCTCCGGAGTGGCCCCAGAACCTGTCACCCCTAGTGACATGGTTGGGCGTGATGGCACTCCGCGACTTAGTAGTTCCCAGTTGGAGGAGAGTTGTGGGAACGGGGCTATTGAACACGAGGGCGGGGAAACATGTCATGTGACCCTGTTGGAGGAGTTTGTGAGGCAACCACCTGAGCAGCCTGCTGTCCCTGCGTTGGTCTGCAGCGACCAAGGTGGAGAAGGAGAGGGGGGCAGTAGGGCACAGGTGGAGGAGAGTTGGGATTGTCATGTCTCGGCGGAGCAGTGGGCGGGGGACACGAGTCTGGTGGCTGTGGAAGCGCTAGAGCACCTGCCTGAGCAGCAGTGTGCAGCGCTCCAGCACCAGCTCGGTTCATACCCCACTGGTTGTGCCGAGCACCCGAGCCTCACAACTCAGGCGGTGCAAGATGTTCCGCGGGCAGGTCACTTGAATGGTTATAGACCGTTAGCCTCGTTGTTTCGGTGGTTCAAGGTGGGCGACGAGGCTTTGGCATGGTTGCCAGGTCAAGGTCGACCCATGGCTGCCAAGGGTGGTGGTCAGAAGGAGGACATTGAGCAGATTGGTGAGGTTGGCTGTGGTGTGGATGTGCCCGGTCATCGCATAGCCTCCCAATGCTGCTCTAGTCGAATGCAACAGCCCCTACCATAGACCGACTGTATCTGGCCATGTCGCTAAAAGCGGTGATGCTGCGCAGGCAGATGTAGTCGCGAGGAATGCGGGGATGCGCATGTACGGTATCGGTGGGGAAGCCTTAGCAATAATGAACTATGGGAGTGACTGCACAGGTGGTACTGATTGTCCCTCTCATGACCTGGCTGTTCTAGGGACGAAGGTGGAGAAGGAGGGAGACTACAGGTTAGAAGCTGCAGTCTCGGCTGGGTTGTGGGAGGGCACTAGGCATGTTGTTCTGCGAGATAAATTGTTTACTAGGCTGTGGCAGTACATCCGCATATTTGTTGCTTCTCCAGGCCTGATGTACGGGGTAGAATCTGACATGGAGGCTGGAGACAGTGCAAGGCTTAAGTTAGTTCCCTACTGTATAAATCCTGCTCAACAGCCTGTCGTGAAAACAGAGCTAGACGACATGTGGAAAAAGGGTCTGAGGGATAAAGGATATCGTGAGTGGTCGTTGCCAGTGAGTTTGCAACCTGAGTTGAGTGGCAAGATCCGTGTGTATGGTGATTGCAAGAGTGTGGAAGCATTATCCCTGACAGACGCCTATCCATTACCTAGAGTTGACGATACCATAGACCGCATCGGGGCTGCCTCGCTCGTCACGAAGGTAGAACTAGTGAAAGGTTATTGGCAGGCCCCGTTGCCGGAAAGAGCGAAGAGAAGTGCCAGTCTTATGATGAACTGGGCAGGTTATCAGTGTCAGGTGTTGTTTTGCTGCCGGAACACAAGTTGGATGTGTGGCATGCTAAGGGCACTGATAATGTTTTGGCTGATTGTTTGTCACGGGAGGGTTGGGTTGCAGGAGAACCCTCACCGATTCAGTCAGTATGTGTTGAGAGTGGAGAAAAATCAGGCTTGCCCGTGTAGAGCAGCCGTCAAAAACAACATTAAAATTAAATAAAAAAAATCACATAAAAACACTTTCTTTTGATAGTTAATTGTAAGTTGCAAATGTTATAGCTAAAGTCCTTAAGTTGAACCTGTCTTTCACTTAGTAGGCTGGGCTCTGTGAAGCTCGCTCTGGGAGCATAGCAGGCTAAAATTATACTATTATGTTTGGGAGGGGTTATAAGATTTTATTTATGCTAAAATGTTGTTTTATTTATGATTGAGCTTTGCATTTCATTTCTGGCGGAGTGGCTGGTTGTGGCGGGTCTTGTCGGCGTTCTGCCTTGTCAGATATAGTGCTCCCCTAATGTTGAGCGTCCCATATCTTGGGCGGGGTGTGACGCCTACCAGCGTTGGCAGAATCGCCTCCCGTTAGCCGCTAGCGATCGCCAGGGCAGTGAAGTGGGCTACAGTTATCAGAGAATGTTGTTCTTTCTTTCATAGTACTTGCATTGTTACTGACAGTCCAGTGGTGGTCTTTATTTTCGTCTGTGACAACGGGAAGTATCTTATATTATGAATAGAATATAACATGCATTGTATATAGTTAAGGAGAGAGAACAATA
Organism: Paralithodes platypus; assembly: GCA_032716605.1. Taxonomy (NCBI): domain Eukaryota; kingdom Metazoa; phylum Arthropoda; class Malacostraca; order Decapoda; family Lithodidae; genus Paralithodes; species Paralithodes platypus. The sequence continues at coordinate 56,845,100 of CM064573.1, read as the reverse complement.
TAGGCAGTGGGGTGGTAGTGTGTGAATGCATATACATGTGCTGCCTCCCCCTAACATCCTTTTTACCACTGTCCCCCATAGCTCCACCATTCTGATACTGTCTCTCTTACTCAACTTCTTTTCTTTCGTTCCTCTAATCTTTTAACGTCACAGCACTCCCTTTGGGTTCTGCACACGATTTCATATCGGCCCATCATATTATGTGCGTCGCTCTCTGAGATATTTACATGTACTTAGAATAGGTTTGAGGGTTCTTAGTTAGTAGAGGTTAAGAACTCGGTGTGTGTCTCCATTATTGATTTAGTGCTCTGCTGGGTTATTTAATGCTAGACTGGGATAAGGCTTCTGTTGTCGTTGTCAGCGATGTGTGTACGGTTTGCTTATACCTACACGACTTCGACGGTTTCTGTGGTAGCCTAGGTTGTCCTTTTGGTTGTGCCTTTTGCGAGTGCAGCATCGTGTTGTAAGAGGGCATTTGCCTACTACCTTAGAACACAGTGCTGCTTCTTTGCTTGACTTTAGAGGGATCGCCAGGGTAAAACCAGATACTTGAGATCTGGATCTACCAAGAGAGCATCCCCGTCATTAACGTAACTTTAACCATACCGCCTTAACCATACCGCCTTAAGGACAACGCTAGGCTATGAGCCAGTCTTGCTCAGCCACAGTTTCCTAACCTTGATATCCCAGCTAGACTGTATTCGCCGAGCAGACACTAGTTAGGACATGAGCTCTTTATGATATGTATGCATTATTATTCACAGCATTTATGAGTCTAGGTTGTTGTTGAGTTGCACAACCATAGCAGACTGATTCGTTGATGAGGAAGTATTTCTTTTAGTGTCGAGCATTACTGCCGTTGCGCATTTATAGTATTCCTGTGTCAGTTAACATTATATGTCCTATCTTTTAGTGTATTCAGTCTACACGTATGGTGTCCTGCCTCCTGCCTTTATATAATTTAAGATACGAGCATCTTATGAGCATCAGACTTTCTTCAGAAGTTTCCAGGTCTATGCTGTAGGACTAGACTTCACTTTCTTTCAGATAGGAGTGAAGAGTTTATTGTTGTTTAGAGTAACTGTATTGAAGCATCCTTTTATTGTATCAAATCTTGCAGTGATTTAATTGATCTTTCCATAGCTTCCCTTTTATGCATTTTAACGTAACTTGCATCTTGTTTGTTATCAGGCTATACCAGTGTGGGTTAGCCTGAAATAGAGTACATTTATGCCCAGTTAAGGATACCCCATTATCGCAGATTAACTCTGGAGGGTATAGGTGTTTTTGTTCGCCGGCATATAAGTTCAAGGGTTTGGATCTAGCGTACCGTTGTTGCATAGTGCCCTATTACTAGTCCAATCATTAAGTGCCCTTGTTTTATTCGTAGCCCCGGTCGTAACACCATCGAAAATACGGCGTCCAGGCCATAATGATAAGCCCAAATGGTGGAATAAAGATATTTCAGACTGTCTGCTTGCTAAAAAATTTGCTAATGATAGATTAAAATCCTCACAAAATGACGAAGAACGGGTGAAATTTGTAGAGCTACGACGCAAAGCCAAAAAGTTAATTAAGCAAAGTAAAAAGACCCTGGAGTTACATGTTGCGAATCAAAGTAAAACAAACCCGAAAGAATTCTATAGTTATATCAGAAAGAAAAAAGTAGTTACTTCAACTGTTGGACCGTTAGTCGATGAAAATGGAGAATACACCAAAGACGAAGTACAAATGAGTAATGCCCTCAATACCTTCTTTGCATCAGTTTTTACAACCGAAGACCTCAGTGATATCCGTACACCATCGCCGATTCAGATTGATAATTCAGATGTTCTAAGCAATATCACCATTACAGAGAGAGAAGTATTGAATTGTTTAGATAAACTCAAGGTAAATAAAACGCCTGGACCTGATACAATCTCGCCTAGAGTTCTAAAGGAAGCTAAGGATGAGCTCTCCAAACCACTGACATTGCTATTCAATGAATCCTTGCAGTCTGGGACTATGCCTGATCAGTGGAAGCTAGCCAACGTAACACCGATATTCAAAAAAGGCAGCAAATCCCTACCCAGTAACTATCGTCCAATTAGCTTAACCTCAATTGTATGTAAAATGCTAGAAACGGTCATAAGAGACAGACTCGTAAATCACTTAGAGGCAAATAACTTACTTAAAGATATTCAACACGGCTTTCGTAAAAAACGTTCCTGTTTAACAAACCTCTTAGACTTCTTCCACAATATCCTCAACCTCTACGATGAGAGTAAAGCTGTAGATATTATATACCTTGATTTTCAAAAGGCCTTTGACAAAGTTCCCCACAAACGTTTACTGCTAAAACTAAAAGCGCATGGAATACAAGACGGTGTGTTGAAATGGATAGAAAATTGGCTCAGCGACAGAAAGCAAAGAGTAGTCATAAACGGTAAGGCATCTAAATGGACCAATGTATGTAGCGGGGTACCCCGGGGATCGGTACTAGGACCAATTCTCTTTCTAATTTACATCAACGACATAGATGAGGGTCTCACCTGTACAATCTCAAAATTTGCTGACGATACAAAAATTGCAAATAGCGTACTCTCAAAAGAACAAGTTGACGATATGCAACACAATCTATATAAATTGTCATTTTGGGCCCAAATTTGGCAAATGAGTTTCAATGCGGATAAATGTAAAGTACTACATATCGGATACCTAAATGAGAAAGCAAACTATTCGATGAATGGCACTCAGCTTAAGAATGTAAACATAGAAACCGATCTGGGAGTAACAATATCGAGTACCCTAAAACCGAGTCAACAATGTTCAGAAGTTGCTAAGAAGGCAAACAAGATAATTGGCTTTATAGGCAGGTCATTTGAGCATAAATCCAAAGAAGTTATCCTAACCCTTTACAATTCCTTAGTCTGCCCTCTTCTGGAATACTGCATTCAATCCTGGTGCCCTTATTACCAAAAAGATATAAACAAGCTAGAACGAGTTCAACGTAGATTTACCAAAATGATACCTAGCCTAAAGAACAAACCATACGAAGAGCGTCTTAGAGAATTAAATCTATTTCCTTTAACCCAGCGCAGATTAAGAGGTGACTTAATTCAAGTGTTCAAAATCATCAAAGGCATCGACAATATGAACTGTAGTAAGTACTTCACTATCGACCAATCTAATTACACCCGGGGAAAACGGTTGCAAAATTATTGGTAAATCTTTTAACTCACACGAATCTAAGAATTTCTTCTTCAATCGAGTTGTCAACTTGTGGAATGGGCTTCCCCGAGACGTTATAGACTGCAGCACCGTTGATTAATTTAAACTCCGCCTAGACAAATATCTCGCATCAAACCCGCGACTGACTGCGTTTGTGAATGAATAACTTTATTTTATCCCCCCCTCAGTTACTAACCCATCTGTCCCGTACTAACTTCCTAATCCTGCCACGGACATTAGTTCCAGGGCAGTGGTTCCCTTTCCAATGTTCCCTTGCCCACTCTAAACCACTGTTTGGACACTTGATCCTCAGTGTTTTGGAGGACAAGCAGCCTAGAAGGGTCACTAGACCTGTTGTTGCTTGATTGCCTTTGTACTCCTTTGTACTCTCTCTCTCTCATCACCTATTCCCTATATTTCATTTGCACCCAGTTTCATTATTATTGTTTATCACCTTGCATATATCACTCCTTCCTTCCTTCTATTCTTCCTTCCTTTCTTCCTTCTTTCCTTCCTTCCTTCCTTCCTTCCATCCTTATTTCCCTCTTCCTTCCTTCCATCCATCTATCCTTCCTTTCATCCTTCCTTCCTTCTTCCTTTCCTTCCATCCTTGTTTCCCTCTTCCTTCCTTCCTTCCATCCATTTATCCTTCCTTCCATCCTTCCTTCCTTCCTTCCCTCCTTCCTCCCTTCCTTCCACCCTTCCTTCCTTACTTCCTTCCTTCCTTCTTTCCTTCCTTCCTTCCTTCTTTCCTTCCTTCCTTCCTGCCTGCCTACCATCATTCCTTCCTTCCATATTTCCGTCCCTCCCTCGTTCCTTCCTTCCATCATTCCTTCCTTCCTTCCTTAATGCCTTCCTTCCTTCCTTCTTTCCTTCCACCTCCTGGCTTTATCACTCCCTTCTCACCTGTTCCTCCGTTCGTATAGCCTATAGTAAAGGCTTAATGGTGATAGGCATGGAGTTTTGGTTCAGTTATTCATGTTCATACCTGCATATCTATCACTCTATCTTTTTTTGTTCTATGTGAGTGAGGGAGACAAAAGGCAGAACTGCCTGTAGCGCGTGCCTCACCCAGGGTTGAAAGAGTGACAGGGCCAAAATAAAGAGACGTTCGAGCCAAAATGCTTGGACACACGGAGTTTGAAGCAATTTAAGTCATAAGAAGAGGAATAACTTATTCTGGGAGATAGTTCCAGAGCCCAGCTGTTGAATAGAAGAAGGATCGGGAGCATCGTTTCACTCTTGAGTTGGAGAGTTGCACAGAGTAGGGGTGAGATTGTGCAAGACAGGTACTATGTACCCTACGTGGAGGAGGTGGTATACACTGGGGGAGCTCTGAGGAACACTGATTATTGTAGAAGCGATAGAATAGCGAGAGAGATGCAACATTGCGGCAAAGAGAAAGAGGTTGCAGAGAGTTGGTGAGTGGAAGGGAGTTAATGATACGAAAGGCTTTCCTTTCTACTTTGTCTAGGAGTGCAGTGTGAGAGGATCCTCCCCACACATGTGAACAATACTCAATACAAGGACGCATCGTGCCCCTGTACAGAGCAAGAAGCTATGCAGGGGTAAAGAACCCCCTGAGGCAGTTGAGCACACCCAGCTTCTGGGAGGCTGCCTTAACCCTTGTCTAGCGGGGGTTTTGGGCTTATTTGGGCATATTCAGGCCCTCCTGCATGATAAATCAAGTATCTGCATGAAAAACAATTTATTTAGCAAAAAACTAGGCGCTAAAAGCTTCAAAATGAGACCAGAACGAGCTACGTAGCACTCGTGGTTCTCATACAGTTATACCAGTAACATGGGAGTTTAGCGTATAGTGGCATATTTTTCCCAGCTATGCTCACTACTGGCTACACTGCCGGCCTCTCGAGAACACAAGGAACATGAATTAATGGGCGGCGGTAAGCCCTGGGAGTCGGCTGTCTGGCCCGCTGCACTCCCGGCCATTTGCACTCGATTTTAACCCTTTAAAAGCCTTAATAATGCTCCTAACTTGCTGCAAATTGGAACCGGACTTAAGTCCGACCCCGATCTTTAAGGGTTAACAAGACTGGTAATATCACGGTATAGTAACAATAGAAGGTAGATGCAGTGAATTCTTGAACTCGTATTCATAAAGGCTTCTAAAAAGCACTAAACAGACTTTTATTAATTATTTTTATTTATGACTTCACGCTCAACCATGGTACCGTCATAATATAAGATATAGTTGTCGGAATAACGTTGATTATTCTATAAGCTAATATATAGTGAAATATTCGTATACCATCGTGGCTTGTTTGGCTCCGCTATAGTGTTCTCTCTGGCCGTCAGAGGGCACCACCGTCCGTTCTTCTCCCCCCCCCACTCCGAGTCCCAGCCACCATTTCGCTTCGTAGAAATCTATGTTCCCTCTAGCTGGCCATATACTTATACAAATCATCTCTCCACATCCCCTAGGCCTTCATACACCCTCACACGCCATCACTGGGTGAAAGTTGATGAGTGTCAGAAGCAAACTACGTGAATTTAAAGGAAGTTGAGCAAGGGATAAACGAGAATCCGTTTAGGCATACCTTTTCTCCCGACCGACGAATCGAAAATCACCAACATCTTCCAAATATCTCTTAATTTAAACTACACATATATCAAATAACAATGCTAACATGTAGATTGGGTCCTACTACAATAACATTATCGATATCAATCGACGTTACTCTACTTATTAGGCAATTAGGTGGACAAAAATATCATCGCATTTCCGCGGTAAAATTTGAAGCGACGTCGGCTATATAGGCTATATACTACCTCATAGCCGTTAATATATTCTTCAAATGCAAAAAAAAAAAACTTTAGCAAATAGACTAGGGTCCTGTCACACTATATATGTATATGTTTATCCATGTCACTTTACATTTTCGGTGGAAAACGCAATATACTGATCCTGTTAGAAGACCATATTTAGGCTAGGGAGACGGTACACAGGAGTCATTGAGTGACGTCACAGAGGCCCAAACAAGTGACTGTCGTGGTTCCAATACTACAGCCATGCGCCTACCTCCTTATGTTACTATACCGTGGGTATAGTATCCGTAATACTTGTTCCTGTCATTAAAGATAAATCAGGTAAAATTACAGCAAAAGACAACTACCGCCCAGTAGCACTTGCTAGTGTGGTAGTAAGGTAGTTGAAATGATAATGCTAGAAAGAATGTCTGCATATATTGTCACCAGCAGCAATCAGTTTGGCTTTAAGAAAAATCACGGCACAAACCAATGCATATATGTGCTGAAAGAAGTGATTGATACATACAACAAACTAAATAGCTCAATTTTCTCTTGTTTTCTTGATGCAAGTAAGGCTTTTGATAGGGTGTGTCACAAAACCTTATTTGAAAAATTAATTAACAGGGGAGTGCCTAGCTATATTGTTAGGATACTTATTTTCCGGTATGCTAATCAAAAAATGTGTGTAAGATGGGGCAACATCCTGTCAGGCTCTTTCGCCGTAACCAATGGTGTTAGGCAGGGGGGGATATTGTCTCCGTATCTTTTCAACGCCTACATGGATGATCTTAGTCTGGAGCTGAACAAGACTCGCACTGGGTGTTGTATTGGCAGCACCATTGTAAATCATCTCATGTATGCTGATGACCTAGCCTTAATCGCGCCCTCTGGAGCAGGACTGGATAAATTATTAAGAGTATGTGAAAAATTTGGAATCGAACATTCAGTCAAATTTAATCCTATAAAGAGCAATATCATAATATTTAAATCTAACCTTCTATTGAAATCAAAGCTACCTAAATTCCATTTGTATGAAGAAATTATAGAAGAAGTAAGTAAAGTAAAGTATCTAGGACACTATATTTCATGTGATCGCTCAGATGATGAGGATATGGGTCGTCAGCGAAGGCAACTTTACATGCAGGGAAATTCAATATTAAGAAAATTTCATATGTGCACATGGGATACAAAAATAACATTGTTCAACTCCTACTGCTCACCAATGTATACAGCTCAACTATGGTGGAACTATAAGAAAATTACAGTGAATAGACTAAGTATCTCATATCACAATATCATGAAAATGTTTCTGGGGCTCTCAAAATATGAGAGTACAAGTACGCTATGTGCCTATATGAACTTACACTGTTACAAATCACTCATTAGAAAGCTAACATATAAATTCATTCAGCGCCTTAACACTTCTGAGAACAGGATCATTAAAATGCTACAAACTCCAAGCATAGTGTACACCTCCAGGATCCAGGCACACTGGAGGAAGTTACTCTATATTTAACCTTAAGTAATGATTTCAGGTCTGCTACTCTACAGAATTAGCATACCGGTACTGATCCTCATAGTGCAGTACAGTACCGATATTCCTATACTGTACTGTAGCAACATACTGTACCGGAAGCTAAATGATGTGAGGCATGGTACTGTACACAATTAGGACAGTGGTTTTGGTAACACAGTAGTTTGATGACCACTGTTTTTGGTTGAGGCAGTGCTGTGAACTACATGATAGCAAGCTGGGTATTATTTAATTTATTTTTATTTTATGTAGCCTATGTACAGTAGCTTATATATATTTATATATATTTATGTTACTGTAAGGTATATATGGACCCCAGTATGGTCCCCTCTGTACTGTGTGAGTCTGAAATAAAGTATTATTATTATTATTATTATTATTAATATGGTCCCTCCAAGAGAGAGCAGAATAAAAAGAGACACCGAGAATACTGAGAGAAGATGAAGGATTGATTTTTGTATTGTTGAAGTGTAAGAGATAGTCCTCTGGGAGTTCCCGACGGGTAGTAAGATGGAGAAATTGGTTTCTCTACCCCAATTGGAAATGATAGTTAGATCAGAAGATAAGTGTTCAATGGCTTCATTACGTTTGTTTTTGAGGGATTGCTGTCTGGGGCGTTCTGGAAAACTAAATCAGTAGTGTAAGGTAGAGTAGTCTGCGTATGAATGGATGGGACTTAAGGTACAGTTGAGATAATTTATGAAAATTAGACAGAAAATGGGAGATAGGATATATCTATCACTATCTGTCTGCCTATCACTCTACAGTATATATCTATCCATCACTTTATGTATCAATCTATCACTCTATCTATCATTCAATTAACTAATGTATTTATAACTGTGTGACTTTGAGTGTGTTATATCCCCATCACTATATCTCTCTATCATTCTATCACTGCATATATATCTCTCTATCACTGTTTCTCAATGACTGTATATATCTCTCTATCACTGTATATACTGCATATCTCTAACAGTCTATACATCTCTTTATCGCTTAATATATATCACTTTATCACTAGCTCTGTATCACTCTATAGATCTATCTATCAGTGTATCTCTCACTATATCTCTTAGTGTGAAACGAGGTGTGATGGTAGTGATGTATTTATGCTGAACATGCGATCACTTTTATACCTCCCTACCTAGCCTCCCTCCTTCTCTTAGCATCTCTCTCTCTCTCTCTCTCTCTTTCTCTCTATCTCTCTTTCTCTCTCTCTCTCTCTCTCTCTCTCTCTCTCTCTCTCTCTCTCTCTCTCTCTCTCTCTCTCTCTCTCTCTCTCTCTCTCTCTCTCTCTCTCTCTCTATATATATATATATATATATATATATATATATATATATATATATATATATATAATTATATACTACATATCTCTCTATCACTGTATTTATCTCTCCCTCTATACCCTCCCCTCCCTCCTTCTCTCCCCTCTCTCCTTCTCTCCCCTCCCTCCTTCTCTACCCTCCCTCCTTATCTACCCTCCGTCCTTCTCTACCCTCCCTCCTACTCTACCCTCTTCCTCCTTCTTTCCTCCTCTCTTCTCTCCCCCTCCATCCTGCTCTCCTCCCTCTCGCTCGCCAGGAAAAAATCGACACCTAAATAGCATGAAATTTCTTAAAATTGACAAAGAAATGGGGGAAAAAGAATCTCAAAACTAATGTGGATAAACATGAGGGAGAAGGTGTCCAGGAAAAACAAAATATTGAATTGTTTCCTCCATGGATCATATTTTCTACCTCCTATTTTCCTCATAATATCCAACCCAAAATAACAAAAAGGGAGCCCGGGAGAAAATAGCCTCGCCCCTGCCCTAGAAATAGTACGTGTAAAATACATTAGGGTACCCAGAATTAACTTCGTTTTCTCTGGTAACCCAATTTTCTGTCTTATCCGTTCATAACTACATTTGGTGGTATAGGCGATCTCCAGAGGAAAGGCGTATTTGGGGTTTAGTGGGTGTCGTAGTTATAGTCGGGTTATTTTTTTCAGCTGATGGTAAATTGAATCCCTTAGCATCTGATTTCTCGATTCTTACAGGAAAAATATGATAATGATATGTCTCTGTTTCATAATTATCAATATATTTCGGTACAAAATCTTGGTAATAGCCGAATATTCAGGATGGCGAGATAGCAATTTACCATCAGCTGGACAAAAAAAATAGACGTAGCCTACTGTATACCCTGTTCCAAATAGGTAGGCCAGATATCATGAACCCTCACCTCTAGAACTAAAAAAGGGCTAGAGCAAAAGGGTTGTACATTTCCACACCTATTCCCTGACTGACGCTTCCCAAATAGTAAAAATATTAGCTCGATTACTCAAGTCGTTTGTGAGCTATAGAGGTTGACGTTCAAGAGTTTTGGCCTACATATTTGGAACGGGGTATAACGTGTTTTACATGCTCGCATCCAGTCGTGGGACACCTCAACAACGTATACAGACTAATAACACACACACAACAAAGCCACTCCAACAGCTTCCTCTCTCTCCAACATCCCTTCTCCCCCCTCAACCCTATTCGAAACGTAAATACGAGGTGGTTGGGAGGTGTGTGTGTGTGGCGAGAAACAGTGTGTATGTATGATAAACAGAGTTTATATGTGTGTGTGTGTGTGTGTGTGTGTGTGTGAGAGAGAGAGAGTGAGAGCGTGAGCGTGTAAGGCAAATGGGAAAACGATAGAAATTGGAGGACCGAATGTGATCAGGACGGGGAAGAATGAGATGAAGATGTAGTTTAGCAAGGGAGGCATGTATGAGAGTGAGAGAGATAATGTGTGCGTGTGTGTGTACAAAGGAAAACAAGCAACAATAGGTCATGCGACCCCTTGAGGTTACTTGCCCTCCAAAACACTGCTGTTCCAAGGGTTGCAACAGTATTTCGGAGAAAATGTGGGAAAGATGTGAGAAGGAAGTGCTGCCCTGGGGCTTAGTCCATGACAGGGGAAATTATATTAAGATTTATTAGGTTATTGAACGAACACTACTAAAGAAATGTTTTATTCAATTACAATTGCAGTCAACCTTGGGTCAGGGCAGCCATTTCCCCGCGTGTAGTTTGATTGGTCAATCGTAAAATATGTACTACAGTTCATGTTGTCGATGCCTTTAATGATCTGGAAAACTTGAATAAGGTCACCTCTCAATCTGTGCTTGGTTAATGGATATACATTTAGTTCTTTAAGACATTCCTTGTATGGTTTGTTCCGAAGACAGGGTATCATCTTGGTAACTCTACGTTGAACTCGTTTGTGTGTGTGTGTGTGTGTGTGTTGGTGAAAATAAGAATACTATCTAACAAGTAGGTGTACGGTGGCGCTAATAAGTCATGTATCAGCTGTCCTTACGTTTGGCTTGCTCTGTGCTGTATTAATGTCTGTCAGATGGCGAATAGGCTGGGTAAGTGTAGGAACACGTTTGTATATCTCACTCAAAAAGAAGAAATCCTGTGTAAACATTACTAATACCAATTTTTGACCAAAATATAATTGGTGCCGAGACATCATTTATTAGGCCGCCTGTACGTTTCTGCGGTCTGCTAATATCCACCCCTAGAGGATTATAACGCATTTTGACAGTTTATTCTGGCCATCATTAGACTTTTTTATACAGCTTAGAGAGGATCTGTGGGAATTAAATGGGTAAAGACTATTTTAATTAACCCTCTGGCTTCCATCTACTCTTCCTAATCTAAACAAAATCGTCTAGTAAAAGTCAGGAAAGAAATGCCAAAATGCGTCATAATCCTTAAGGGGAAGGTACTCGCTTTATCTGGCCCCCCTTCTCTCTCATGTTTAGCATATTAGTGTTGAGGTTTTAAGGCGTTCGTTAGTTAGTTTGGCGATTTTTAGACCTTTCGCCTCATTTTTCTATCAATATTAAGACCTTTCGTGCCCTTTAGGTGTCGATTTTTTCATGGCGAGCGTTAGCGAGCCTCTAATTTTAGAAGGAAATGGCCTTCGGCCGGGACATTTTTCTACCGAAAAATTGGCCAATTTTTCTTGAAAGGGGGTCTAGGGTGTGTTTTTCTAAGCTTGATTGAGGTCTAGCGAGGAGACTCAAAAATAAATAAATAAATATGTAGACCAAAAACCAAGCACTACCCCCTCAAGGGGTTAACCCATTCAGTACCGGTGACGTCTTTTTTGTTATATTCCGGCAACTATTAGACGATTATATTCCGCTTAACCCTCTCCGACATATGACGCTATTTTGAGCCTATTGGGGATACTTTAAAGCCTTTGTTACCATCAGGGGTATTTAGAAACCTTTAGTTTAGTTACTTCAACCTCTGCAGTTGTCTTTGAGTTAGCTGTGGGCAGAAAACTAATTTTGGAGAGGTAATTATAAGAGTGAGAGAACTCTATTTCTTATTAGTAATCTGGCAACCTCTGCGTCATAAAAGCGTGAAAGAGTTAAGAAGGACCTATAACAATTTAAAAAGGCTACAGACTATCTCATTTAATCCTTTGAGCTACCACAGATCTTTCCTAAGCTGAATAAAATCGTATAATAGTGTCCAGAATATGATAAACAGGACGTCACCGGTATTGAAGGGTTAAGATTTCCATTGGAGATATTTTTTTGCGAACCCTCTCTCCTTCATGTTTAGCCCTATTGTTTTGAGATATTAAGACGTTCGCCCCATTAGTTTTGCAAGTTTAAGAACTTTCTCCCCATTTCTGTCTATTTTAAGACCTTTGGTGCCATTTAGGTTTCGATTTTTTTTTCCTGGTGAGCGATAGAACCGGCCTTCGGTCGGGACATTTTTCTACCAAAAAATTTACAAATTAATCTTGAAAAGGGGCCAAAGAGGTGTAATTTTAAGCTTGATGGAGGTCTAGGGAACACACTAAAAACCTGCCCTTAACTGGTCTCTCATATGAACCTCTGTCACCACCACCTCAGAGTCCATGTCTGGAGGTGATGCTTGGGTACCCCGCAGGCAGAGGTGTGCAGACCTAAGCGGAGGGGAAGACAGCCGATACCTTAACCTCGTCACCTTACAACTAATATATCTACTATTATTACTACTACCATTACTACTACCAATATATATATTTTTTTTTTTTTTTTTTTTTTTTTTTTTTTTAATCAAACCACTCAGCCTGTGGCATCCCCTCTTTGGACCCTAGACCCGGTCAGAACAGTCATCAAAGCGCCCGACTTGGTTGTCATTCAGCTACTTCCTATTCCGGGGTCAGCACTCAGACTCATCATCGTGGATTACTACTACTACATTGATTTTTATTTAATATTTGTCATACATTTCATGTTACTACTACTACCATCACCACTTCCACCACCACCACCACCACCACTACCTTATATTTAATATTGTACACATATTTTATTTCACAAGCATCAGACACTACTATTCTACACCATGCAACTTCAATCCAGTCTCCTTCCTATGCGACCCTCTGCCACTGCTGCCTCGTAGTCTACTTCTGCCATCATCACTGGTTGTGGTGCAGACCTTCTTGTTCCCTATTACAATTACCATTACTACTACTACTACTACTACTACTACTACTACTATTAATGGAGCGTTGGCTATGAAGTATATGTATATACTGTATGTATAGTACTAAGTTTACTAAATAATGAATGTCTTCAATGTATCCACAGCATATTTTATAAATTTAACTTTTAACACTAAATTGCATTGTAAGAACTTGTTTTTAAATTTGTATAATGCATTAATTTTTAATATATGTATTGTATATATTGGTGGAGTGGTCTTGCCACTGGCCTGGTAATCCAAAGGTCCCGGGTTCAAATCCTGATGTATCAATGGGAAGATATTATTGGGATGGAATTTGTGCTGTACCTAGTATCAGTGCATTACCACAAGCCCACCGAGACGTCAATAAAATACCCTCATTGTTTCCTGATTAAATAGCACTGTATAAATATTCCCATATTCAAAATATGCTATAGGGGTGCAATACCTGGTGAGTTATCTGCTCAACAGGTGGCATTGTGTGTGTGTAAGTGTGAGAGTCCGAGTGTAGGGGGTGAGACAGTGAAGCACGGGAACGAGGTGGCTTCAGAGATGGGGTCGTTTCGGGCCATGAGTGAGCACCGTGCCTCATGTGAAGGCAAGATGGCAGGTGCTCGTTGTACTCTATGTGCTTCACATGTCTCACTCCCTAGACTGGAACAAGACCTCACGGGCTTCACTGTTCATTGTAAAGCGGTGAATGTTAAGGCTTTCAGCCTATGCCCGAGAGGAAGTAAGTTGGAATATAGAAAAAAAAAAAAAAAAAAAAAATATATATATATATATATATATATATATATATATATATATATTATTGTATGTATGCAATGAAATAAAGACATTGAACTTGAACTACTACTACTACTATTTTTTTTTTTTTTTAAACTACCACTCAGCCTGGACCCTAAACAAGGTCGGAATAGTCATCAATGCACACGACTTGGTAGTCGTACAGCTGCTTCCTATTCCGGGGTTTGCACTCAAACTCATCATCATGGAATATATTTTGTTTTTATTTTATTTTTATTTAATACAGTACATTCATTTTATTTTACAAACATCAGATATTACTCTATTCCTACTATTCTACTACACTACTACTCTATACCATGCAACTTCAATCCAGTCGCAACCCTATGCGACCCTCTGCCACCGCTGCCTCGTCTGCCACCGTTGCTTGTTGTGGTGCAGACAGTCTTGTTCCCCGCAGGCATAGTAGTGCTGATCTGAGCAATGAAAACGATAGGCGGCACCTCATCCAGGCTATGACTTGGCTCCTTGGCTGTTGCTTCTTCTCTGCGATGATCTCTGCTAGCCTTGAATAGAAACACTGGGCCCTGGGTCCCATCCCTCCAGATGTGGTGAAGACTAGTGGGGTAAAGCTGCCTTGTTCGATATTTAGGATCCTTTCCCCATATGCCCTGACCTTCTCTTGTTCGTTCCTCTTGTGTGCAGGATCCAGACACAGCTTGCTGTAGCTATGGGCCATTGGGTCGAATATTCTTATGTCGAAGAACGCTCGCTGTCCTCTTGTCCAAAAACCTCTTGCACTAACGTCCACTTGTGCTTCATTGGATGTGTTGGCTGTCCTGTGCTGCAAGATCTCTCCGTCCAAGGGAATGATTGGTGGTTCGCATGCCACATCGCGACACACTTCTCTGAGCATGTTCACCGTTACGTCTCTCACTTCATCGTGCCTGATGCTGATGAACCCTCCCTTCTTACATATCATGCAATGGTCTGTACGTTGTTGATTCCACAAATCCATCGATCGGGCATTCCTTCAATAGGCCAACCATACCTCAGTGCAATGGCATCAAAGAATTCTTGTTTTTTTTTTAGGCTGAAGCGTTTTTCTTTGATTGGTAGTGTTGTCAGCCAATTTGAAGCACCCGTTTCTTGTGCTATTTGTATTTTCCTTACTAGTCTCTGGGAAAGTTGGTGCATCAGTCGTGCCAGGTCATTTTTCTGAGAGTTGTGCCTCTCTGACGTGATGGTCCTTCTGATGTTGTAAATGTCTGCCTGGTCTACTTCACCATCAGAATCTTGTGCTACGATATAGTCAGTGAGAGATCCTGTTATCTTTACCGATTTCTGGTGTTCCGTTCTCACCCTCCTCACCGGACTGATGATTCCAAGCCCTCCCAACCTAGAAGGTAGTGCGAGCCACTCCCTCTCTGTAACACTCGGGGTGTGCAACTTTACCCATGCTGGGATGAGTTTGTCTCTGATGGCATCTTCCAGCGTTTGAAGAAATGCACTCACGTTGGAAACGGTTCACATCAAGTAGGTCCAGCGATGTTTGACCCCATATGTGAATGCCGAATACGCAGCCTGTGGTTCCGTCTTTGCAATGTTGGCCAGTTTTTAAATTTCTTTTACCCACTCCCTGATCTTCTCCGCTATGTATTGCTTCTTGAACTCTTCCATGTCAATCACCGCCTCAAAGTGACGCTGTCCGTACTTTGTTACAACCACTTCACTACCGCTGAAAGCTTCTACACCACTTTCATAATGTTCTGGTTTTACTATTAGTATCGACTTGCTGGCATTTGGACGGTACCCTATTTCTGGGCCTACACTTGATACTTGCTCCCACCAGTGCTTAAGATCGTTGACTTTTCCCGCTCCAGTGAGATCGTCTGCATAAGCCACCTGCTTGACTTGCGTCACCTCATGGCTTGTTAAGGTTTGCAACACTGAGAGATCTAATGCATAAATTGCCATTGCTACAGGATCACCTTGTGTGGTTCCTTCCATTGATTTCAGAGCTGATCCACGTTGTGTGTTCTGGTTGTTTACTATGACGATGTCGGCAGGCTGTTTATAGGTGTTCTCTACATAGGTGGCAAAGCTGGGGCATTTTACTTTGATGTTATTCTTACAGTTTCTTACAGTAGATCCTCTGGAAAAAGGCAAACTAGGCCTGTGTATCCAGCTCAGTACCAGTACTTGCACTGCTGCGGTCGTTCACGGTGTTGGCGGCGGCGGTAGCAGACGCAACATTTTTACTATTCTGTATTTTTGTTTTATAATCAAACTTCAAATCTTGTCTTCCCCATGCTTTAGCAAGATTACTTTCAAACTCCCTTATTGATTCGGAATCGACTACATACTGGGGCAGTGCGTTCCACTCATTTACCACTCTATCACAAAATGAGTTCTTTGCCTTCTCAAGCCTATTTCTTTCTTTGTAAATTTTCTTAGAGTGTCCTCTCGTTCTTGTTCCCTCCCGCATCAAGAAGATACCTTCACACACATCCTCATCGTACTTTCCTGACACTATCTTAAAAGTCTCTATCATATCCCCTCTCTTTCTCATATATGCCAGTGTCGGAAGCCCCAGTGTCCTCAACCTCTGCTCATAGCCCGCGTCCTTCAACGTTGGTACCAGCTTGCTAGCTCTCCTCTACACTTTCTCCACTGCTTCTATATCCTTTACCATATATGGAGCCCACACCTGGTTCGCATATTCCAGGTGCGGCCTAACCAGCGCTGTATAGAGATTCCTGAAGATTTCTTCGTCAAGTGACACAAATGTCCTCCTTATCAGCCCTACAATTCTATTGGCTTTGTTTATCTTTTCCGCTAAATGTTCTGAGAAATTTAACTTATTGTCTATCACTACTCCTATATCTTTTTCTGCATTCACTTCCTCCATCGCTTCATACATACTGTATCCTACCTTGTCTATCTTGCTTGTTCCAATCCGCATGTACTTGCATTTTTTTGGATGAAAAGGCATTAACCAATGCTCAGACCATCCCTTCATGCCCTCCACATCTCCTTGAAGCAAACCCACATCTTCCTTACTCCTCACTCTTCTATACAGCTTAGTGTCATCCGCATACAGGTATACCTCACTTCCATTAGTTATAACTTCAGGTAAGTCGTTGATAAATATAACGAACAGCAGTGGTCCCAACACAGATCCCTGAGGTATCCCACTTGTAATTTCCCTCCACCCCGAGCCTATTCCATTCACCAGCACCCTCTGTCTCCGATCTTTCAGGAAGGCTTCTATCCATTTCACACATTTCTCCCCTATATTATAGCTTCTAACTTTCTCTATTAACCTTTTATGTGGGACCTTATCGAAGGCCTTCATAAAATCGCAATATACCACGTCTATTACATCACCATCTTCTAGAATTTGCATCCAATCATCTACCACCTTAATTAGCTGTAGTACCGTCGACCTCCCCGGCAAGAATCCGAACTGTCTCCCACTGAAAAGTTGGTTTGACTTTATATGCTCCATTATTCCTTCTCTAATTACCGTTTCCATTAGTTTACACACAACACTTGTCAAACTGACTGGTCTATAATTCCCTGGGTCATTTCTCTTTCCCTTCTTAAATATAGCTGTTATGTTCGCCTCTCTCCAGTCCATCGGGATTTGTCCTGTATTAAACGATACCTCAAATAACATTTTCAATGGCTCTACTAACATCTCACCTCCTTCCTTTATGATTCTTGGGTGTATCCCATCCGGTCCAGGTGACTTACTTCTGTTCATTTTTGCTATAGCCCTTCTTATTCTAGCATGGGAAAACACTATTAGTTCTAGTGCCGGTGCCTGTTTGATGGGAATAGTAGGCACTGCATCATCCGACTCCACTGTTAGTACCCCCCCAAAGTATTTCCCCAGCACCTCTGCTTTCTCCTTATCAGTCTCCGCTCTACTCCCATCATCCAACCCCCCTACCAGCTCTGGGATCCCTACTCTTCTTGTTAACTTTTCCTGAATGTACTTCCAGAATATTTTTGGATTATCCTTCACATTTCTAGCAATCTCTCTCTCCCTCTCCTTCACCCTCCTCCTTGTCTCCCACCTTATTTTATTGTTTATTTGTCTGCGTTCCAGATCCACTTCTTTAGCTTCTATACTAGACCCCCTGTTCTTTTTTAACAATTTTAGTCTTTCCCACAATCGTTTCTTTCTTCTAATCAATGTCCAAAGCTTTCTTTTCATTGGCAATTCTGGGTTCGTTCTTTTCCTCAATTTTGTTTTATCCTTATATTCCCTTACTGGTACACTTTTGGATACAGCATTCTCCAGTTTTACTCTAATTTTCCTCCACATTCCTTCAGCGTCTTCACCGTTCAAGTATTCCCCCCAGTCAATGTCCAAACACCGTCTCAGCAGCTCATAATCTGCTCTATCATACATGTATATTTTTCTATTGCTTCTATTATCCCTCTCTGATTTAATATTGCAACTAAAGCTTATACAGGCATGGTCACTACGACTTATAGGGCTATCCACATTAAAATGTTCCACTATATCCTCTTCATTGCTAAAAATCAAATCAAGTACACTCCCCTGCGTCCCATCTCTATATCTTGTCATCTCTGTAATATGTTGCGTTAAAAAACAATCTCTCACTTTCTCTATAAACTTATTTTCCAGGCTACCCTGTCCCGCTGGAGTAGTACAATTTGCCCAGTTGATCCTTGGCAAATTGAAATTTCCAATCAAAATTTTATATTTGTTCTCTCTATTATCTATTTCCTCCATTGCTTTCAATAGGTTATCATCCTCTCCCCTACTATTATTTGGGCTTCTATATATAGAGGCAATTAGAATTGATCCTCTTGCACATTTTACTTCAATACACAAATACTCACAATACTGCTGTCTCATATCCATCTCATTAACCTTGAGCTCTTTTCTTACATAAATAAACAGTCCTCTTCCGACCTCTGCTCTAATAGCATTTCTCTCATATAACTCAAAACCCTCCAAACTATATTCCACCAGTTCCCTTTCAATTCTAGCATTTTTTGGTCTTACTTCCTGTAGGGCTATGATATCAGGTTTTTCCTCTTCATCCTGCAACCTACATATCAGTTCTCTTTTCTTGTCCTGGGTAAACACATCCACATTACTAAACATAATCCTTAATCCATCTACCATTCCTTCAGCAATTACACCACCCCGCTCCTCCTGCCCGTACCCTACTCCCCCGTTAGCACTACTGGGTCTGCCACTTTGTCTTCTGTCTCTCCCTGTGACACCTCCACCACGTTCTCCTCCTCCGTCACAACTCCTATCACATTCTCTTCCCTCCCTGATCTCCCCCTCCCTTCTACTCTTATAAACCACTTCCTCAATTTTCCGTCCCTCACTCTCCAGTAAAAGAAAATCTTTTCCTCCTCACCCAACTTTCCATTATTTTCATCAGCCTTTTCTTGTAATTCCTTCATTTGTTTTCCTTTGTTCTATACTCAAATCCTTCTTTAGTCTTATGTGTTTCAGTTTTTCATTTGTATTTAGCCTACAACTAAAATTTGTCACAGTCTCTGCCACTGCCCTAGTTTTAAACTGTACCCTTATAGGTCTCATCTCTCCCCTTTTATATCTACCTATCCTACTGACCTCCTCCACCTGCCCTTCCCATCCATATCCGTCCTCATCCACACCTTTCATGACCTCCTTCACTGTCTCCATATCCCTCACGTTTCTCACTCCATTATCATTCATATGAGTCTCTATATCTCCATACAAGATTAGACCCCTATCCCTGTCCATGGCCTCCCTCACGACACTCTCCTTGTTCTTCATGACCCCTACAACTGCACTCTCAAAACTTTTGTTGGTCATATTCATTTCTTCCTTTTGCTCTTTCATAATATCCTCCAAATCCTTGAATTTTTGTTTACCTACCACCGTCCATGCACTTGACTCCTTTACTTCCTTGAAACGTCCTTCGTATTCCTTCAGCTGCTCCTTCAATGCCATATTCTCTGCTCCCAGTTCATCTACCCTTTTCAATACCATCTCTAGGCTATCATTAACTGCCGAAATAGGCCTGCATTCACTTCCTTCGCTAGGCCTATTCCCTTCCCCACCTGTCACACCACACATTACACACAGTGCCTTAACTTTCTCACCAATATCCCCCTTCCATTTCTCCGTATCACTCATCCACTTTTCCAAATCCTTCACAACAATAATAACCTCTTCTAACTTCTTATCTGTGCTCTTAAACCCACGAAAACGTTGTAACCTTTCTTCCGCCTCCGTCATACCCGAAATTCCCTCCGCCATGTTTGTTTACAAACTCAACAACTCACAACACTACCGCTGTCCCGTCACTACACACTCTTATTACACTATATATCACCCCTCCACCACACCAATATATCCTCCAAACACTTCACAAATCCTTCCTCTTCTTGCTAGCCTCGTATGCACTCGATATTCCGTGAATTACTTATCCATTCCCATGAACATAAAATTATGCCGGAGCCTCAAAAACTTGCGTCCGCCTTCCGCCATTGTGTGCCGCCAACCTATGTATTGCTGTCTTTCTGTTGATGGTGTTAAAGGCATTTGATGCATCCACTAGCAGCACAGCTTCACAGTCCACTCGCTCATATATTTTTCTTATTGCATGAATTGTTGCCTCTCCCCCAGCTTGGTGGCCGGCACAAACTTGGAGATTTCTGGCCTCTGACCGCACATCATCTTTCACACATCCATTATGCATTTTCCAATGATTTTTCTCCGCACTTCGCCCACTCCCACTGGTCTGCACCATGGATTATTGTAAAATGGTATTAGGGGACAAGCTGTGAAAGCCTCCAAGTGTTGACAATTTTGGGCGGCCATCTTTCTTGCAAGAACTGCCAGAGCCCTACGTAAGTCTGTTGCTCAGGTCCGAAGACTGCGCTGCTCAGCATACCACTATTACTACCACTACTACTACCACCACTACTACTATTATTTTTACTATTACTACTATTACTACTACTATTACTACTAATAATATTAATACCAATACTACTACTAGTTCTTACAAGTTGTGGTAGGTTCTGCTGTACAGGTTATCTTAGATTTCATGCTTCATATTACTTTTAATGTTTTATATAATAAATAATAGTTTACATCTTTTTGTAATGATCATATTAAAAGATGTGTCATTCATTTTGCTTTCAACACACCGTAAACTGTTTTTCTAATTCGATATTAATATTAATAAATTTATTGAGAAATCCACGAATTTATTTTATTTATTTGAAATACAAACTCTACAGTATACTATGAAGATAAATTTAATGTACTGTGTCTCACTTTTTAATACCTACTTATTTTAAGGGGAGATGGACCGTTTTTCTGGTCCCCCTTATTCATGTTTAGCCCCATTAGTTTTCAGATTTTATGATGTGTCCCTTTAGTTCGTCGATTATAAGACCTTTCGCCCCCATTTCGTTGTCAATATTAAGATCTTTCGTGCCATTTAGGTGTCTATTTTTTCCTGGCGAGCGATAGCGAGCCTGTAATTTTAGAAGGAACTGGCCTACCAAAAAATGTACAAATTCATCTTCAAAGTGGGTCTAGGGGTGTTATATTTAAGCTTGATGGAGGTCTAGCGAGGCAACTCAAAAATAATTTAATTTATATATACATACTGTAGACCAAAAACCAAGCACTATATACTCCCTTAAATGTATATATGATGCATATAAGTTCATGCATATTACGTAATAACGATAGTGAATTGACCACTTGCGAGTTTCAGGCTATAAGGAAGTTGGAGCTGTAAACATCGATATAATAAAGAAATGCAATAATGATTTAGGTTTCTGATGGATAAAAAGTATGTTGAAATGTATTCTGTGTATTTATAAAAAGCACTATAACCGTACTTCAGCTGGTAGGTCTACTGAACATCGATATCTACAGCTCCAACTTCCGTATAGCCTGAAACTCGCAAGTGAACAATTGAATTGCATTGTACTACTACTACAACCCCTCCTGATTACCAAACCAATTCCAATCAAGCTAAACGAGATACCCCTTGACGTAAGGGGCAAAAGGTCTTAAAATCGCCAAACTAATGGTCCGAACGTCTTAAAATCTGAAAACTAATGGTGCTAAACATGAGGAAGAAGGGGGACCAGAAAACCGACCCATCTCCCCTTAAAAGAGAGCCCCCCCCCCCCCCCCCGATGTAAGAAGGGATGTGGGCTATAATAACATTGGGTACTGGCTGATGGCGTTAATTAGGGGGGTGGGGGGGGGGGGTAGTACTTGTTTGGCTCTATACTGTATATATTTGTTTATATATATTTTTGAGTTTCTTTGCTAGACCTCCATCAAGCTTAAAAAAATCACCCCCTAGACCCCCTTGCAAGATAAATTTGTAAATTTTTCGGTAGACAAATATTCCGGCTGAAGGCCGATTCCTTCTCAAATTAAAGGCTCGCTTTCACTCGTCAGGAAAAAATTGACACGTAAATGGCACAAAAGGTCTTAATATTGACATAGAAATGGGACGAAAGGTCTCAAAATCGCCCAACTAACGGAACGAAGGTCTTAAAATTTCAAAAATAATATGCTAAACATGACGGTGAATGTGGTCCAGAAAAAGCGACTACCTCCCCCTTAACAGACCATCATGGAGGGAGGTGGCTTTTGTTGGGAAGGGGGAAAGATATATTTATTGGTCTATTTATTTATTATATTTTATATATTTTCCTCCATAGACTTCCATCAAGCGTTAACAAACATTCCCAAAAAAATCCCTTCGAGATATAGTGGAATAAATTCGGTAGAAAAATATCCCCGGCGAAGGCAGTTTCCTCCTAAATTACAGGCTCGCTATTGCTCGCCAGAAAAAAATAATGACCCCTAAATCGCACGAAGGGTGTGAATATTGACAAAGAATTGGAACGAAAGGGTTGGAAATCGCCAAACTAATGGGTCAAACGTCTTAAAATCTGAAAACTAAAAGGGATAAGCCTGAGGAAGAAAGGAGGGCTCAGAATAAGACATTCAGCCCATTTCACCATTAACCAGTACGCGTGAAGGGTTATATATAGTATTTCATATATATTTATACTCTCATTAAGCTTAGGAAGGACATAGGCCAACTAAAAGGATGATATGAGATAGTCTGTAGCGTTTTAATGGGTAGAAGTCTTTCCTAAGTTGAATAAAATAGTCTAATAGTGTCCGGTACTGAAGGGGTTAATTGTGTCAAAATCACCCAGTGTTTTTCATATTGGTATTAAAGTTATTAATTGTACAGTTGTCCACATAAGTTATGTTCCTCTGTGATCTTATGCATGGACATAATATGCGCAGAATTGAATTAAAAGTGTAATTTCTTATACAGTGGCTAAATTGTAGGCTCGCTATCACTTGCCCAGAAACAATCGACACCTATATGGGGTGAAGTGTCTTATAATCGCCAAACAAATGAGGTGAAACTCTTTAAAACCTCCAAACCAATGGAGTGAAACAGGGTGGTTCCAAAGATATGAAAACACATTGAGGACTTTGACAGTGATGTACAGTCGGCCACATAAGTTCTGTTCCTCGTCGTGATCTTATATATGAAAGTAAAATTAGTATGAATGAATTGCGAGTGTGCTTTCTTTTAATTATCAGTCGACTAATCAGAAGAGTTAACCACTGCATAAGAAACTACGCTTTATTCAATCATGGGCATTATATTAACATGTACAAGACCACGGAGAGGAACAGAACTTGTGGGTAACTGCACAGCATACTCTCAGGCATAGTTACTAGCCCACTCATGAGGATTCGTGGACACCCCCCCCCCCCCCCCTGTGTTCTTTCTATTGCAATTATAACTACCTGGCTTGATTTTTGGATAGAACTTGCTTTTAGATAAATAGTAGATATAACTTTGTAGTGGAGGTACCTAAAATTTAATTCATGAATTCGCTTCCAGTGATATGCGTCCATAATCAGAAATAGTTGAAGTCCACGAATATTTATGAGTGGGGTAGATACTATGGCATCCGAGTGTGCCCTTTGCATCCTTGTATTTGTTTGTTTAAATGCATTACTATACTCTATTCATTATAGGTAGGCCAGACATCTCCACCCCTAACCTTTGCAACACAAAGAGGGCTAGAAGAAATGGGCTGTAAATTTCCAAGCCTATTGCCTGGCTGACCTTTCCCAAATGGTAGAAATATTAGCTCGATTACTCCAGTCATGTATGAGTTATAGAAGTTAGTGGTTAAGATTTTTGCCCTAGCTATAATGAATGGACTATAGTGGATGAGGATGGTAGGAATAGACGACCAATATTTGTTGTTTTATCATTTATTTAAGATTCAAATATTAAACTAAAAATGAATAAAACAGACTATATGCCTTAGTCAGATATTCGGTACTACTATGCTAGACACAAAGTGTATACAGAAACTATGTCCCAATATGCTATTAAGGAGAGATAGGTCGCTTTTCTGGTCCCCCTTCTTCATTTTTAGCCCCATTAGTTTTCAATTTGTTAGACATTCGGCACATATATTTGGCGATTTTAAGACCTTTCGCCTCATTTCTTTGTAAATATTACGAATTTTCGTGTCATTTAGGGATATATTTTTCCTGGCGAGCGATAGCGAGCCTGTAAATTAGAACGAACAGGCCTTCGGCCGGGAAATTTTTCTATCAAAAAATGTAAACAAAATATCTTGAAAGAGGATCTTGAAGGGGTGAGGGGGGGGGGGAGGTTAAACTTGATGGAGGTCTAGGCAGGAAACTAAACAAAATAATACTAAAAAGACACATACATGAACAAATAAATACACCCATTCACCCTTAACCCCTTCAGCACGATGTCTCCTTTTTATCTTTTACTCTGGCTAAAATTAGATAATGTTATGCAGTTTAAGAAGGGCCTATGTTGTTCATGATATTCATGTTATGCAGTTTAAGAAGGGCCTATGTTGTTCATGATATTCATGTTATTTCTTGATATCGTATTTACTCCTTTGAGTCCTGGATGTAGATTTTAAGCTAAACAAAATCGTCTAATGGTGACCAGAAAATAATAACTTATCTAAATATGCACACTACAAGTATATCTATAATTCTTCTTAAAGGGAGGCATTTTATTTTGGTGGACCCCCTTCTCCCTCATGTATAGTCCCAGGAGTTAAACAGATTTTAAGACCTTCGTCCCATTATTTTGACAATCTTATGATATTTTTCCCCATATCAGTTTCTCTTTGTTTTCAATATTACGATCTCTCGTGCCATTTAGTTGTGTATTTTTCATGGAGAGCGATAGCGAGCCTGTAATTGAGTAGGACATTTTCTACTGAAAAATTTATAGATTTATCTCGAAGGGTAGTCGGGATGGATGTAGAGTTCGGGCGTACGGTCGTCATTGTTTACATAGGGCGATCGCCGCGGTCGCACTTACGTTCCCGTCTATTTCGACGCTATATTTTCTGCTATTTGCCCCCTGTCATTACTACATGAATACTAGGTTAGGTTAGGTTAGGTTAGGTTAGGTTAGGTTAGGTTAAAATAGACGGGAACATGATGGGAAAGGTCCGACGCCACTACGCGTAATTTAAACAAAGATGGCGGTACGCCCGCTCACTACATCCTACCCTGGTAGTCTTTAGGGTGATATGTTTTAAAGAGTTATATATATTGTATCTAGAACAAAAACAAAAACAAATATTATATATATATATATAATAATAAAACCATAAAATATCCTCTCTCCCCCCCCCCCCCCCTTAATTGTAACTTAAGGTTTGTTTCAGCTTAGGAACTCATCTTTAACATTTATTTAGGAGAATGCAATAAATAATTGGACAAGGTTATCATCGGTCTCCAATTCAGGTACCGCGATAATTATGTCATGTATACAATCTTTATGACCCATATATCATTCCTATGAATTTCATTACCATCGGAATAAAATAAAATATTGAATTACACTTAGTGAGTTAAATAAGGGTGGAACCAAGAGAGGCGGCCATCTTAAATCAGTGGAGATTTGTTTTTATTTTTATTTTTCATTTTCCACCGTATGGAGGCAGCAGCCCCCAGGTTAGGTTACGTTGTTAAGTTAGGTTAATGACCAAATATGTTTTTTGGGTGGCATATCCTAACATTGTTGGCTAATGAGTAAATAATAATGTTCGATGGTAATTCCATATACAGCATAGGAATTAATTTTTGAGTCATAAAGATTATATATATGACATTTATCGAGGTACCTGAATTGGAGACATGATAACCTTGACCAAATAATTTGATTCTGGTGAACCTTGACCATTTTAGGCAGCTTACGAAGGACCTCAGGCTAGCAAAATTGAATAATATATTCAATAAAAGTAATAATAGCCAGAATGTACTAAGAGCCAGTGGCATGGTATACCGAAAGGGTTAAACTAACAAGTAAAGATACAAATACATTAATTATTTCAGCACAACAAGTCGCATTCTTCAAATATATTCTGGATATATTTAAACTATTTAATAAAGTGCTAGAAACTGTGTTTCCATGTTTGGTGGCAACTGTGTTGCCATGTTTGGTGGTAACTGAGAAGGCATGTTTGGTGGCAACGGTGTTGGCATGTTTGGTGGAAACGGTGTTGGCATGTTTGGTGAAAAGTTTGTTGGCAATGAACTAGCTTGGTTTGGAAAGGTAGGGTGTTCTAGGGGGAATGTTATAGTTGAGGTAGTAGAAGCTCTGTTTGAAGTAATAGGATCCCTGGTTGAAGTAGCGAAAGGTCTGGTCGTGGTAGAGGGTGGTCGTACAGGGGTTCTGTTTGAAGTAGTGAGGTCCCTGGATGCACCAGCGGAAGTTCTGGTAGAGGTAGAGGATAGTCTTTTGGGGATTCTGTTTGAAGTAGTGGGGTCCCTGGATGCAGTAGTGGAAGTTCTGGTTGTGGTAAAGAGCGGTCCTGTGGGGTTTCTGTTGTAAGCCCCTGGATGTGGTATTGTGAAGTCCTGTTGGGGCCCAAGTGGAAGAAGCTGGGAGGGCATTACTGGAAGAGTTTGAGATTAGGGTGGCTCTTGTTACTGACCTTAATCTTCGAAAATAATCCAAGACTTCATCAAGGGGGACTGGTGATTGGGAATCGTCTGCTGGTTCTCTATTCTGTAAACTATTATAGCTTGGTGGGAGTAAATGGGAACTGGACGGTGCATAGCTGGCTGGTGGAGTGACTTGGAATACAGGAGGCATATTAGAATGTTGAAGTATAGTGAGGGGATCCATTGGGTCGAGAGGTGTGGTTGAATATGGTCTTGCGGAAGTCACTTGAGATGTTGAAGGATGTTCTGAAGGTTGTGGTGTAGTGAAAAGGTGCCTTGCGTAAGGCGGTGGGATTGAGCTTGATCTTACAGATGGCTGTTGAGATGTTGAAGGGAGTTCAGTAGGTTGTGATGTAGAGGAAGAATGTGGTACGGTGGAGAGTGGGACAGAGTTTGGTGCTACGGATGGTTGTTGAGATGTAGCCGGCAGTACAGTGGAGACTAGTGTGGTGGAAACTGGTAGAGACGCATCCACAGGGTCTGACAGAGGAAAACACAAAATTAATGGTATAATAATGATCGCTAGGATCATAATTAAGGAGAGGTTATAGTTTTGATTTGAGCCCTCTTTGTTTAGCCCCATTAGTTTTGAGATTTTAAGATGTTTGCCCCATTGGTTTGACTTTCTTAAGACCAATCGCCTATTTTCTTAGTCGATATTAAGACCATTTAGGGGTCTACTTTTCCTGGCAAACGATAGTGAGCCTGTAATTTAAGAGAAATCTGCCTCCGGCCACGAAATTTTTCTGCCGAAAAATGCACCAATTTATCTCTGGGAGGGCGGGTGGGGGGGGGTTAAGGATGTTCTAGGGAGGAAACTAACACCCCACCCCCACTTAACGTGCCAGTTTACGTGCCCTAGAAATTTACTAGCTCTCTGAACACCAGTTTATTACCTCAGATGGGACGTCACAAAGGCCCACTATTAAAGTCAGTTTCATTTCAGCTGACGGTAAGTTGAATACCTTAGTAACTTATTTCTCGATAGTTGATGTAAGAATGTGAAACTACTGTCTCTTCATCATAGTAATACCAAACTTTCATAATAATAAACATATTTCACTACAATCAAGAGGAAGACGTGGCAATTTACAGTCATATGGAGAGAAATAGAGTATAATGTCAATTATCTTTTTGCATTTTATATAGGGTGTCTGAATGGTTATGTAGTATACGTAATGTTCATTAACCCATTCAGTACCAGGGACGTCCTTTTCATCCTATTCTGGTAACTATTATACGATTGTATCCAGCTTAAAAAGGACCTCTAGCAATAAGGCTTCCAACTATCTCCATCAAACCTTTTAACTACCACAGATTCTTCCTAACCTGCATAATATCGTTTAAATATAGCTAGAAGCAAATATCACACACGTCGCT
This sequence comes from Paralithodes platypus, assembly GCA_032716605.1. Taxonomy (NCBI): domain Eukaryota; kingdom Metazoa; phylum Arthropoda; class Malacostraca; order Decapoda; family Lithodidae; genus Paralithodes; species Paralithodes platypus. The sequence goes on along the minus strand of CM064573.1, from coordinate 56,816,867 downwards.
GGTACTCAAAGGGTTAACTCTTAGAAGCTATGATGACATTCCTTTTTTGGGGGGGTTTTCTAGCTAGCTATTATGAGACATTTATTCATTTTAAGAAAGGTATATGGAAGTCAGAGTGCTAATTGAAAAGTCTTTAGCAATGTAATGCACACCGATCCTTCCTAAATTGCATGAGTATAATCGTCTAGTAATAGCCAGAATAAATTTTCCATATACGTTATAATCTTTAAAGATTAATGGGACTAAGCATGGGGGAGAAGGTGTTCAGAAAACAAAATAAAGTATGCCGATAATTTGCATATAATATACAGTGATACACTAACCCTTCTTCTGGAGCTGCGTTGATTCTGGTGAGTCTGCCGATTGCGGATTTGTCCCAGTGGTTGATTTGTGTGTGGTAAGACACTCTTCATTGGCACCATTCGTTGATTTTTTGTGTGGTAGCCGATCCCGGATTGGTCGTATTCGTTGATATTTGTGTGGTAGAACACTCGTCATTAGTTCCATTCGTTGATATTTGTGGGATTTGAGGCCCTCCATTCATTGATAGTTGTGGGATTAGAGGCTCACCATTCGTTGATATTTGCGTGGCAGCCCATCCAGAATTCGCTCCGTTTGTGGATCCTGGTGGGGCTGCCGATCCCAGATTCACCTAATTAGTTGATATTTGTGTGGTAGACGATCCCGGACTCGCTCCATTTGTTTTTATTTGTGTGGTAGAACACTTGTCATTGGCTCTATTCATTGATATTTGTGGGACTAGAGGCTCCCCGCTCGCTCCATTCATTGTTATTGATGTGGTAGCTGATCTCAGATTCACTCCATTTGTTGATTTTGGTGGTGTAGGAGATTTGCTATGCAGTCCATTCATAGATATTCGTGGGGTATTAGGTTGACCATTCGATCCGATCGTTACTTCTGGTGCGGTGGCCGGTCCATGATTCGGTCCATACGTTGATATAGCAGTTGTCATTGATTTAGTACTCAATCCATTCGTTGACATTGGGGTTGTAGTTGATTTAGTACGCACTCCATTTGTTGATGACATTGGTGGCGTAGGAGACTTTCCATTCACTTCATTAGACGCGGCCTTGGTCTCTCCGCAGAGTAACATTAGTTATAGGTAACGCCATCGAACTTGACAATTTTCTTGACCCTGTAACTTCTCATAACTCAAAATTAATTAAAGCAATCGAGCTGTCATTGCTATCATTAGGTAAGAGCCCACCAGGAATAGGTGTGGATATTTACAGCCAGTTTGCTCTAGGCCCTTTTGAGTTATGAGAAGCTAAGGGGGTCAAGAAAATTGTCAAGTTCGTTGGCGTCTATATAGTCTATTTTCTTTAACCTGGCGAATATGATCCTTAACGTCTCTTTGATCTACAGAGCTGTATTTCGAGCTGATTTCTTGTGTTCATTATTGCAACTGACCTATATGACTCACCCACCCCCAGTAACATTGAAAAGATGAACACCTTCTGTCCCAATGACGTCTTTTAAAATTTTAGTCTAGCTATATTTTGACGATTTTGTGTAGTTTGAGAAGGATCTGTGATAGTAAAAGAGGTTGTGTGAGATATTTCGACGCCTGTTAATTGGTGGAAGCCCTTCTTAAGCTGAATAAAATTGTCTAATAGTAGCCAATATATAGCTAAAAGGACGGCGCCGGTACAGAAGGGGTTAACTGTGATCTGTAAGAGGACCTTGCCAGGACCTAATGCCAGAAGTTGTTCCTGTAACAGAGATGATATTCGGGTATACTATAATCAGCCAATTAGCTTCAGAGTTATCTAGCATAAAAAGACCAAGTACAAATCAGCCAGGTTGAAATAATAGACTATAGTTAGAATATTTGCAACTTAAACTCCATTTAAACTATAAACAGTTTCCTTAAGATATTGTGTGTGATTTATTAGAGTTTGATAGGAGTTTCCATTAGCAATTGATAGTTCGTAACTATCTGATCCTAACCTAACTTAATCTAATATAGAAGGAACTACAAATTTGCCAAAATAGTTGCCCACTGATTATAATAAAAATCCCCGAGTCTGCCGTCTCTCACAAATCTAAGTATATGAAGCCAATAGGTTAGTTGTATTAATTTGCAACGGAAACTTAAATATGTTATAGCAATTGAGAAGATGTGATTGCATAACAGAATATACTTCGTTAGTTTGTGGGAACAAATAACACTAAATACATCAGTCTTAAATATTTTAGGGAACAAATTTACAATGATATTAAGCTGAAATGGTAATAGTACAAACAATAATTATTTTTCTCTATAATTCTTTATTTACTGGATATTTTTCCTTCGATACTGGCCTTCTAATATTAAGAGTATTTTCAGAGTGCGCTTTAGAGTTATTGTAGTTTTGCTTTCCAATGTAACAAAGGTTATTAATTTTTCGACAAACAATTTCCAAAAGAAAATGTACTGCATTTGAGATATATATATATATATATATATATATATTTTTTTTTTTTTTTTTTTTTTTTTTTTTTAATCAAAGGACCTTCCAGTTGCATGGACAAGAGCTATTTTTGTAATTATGTAAATTACATTTTCCTTCCCCTATACAAAAAATGTCTAGTCCACATTCCACAACTTTGTTTACCTGTTCATCGGCCGACCTCAGAAGAAAAAGGGTTATGTAGATCTCACAGCATGCATGCTCTTGGGTCATGACGATTACTAACCCATTACTGTTAACCCTTTCGAGCACGAGGACGCGATTACGTCCTTTTGGATATACTTTAAAACCTTTGTGACCATCAAGGGTGTTTAGAAACCTTTAGTTTAATTACTTCAACCTCTGCAGTTGTCTTTGAGAGAGTTGTGGGCAAAAAACCTAATTTTGGAGAGGTAATTATGAGATTAAGATAATAGATATCTTAACATTTGACAGGAATGATGTACAGTATGAGTCATGAACATTTTATAAATGACAATTATCAAGGAACCTGAATTGGTGATGCATGATAACCTTGAACAAAATACATTTAATCAGCGGCGGTAATGACATATGGGTACTTAACCTGTTCAGTACCAGCAACGGCAGAGAGCCGTCAGTAGATAAATCACTCCCCAGTCCCAGCGATGGCAGAGAGCCGCCAGTAATATACTTTACTTGTAACTGCCAGTATCAGGCAGTGCCTGGTACCACGACCGTTTGAGCACTGCTCTAGAGTTGGCAACACTTTTCAGCTTATATCCAAGCCTCTACAGGCTGGGAGAGCCAGTATTCCTTCATCTTTTGAGATGGGAGGTTATTATATCTTGCCATTTTGGCCACATTGCTTGGGACTTGGGGGACTTTTATTACTGTACCCTATGGTACAGTAAGGGTTAAGAGACTGCCATGCATTTGTTCTCAATACTTGAAGGCTATAATAGAATAAGGATGTTGCAAAGATCATATTATAATTTGTTTCAACAATCGGACAAGCATTTTATGGGGACTATACAAGATATTATTGAAGATGATTTCTCGCGGCACTATTAGTATAAAATGATTAGCGACAATAGGTACGTATAGAACCGCAATAATATTCTCAATGTTGTCCCCATGGAGGATTTGCAATATCAACAACTTTAAAAAAACTGATATGACCTAAAAAAAATGAAAAAGAAAAAGAAAAAAATTGTACCCCACATAAACAAACTCAATTTAGTTGACTTTCCTCGGTAAGGGTTGTGGTAGTGGCTTTGTTTACATTACTTTTACACTCGGGTAATGTTCTTGTCTACTTTTTGCTAAATTATCCCACGGCCAGTTGTTATTTGCCCCCTGCCGGCAATATATATAATGATAAAAAGTCATGGGATAAAGTGTGGTAAAGTGGGGCAAACCCCTCCCTCGATCTATTCTTGCATCCCACGGCCGTTAAGGTTAAGCTAATACAAATCCTCTATTCACTGAACGATAAACCACAATAACACCATTCCTTGAACAAATACAAATACATTTTGGTAAATAAGCCAGCGCAACTTTGTTAACTTTAATGCTTCCAAAACCCAATTTCTCCATCTATCTACCCGTCAGGATCTCCCAGCGGACTATCCCTTATTCTTCAACAATACAAAAATCAACCCTTCATCTTCTCTCAATATTCTTGGTGTCTCTTTTTCTTCTGCTCTCATTTGGAAGGACCATATTACCAGTCTTGCTAAGGCAGCCTCCCAGAAGCTGGGTGTGCTCAACCGCCTTAGGGGGTTCTTTTCCCCTGCACAGCTTCTTGCTCTGTACAGGGGCATAGTGCGCCCTTGTATTGAGTATTGTTCACATGTGTGGGGAGGTTCCTCTCACACCGCTCTCCTAGACAAAGTTGAAAGGAAGGCCTTTCGTATCATTAACTCCCGTCCACTCACCAACTCTCTGCAATCTCTCTCTCTCCGCCGCAATGTTGCATCTCTCTCGCTATTCTATCGCTACTATAATAATCAGTGTTCCTCAGAGCTATCCCAGTGCATACCACCTCCTTTACGTAGGACACGTGGTACCCGTCTTGCAACTCAATCCCACCCCTACTCTGTGCAACTCTCCAACCCAAGAGTGAAACGTTACTCTCAAACTTTCTTCTACTCAACATCTGAGCTCTGGAACTCTCTCCCAGAATCAGTCTTTCCCTCTTCCTATGACTTAAATTGCTTCAAACTCCGTGTGTCCAGGCATTTTGACTCGAACGTCCCTTGATTTTGGCCCTGTCACTCTTTCAACTATGGGGGAGGCACTCGCTATAGGCAGTTATGCCTTTTGCCTCCCTCAATCACATAGAAAAAAAAAAAAAAAAAAAAAAAAAAAAAAACTGATCTTGAGTGATACCCTATATATAGCACTGAAAACAAAAAAAATCTATCAACGGCAGTAAAATTTTAAATAGGCCCTCTGCTGGCAAAATAGATACTGATTGCATTAAGTCATAGGGGGGTGAGAAGGGCCCATCCTATATCACAAAGCGATTTTTTTTTTTTTTTTTTTTTTTTTACTTTGAGAAAAACGTAATTAGTTATTTCAGATAACTAGATGGCATAATGGGAAAAACACTTTTTTTCAAGGATATTAAGTAATTAAAACTACTGTATATTGATGAAAAATACCTAAAACCTAAAACAAAAACCATGAAAAAATTCGTGATCGTCTCTTAAATATTTTCCAATGTATGTAACAATGAATTATAGTGTATAGTAAATCTATAAGGCACGATAAAATTGATGGCTACAATTTGTGAGCTAAACTTATTATCCATTTAAGATTGATCATGTCATGTATATATAATTGGTAGGCCAACCTATTCAATGTTTCTTAACCTCTCCTAGGAACAATACGTGCAAAACAGGTTGCAACATTGTCGACATCCGCCAATTTATATCATCGCTGCCATACTTTATTAAGGGGGTTTTTGTTCTATTTTTCAGGACCCCTTTCTCCATGGTTAACTCCACTAGTTTTGGACATTTTAAGACATTCGCTCCATTAGTTTGGCGAGTTTAACCCTTTCAGTACCGGTACGTTCTTTTAACTTTATGCTGGCTACTATTAGAGGTTTTTATTCAGTTTACCAAGGGCCTCCAGCAATTAACAGGCTTCGAACTATCTCAACGAATTTTACTACCACAGATCAGTCTTAAACTGCACAAAATAGTCTAAATATAGCAAAACTATGATTGGTAATTATAGGAAAAAGACTTGCACCCTTATGTTGCATGTTTTTTTCCTCCAGATTTTGAGAAATTAGTGTTTTCATGGTTTTAGTCATATATCCAACGAAGGATCCAAGATGGGTTAAGGGGGGGGGGGGGGCTTTGCCCCCATCACCACCTTTCGTGACATTTAGGTGTCTATATTTTCCTGGAAAGGAGGTGTTTGAGGCATAGTTTTTAAGCTTTATGGAGGTCTAGGGAGAAAAATAAATAAAGATATCCCCTTGATACACTTTTAAGTAACCAGTGGTAAGTAATTACGGTATGACACCTGCAAGACCCATCAATTTTTGTGTGACCTACTAATGTGTCATATCACATATTACATTGATTTACATGTTTGTACCATCGCAAATGTATTATAAGGGAGATATATTACGATAAAAATAGTCTCCCTACAAACGGCCCCGCCACCATCTCCGCCACAGTCATCGTCTAGAGTCTCTAGACACTGAATACTGACTTGAAAAGTTTCGCCAAATAATCAACCAATGGTATTGAAATTCCCTGGATGACGTCACACCAATTTAACCAATCACCTGTCACGCCCAGCAGTACATATCCCATAATGCAATATATTGGAGAAGGAGGGTTTGTGATGAGGGGGGCTGATTAGTGACTAGTCTGACACAATGATGTCGTCAGTTGGATGACTCATACGTCTTCCGATTATTTGTGTGAGTACGATATGTCCGTTCATATCCAGTGGATGTATATATAAAGGACTATAGGAAGTGAATATTTACCTATTATCCAACAATAGGGTCAGTTAAGAAAATTAGGTTTTTGCCCCTTGCTGGTCACATACTTATAGATGAATTTGGAATTGACATAGCTGAGGATTTCATAAGTACTGGGTGAGGGGGGGGGGGGGCTTGTCTCCCCCCTTAGTATGTATACTAAGGCAAACGGTTATGGCCAAATAAGACCTAATTTTTAGCTTTTTATCCACTGTAACCCCTCATTTTCCCTAGTCTTCATAGCCCTCCCCACTAGTGGGGGACGCGTTTTTAGATAGTTTGGTAATGGGTAAATACTTACCAATATTTCCTGCAATCCTTGATATAAAGCAACACTGTATATCGAAGAATATATATAGAAAATAGGTGCTAAAACTCTTTGATGTCACACGGTAAAAATATATCTTGGTTTAATTCTTGGATTCACAGCGCACTTATCAATTTATATGGCTTCTATAAATGTTTCATATACCATAATTCATTCCTATATATGTCAGTAGCGGCGCAAATGCATAAGGAATTATAACTACTGTAAATAAGTTAATATATACCTCCGCATAGGCGGGAGCGTCGCCATTGTCGTACTTACAGTACTCGAATTGAGAGCTCCTTCCCCATGCCTTTCAGTCTAAGCTAACATCCCAGTTAGTGTTGTATCCAATGTACTAGCTGGTAGGTAAGGGTTAGTGTTGTATCCAATGTACTAGCTGGTAGGTAAGGGTTAGTGTTGTATCCAATGTACTAGCTGGTAGGTAAGGGTTAGTGTTGTATCCAATGTACTAGCTGGTAGGTAAGCGTTAGACTTGGATCCAATGTACTAGCTGGTAGGTAAGGGTTAGTCTTGTATCCAATGTACTAGCTGGTAGGTAAGGGTTAGTGTTGTATCTAATGTACTAGCTGGTAGGTAAGGGTTACTCTTGTATCCAATGTACTAGCTGGTAGGTAAGGGTTAGTCTTGTATCCAATGTACTAGCTGGTAGGTAAGGATTAGTCTTGTATCCAATGTACTAGCTGGTAGGTAAGGATTAGTCTTGTATCCAATGTACTTGCTGGTAGGTAAGGGTTAGTCTTGTATCCAATGTACTAGCTGGTAGGTAAGGGTTACTCTTGTATCCAATGTACTTGCTGGTAGGTAAGGGTTAGTGTTGTATCCAATGTACTAGATGGTAGGTAAGGGTTAGTGTTGTATCCAATGTACTAGCTGGTAGGTAAGGGTTAGTCTTGTATCCAATGTACTAGCTGGTAGGTAAGGGTTAGTGTTGCATCCAATGTACTAGCTGCTAGGTAAGGGTTAGTCTTGGATCCACTGTACTAGCTGGTAGGTAAGGGTTAGTCTTGTATCCACTGTACTAGCTGGTAGGTAAGGGTTAGTGTTGTATCCACTGTACTAGCTGGTAGGTAAGGGTTAGTGTTGTATCCACTGTACTAGCTGGTTGGTAAGAGTTAGTCTTGTATCCAATGTACTAGCTGGTAGGTAAGGGTTAGTGTTGTATCCAACGTAGTAGGTGCTAGGTAAGGGTTAGTGTTGTATCCAATGTACTAGTTGGTAGGTAAGGGTTTGTGTTGTATCCAATGTACTAGCTGGTAGGTAAGGGTTAGTGTTGTATCCAATGTACTAGTTGGTAGGTAAGGGTTAGTCTTGTATTCAATGTACTAGCTGGTAGGTAAGGGTTATTTTGTATCCTCTCTACTAACTGGTAGGTAAGGGTTAGTCTTGTATCCAATGTACTAGCTGGTAGGTAAGGGTTAGTCTTGTATCCAATGTAATAGCTGGTAGGTAAGGGTTAGTGTTGGATCCAATGTAGTAGCTGGTAGGTAGAGGTTAGTCTTGGATCCAATGTACTAGCTGGTAGGTAAGGGTTAGTGTTGGATCCAATGTACTAGTTGGTAGGTAAGGGTTAGTGTTGGATCCAATGTACTAGCTGGTAGGTATCCAATGTACTAGTTGGTAGGTAAGGGTTAGTGTTGTATCCAATGTTGTAGCTGGTAGGTAAGGGTTAGTGTTGTATCCAATGTACTAGTTGGTAGGTAAGGATTAGTCTTGTATCCAATGTACTAGCTGGTAGGTAAGGATTAGTCTTGTATCCAAAGTACTAGCTGGTAGGTAAGGGTTAGTGTTGGATCCAATGTACTAGCTGGTAGGTAAGGGTTAGTGTTGTATCCAATATACTAGCTGGTAGGTAAGGGTTAGTGTTGGATCCAATGTACTAGCTGGTAGGTAAGGGTTAGTGTTGTATCCAATGTACTAGCTGGTAGGTAAGGGTTAGTGTTGTATCCACTGTACTAGCTGGTAGGTAAGGGTTAGTCTTGTATCCACTGTACTAGCTGGTAGGTAAGGGTTAGTCTTGTATCCAATATACTAGCTGGTAGGTAAGGGTTAGTGTTGGATCCAATGTACTAGCTGGTAGGTAAGGATTAGTCTTGTATCCAATGTACTAGCTGGTAGGTAAGGATTAGTCTTGTATCCAATGTACTAGCTGGTAGGTAAGGGTTAGTGTTGTACCCAATGTACTAGCTGGTAGGTAAGGGTTAGTGTTGTATCCACTGTACTAGATGGTAGGTAAGAGTTAGTCTTGTATCCAATGTACTAGCTGGTAGGTAAGGGTTAGTGTTGTATCCAATGTAGTAGGTGGTAGGTATGGGTTAGTGTTGTATCCAATGTACTAGCTGGTAGGTAAGGATTAGTCTTGTATCCAATGTACTAGCTGGTAGGTAAGGGTTAGTGTTGGATCCAATGTACTAGCTGGTAGGTAAGGGTTAGTCTTGTATCCAATGTACTAGTTGGTAGGTAAGGGTTAGTCTTGTATCCACTCTACTAGCTGGTAGGTAAGGGTTAGTCTTGTATCCACTGTACTAGCTGGTAGGTAAGGGTTAGTCTTGTATCCAATATACTAGCTGGTAGGTAAGGGTTAGTGTTGGATCCAATGTACTAGCTGGTAGGTAAGGATTAGTCTTGTATCCAATGTACTAGCTGGTAGGTAAGGATTAGTCTTGTATCCAATGTACTAGCTGGTAGGTAAGGGTTAGTGTTGTACCCAATGTACTAGCTGGTAGGTAAGGGTTAGTGTTGTATCCACTGTACTAGATGGTAGGTAAGAGTTAGTCTTGTATCCAATGTACTAGCTGGTAGGTAAGGGTTAGTGTTGTATCCAACGTAGTAGGTGGTAGGTATGGGTTAGTGTTGTATCCAATGTACTAGTTGGTAGGTAAGGGATAGTCTTGTATCCACTCTACTAGCTGGTAGGTAAGGGTTAGTCTTGTATCCACTGTACTAGCTGGTAGGTAAGGGTTAGTGTTGGATCCAATGTACTAGTTGGTAGGTAAGGGTTAGTGTTGGATCCAATGTACTAGCTGGTAGGTATCCAATGTATAGTTGGTAGGTAAGGGTTAGTGTTGTATCCAATGTACTAGCTGGTAGGTAAGGGTTAGTCTTGTATCCAATGTACTAGCTGGTAGGTAAGGGTTAGTGTTGTATCCAATGTACTAGCTGGTAGGTAAGGGTTAGTCTTGTATCCAGTGTACTAGCTGGTAGGTAAGGGTTAGTGTTGGATCCAATGTACTAGCTGGTAGGTAAGGGTTAGTGTTGGATCCAATGTACTAGCTGGTAGGTAAGGGTTAGTGTTGGATCCAATGTACTAGCTGGTAGGTAAGGGTTAGTCTTGTATCCAATGTACTAGCTGGTAGGCAAGGGTTAGTGTTGTATCCAATGTAGTAGGTGGTAGGTAAGGGTTAGTCTTGTATCCAATGTACTAGTTGGTAGGTAAGGGTTAGTCTTGTATCCAATGTACTAGCTGGTAGGTAAGGGTTAGTGTTGTATCCACTCTACTAGCTGGTAGGTAAGGGTTAGTCTTGTATTCAATGTACTAGCTGGTAGGTAAGGGTTAGTCTTGTATCCAATGTACTAGCTGGTAGGTAAGGGTTAGTCTTGTATCCAATGTACTAGCTGGTAGGTAAGGGTTAGTCTTGTATCCAATGTACTAGCTGGTAGGTAAGGGTTAGTCTTGTATTCAATGTACTAACTGGTAGGTGAGGGTTAGTCTTTGATCCAATGTACTAGCTGGTAGGTAAGGGTTAGTCTTGTATCCACTGTACTAGCTGGTACGTAAGGGTTAGTGTTGGATCCAATGTACGAGCTGGTAGGTAAGGGTTAGTGTTGGATCCAATGTACTAGCTGGTAGGTAAGGGTTAGTGTTGTATCCACTGTACTAGCTGGTAGGTAAGGGTTAGTCTTGTATCCACTGTACTAGCTGGTAGGTAAGGGTTAGTCTTGTATCCAATATACTAGCTGGTAGGTAAGGGTTAGTGTTGGATCCAATGTACTAGCTGGTAGGTAAGGATTAGTCTTGTATCCAATGTACTAGCTGGTAGGTAAGGATTAGTCTTGTATCCAATGTACTAGCTGGTAGGTAAGGGTTAGTGTTGTACCCAATGTACTAGCTGGTAGGTATGGGTTAGTGTTGTATCCACTGTACTAGATGGTAGGTAAGAGTTAGTCTTGTACCCAATGTACTAGCTGGTAGGTATGGGTTAGTCTTGTATCCAATGCACTAGTTGGTAGGTAAGGCTTAGTGTTGTATCCAATGTACTAGCTGGTAGGTAAGGGTTAGTCTTGAATCCAATGTACTAGCTGGTAGGTAAGGGTTAGTGTTGTATCTAATGTACTAGTTGGTAGGTAAGGATTAGTCTTGTATCCAATGTACTAGCTGGTAGGTAAGGGTTAGTGTTGTATCCAATGTACTAGTTGGTTGGTAAGAGTTAGTGTTGTATCCAATGTACTAGTTGGTAGGTAAGGGTTAGTCTTGTATCCACTCTACTAGCTGGTAGGTAAGGGTTAGTCTTATATCCAATGTACTAGCTGGTAGGTAAGGGTTAGTCTTGTATCCAATGTACTAGCTGGTAGGTAGGGGTTAGTCTTGGATCCAATGTACTAGCTGGTAGGTAAGGGTTAGTCTTGTATCCACTGTACTAGCTGGTATGTAAGGGTTAGTTCTGGATCCAATGTACTAGCTGGTAGGTAAGGGTTAGTGTTGGATCCAATGTACTAGCTGGTAGGTAAGGGTTAGTCTTGTATCCAATGCACTAGTTGGTAGGTAAGGCTTAGTGTTGTATCCAATGTACTAGCTGGTAGGTAAGGGTTAGTGTTGGATCCAATGTACTAGCTGGTAGGTAAGGGTTAGTGTTGTATCCAATATACTAGCTGGTAGGTAAGGGTTAGTGTTGGATCCAATGTACTAGCTGGTAGGTAAGGGTTAGTGTTGTATCCAATGTACTAGCTGGTAGGTAAGGGTTAGTGTTGTATCCACTGTACTAGCTGGTAGGTAAGGGTTAGTCTTGTATCCACTGTACTAGCTGGTAGGTAAGGGTTAGTCTTGTATCCAATATACTAGCTGGTAGGTAAGGGTTAGTGTTGGATCCAATGTACTAGCTGGTAGGTAAGGATTAGTCTTGTATCCAATGTACTAGCTGGTAGGTAAGGATTAGTCTTGTATCCAATGTACTAGCTGGTAGGTAAGGGTTAGTGTTGTACCCAATGTACTAGCTGGTAGGTATGGGTTAGTGTTGTATCCACTGTACTAGATGGTAGGTAAGAGTTAGTCTTGTATCCAATGTACTAGCTGGTAGGTAAGGGTTAGTCTTGTATCCACTGTACTAGATGGTAGGTAAGGATTAGTCTTGTATCCAGTGTACTAGCTGGTAGGTAAGGGTTAGTGTTGTATCCAATGTACTAGCTGGTAGGTAAGGGTTAGTGTTGTATCCAATGTAGTAGGTGGTAGGTATGGGTTAGTGTTGTATCCAATGTACTAGTTGGTAGGTAAGGGTTAGTCTTGGATCCAATGTACTAGTTGGTAGGTAAGGGTTAGTCTTGTATCCAATGTATTAGTTGGTAGGTAAGGGTTAGTCTTGTATCCACTCTACTAGCTGGTAGGTAAGGGTTAGTCTTGTATCCACTGTACTAGCTGGTAGGTAAGGGTTAGTGTTGGATCCAATGTACTAGTTGGTAGGTAAGGGTTAGTGTTGGATCCAATGTACTAGCTGGTAGGTATCCAATGTATAGTTGGTAGGTAAGGGTTAGTGTTGTATCCAATGTACTAGCTGGTAGGTAAGGGTTAGTCTTGTATCCAATGTACTAGCTGGTAGGTAAGGGTTAGTGTTGTATCCAATGTACTAGCTGGTAGGTAAGGGTTAGTCTTGTATCCAGTGTACTAGCTGGTAGGTAAAGGTTAGTGTTGGATCCAATGTACTAGCTGGTAGGTAAGGGTTAGTGTTGGATCCAATGTACTAGCTGGTAGGTAAGGGTTAGTGTTGGATCCAATGTACTAGCTGGTAGGTAAGGGTTAGTGTTGGATCCAATGTACTAGCTGGTAGGTAAGGGTTAGTCTTGTATCCAATGTACTAGCTGGTAGGCAAGGGTTAGTGTTGTATCCAATGTAGTAGGTGGTAGGTAAGGGTTAGTCTTGTATCCAATGTACTAGTTGGTAGGTAAGGGTTAGTCTTGTATCCAATGTACTAGCTGGTAGGTAAGGGTTAGTCTTGTATCCAATGTACTAGCTGGTACGTAAGGGTTAGTCTGGTATCCACTCTACTAGCTGGTAGGGAAGGGTTAGTCTTGTATTCAATGTACTAGATGGTAGGTAAGGGTTAGTCTTGTATCCAATGTACTAGCTGGTAGGTAAGGGTTAGTCTTGTATTCAATGTACTAGCTGGTAGGTAAGGGTTATTCTTGTATCCACTGTACTAGCTGGTAGGTAAGGGTTAGTGTTGGATCCAATGTACGAGCTGGTAGGTAAGGGTTAGTGTTGGATCCAATGTACTAGCTGGTAGGTAAGGGTTAGCAAATTATGGACATGTCCATAACAGTATACTCCTGTTATTAAAAGTGCAGCCTAGGGGGATCTTAATATTATGCCAATACCATGGTAAGTATATAATATTAATTCCTCAATAGGATGTTTTACTCCACAGACTTTTAGGGATATTCGGCATGCCTTCAATCCTGAGAATGGGAGGGTAATTTTAGAACATAAGAAAATGGGAGTCTGAAAAAAGCCGATCGGCCCATACAAGGCAGATCCCTGTCACACCCAACCCCAATTACATGGCCCAATTATAGGCCCAACTCACTAATACCTTGAGTACTGACCCCACCAAAACGGTCAGAGATTAACACAAGATAACGGGGGTCTGCTGAGCGCCGATTGGCCCACACCTGGTAGATCCCCCTCACACCCAACCCATCTCGTCCATATGCCTATCTAATTTTATCTTAAAGCTCCCTATCGTTCTTGATCCCACTATATCACTTGGTAGCCTATTCCACCCATCTACAACTGTTACCAAACCAATATTTGCCTATATCTTTTCTGAAACGAAATGTATCTAATGTATAACCATTTGTTCGAGTTTTTTCGCTATCACTGAGCTTCAGTACATTTTTCATTTCTCCTTTATTTACCCCACTGAACCACTTGAACACTTCTATCATATCCCCTCTAACTCTGCGTCTTTCTAACGAATGTAAGCCTAATTTGTTCAACCCTTCTTCATATGGTAGATTTCTAATATTATGAATCATTTTTGTCATTCTTCGCTGTACTCTCTCCAAGGAATCTATATCCATTCTGTAATAAGACACCAAAATTGGACAGCATAATCCATATGAGGTCTCACTAATGACAAGTAAAGTTTCAAGATAACATCGGCAGTTCTGTTACTCACACTCCTTGAGATGAACCCCATAATCCTGTTTGCCTTGTTACGTACGCTTATACACCGTTTTCTAGGTTTCAAATCGTTGCTAACAAACACACCCAAATCTTTCTCGCAGTCTGAGTTTTCTAATTCAGCATTAGCTAGTTTATATTTTGCATTTAGGACTTGCTAGTTTTATTTGAAGCCCTAGAATTGCTTGCCCTGTACAGCTTTCGTCGGGATAGTGACGAATTTGGATGAGATGTCCCGGGGTAGGTGTGCGGGGGTCACAAGGTAATAAGTCCGGTCAGGGGCGGATCTAAGGGGATTAGGAGGGCCTCTTAGAAACTGGCGGGCAGGTGATTCGGCCTTTGGGTGGAAGTAGGGCGTAAGTGCCTGCTCTTGTGATGGTGATGGTGATCCTTCTTTCCCTGGCTGAATACTATTTTTCTTTTAAGAGTTTCTTGTGGTGTTGATAGTATAATAATATTCTTGCCGGGTGTTGATGGGAGTTCTGGTGCAATGGCGGCAATCCGGGCATCTCGTCTGATGTTCGTAGGGGGCGTGGAAGTATTATTAATAGGAAAATAGTGGCGTGTATTACTCGTGGAATTCTGGGGATTATTCTGTACACTGGTATCACTCCATGGGCATATTTTGTTGTTGTCTATGTTCTTCTCTTCTTTTGGCTCGACTTTGGTCTTCTTCTCGTTCTCCTTATTGACGATGTGGGGTAATTTCGGGATGCGGGGCATTGTGTTTATTTGTTTCTTTATTATTCCCGTCTGTGATCGTCCTCTTGGTTCTAGTTTATTTAATTTCTCCTTTATTTCCTTCCATAAGTCGTTTTCCCTGGTGGTCACCTTCTTGTCTTTTCTGCTTGTCATTATTTCCTCATGGCTTCATTCCATTTATAATAATAATAATAATAATAATAATATTTATTCAGTTAGCAATTTACAGAGTTGGTACCACATAGTATGTTACAAATATGACATGTACCAGCCTTGCATAATTCAAACTAAGGATAGCCCAATAGGGCCGTTAGGCGTATTTCCATTGGGGTCCTTGTGGGATTAGGTTAGCTGGGGAAAATGGGGAGGATAAAGAAATATATACTTTAGAGAAAGTATTTCTAGGGGGTTATTTTAAGATACCTTACATCCTATAGTAAATTATTGTGTTCCTTCCAACAACCAACCATACTCCTAAAATCGATTAATGAATTTAATATCAGTAATCCATAATCAGTAATCATTTCAGTTTGGTTTTTCTATCTCTTATGTCGTATTTAGTAGTAGACATAAGCTTGGTGCTCCCTTCTCGCAGCTGTCCGGTTCAGGTGTTCCTTCAGGCTACGTCTGAAGGAATACAGTGTTCTCTGTTCACGGACTGACTGGGGTAGGTCGTTCCAGTCTTTGATGGCAGTGAAGAAGAATGTTTGCTTACCCTGTCCTTGGATTCTCGGGACCTTAAAATTAAACATCATGTTTCTTGTATTATGTCCACTCCTCTCATTTGCTTTAACAAAATCATTCTTTAGATACTCTGGAGCTCTGTCATAGAAAATTTTGAAGGCATTAGTTAGCCTGATTTGTTTGGCCCTGTCAGAGACATTGAGCATACCTAGTGACTGAAGTTGTTCCTGGCCAACATGTGATCTGGGTCCTAGGTTCAGCATGAACCTAACCATTTTATTTTGAGTGACCTGAAGTTTGTGCGGTGCTGATTTAGATGATGCAGAGTACCAGGATGACACAGAATAGTCAAAATGACATTGAACAAGCGCTTGGCAGAGGGTCTTTTTGGTCGCCGCGGGCAAGCATCCCACCTGTCTATACAGGTATTTTATACGTGCTCTACACTTACTCAGGATAGATTCCAAAATTGTTTCACCTGACAAACTCGCGTCCAGTTTCAGTCCGAGATATTTAACTTGTGACACTGTTGTTATAGGAATATCATTACAGTTGACCGAGAAGCCCACAATGTCTTTCAGTTTGCGTTTTGTTCCACATAAGATGGCTTCCGTCTTGCCCAGGTGAAGAGATAGTCTATTGTCCACTAGCCATTCACTACATGATGCTAGTTCTTTGGAAAGTGAAGCGGCAATACTTATTGGGTCTTTTCCTGAAACCAGAAGCACGCTGTCGTCTGCATACAGTAATAATTTACATGAGACGCTCAGTTCCACGTCGTTCACATAACAGAGAAAGAGTAAGGGACCAAGGATGCTTCCCTGCGGGACCCCACAGTTAATTGGCATAGGATCAGATATATTATCATCAATTTTGACTCTTTGGGTTCTACCACTAAGAGAAGATTTAAACCAGTTCACAGACCCTATGCCCATTGCTTGTAGTTTATTACATAGGATATCATGGTCTACTGTGTCAAACGCTTTTTGTAGATCAAGAAGAACCATACCGGTGTAGTTACCTTTAGACATTTCTTTACGAATGTGATCCGTTAAGTGGATGAGACAGGAGTCTGTCGAGTACATGCATCTGAAACCTGATTGAAACTTATAGAATAGATAATTTTGTTTGAGGTAGTGTTCAATTTGGGTGTATACCGCTCTTTCAAGGATTTTAGATACAATACATAATATGCTAACTGGTCTGTAGTTTCCAAGTTCTAGTTTATTTCCTTTCTTGAATAGAGGGGTTACAATAGCTTCCTTCAGTTCAGCAGGTACTGTGTTGGTGTTAATTGACAAGTTGATGATGTGGGTTAGGGGGCCTGCTATACCAATGGCTCCATCTCGTAGTAATTTGGCAGGAATTTTGTCTGGTCCTGTGCTCTTATGTACATTTAGGTTAGACAGCTCGTCAAAAGTGTATTTTGGTGTAATATTTTGCAATCCAAATGTGTTAGGGTGTATGTCTTTATCTCTGTAGAAATTACGAAAGGTGGCCGTTGTTGTCGTGTATTTATTGAGAGGTTGAGGTAGGTTCTGTGCAAGTGTGCTTGCTATGGAAGTGAAGGAGGAGTTGAAGTAGGTTGAAATTTGTCGTTTATCGTGGCAAACCTGATCATTAATGGTGAGAGCAATATTAGTGTTAGACGAATCCCTTGTCTTGTTGCTGTAGCCTGTTGTTTTTAGGTGCCTCCATAGTTGCTTTGGGTTATTCTGATATTCCTCTGCCTTATTGTGAAAATAATTAGTTTTCGCTGATTTCATTTTCCTACTTAGTTTATTCCTGGCCCTGTTGAACTCATGTTTCAGACCTTGATCCTGTCTATGTTTCGCTAGCCTTTTTAACAGATTGTCTCTGTGTTCCAGATGGTGTAGTATGTCATTGTTGATCCATGGGTCTGACCTTGCTTTAATTCGTATGTCTTTCAGAGGAGCTATTTCGTCTAGGATGTTTGTGATGATGGTTCTGAAGCCAACCCATGCGTCATTAACGTTTGTATTTCCAAACACTGGAGACCAGTCTGTATTCCATAAAATGTCCAGAAATGTTTCCTTATTGTAGTTTCTGAGTGACCTTGTTTTGATAACCTTGTGATTCTCTAGGGTAATTTTTGTGGTTTTCCGTGTGCAATATGTGACGAAGTGATCACTTATCCCAGTCTGTATAACCCCTGATTGGGATATTTTGTCCTCTCTGTTACAGTTTATGTGGTCTAATATTGTGGCAGTGTTCTCAGAGATACGTGTGGGGGTTGTGATGAGTTGTTTGTGATTGTGCATGGTCAGTATATGCCTATATTCTCGTACAAGCTTATCATTTCGTTGTTTGTAACACAGGTTAAAATCCCCTAGTATGATGGATTCATTCCGAGGGTCTAGCGATGACAAAGTTCGTTCAAATTTGGTCAAGAATTGTGTGTCGGCTGGTGGCCTATAGCATACCCCAGTTGTGATGGGTCTTGTCCTCGGCAGGTGTAGATCGATCCACAGAGCTTCGTGATTTTCTACATGGAGGTCGGTCCTAGTTGTGTGTGTGAGGTTGATTTTTACATACAGACATACTCCTCCCCCATGCCTATTGCGATCATTCCTAACCATATTGAAACCTTGAATGTTTATTTCACCATCGTTTATACTTTAATCCAGCCAGGTTTCTGTGATTGCAATTATTGAAGCTTTGGCCTTATTAGCTAACAAGTTTATTTCTGACAATTTATGGTACATTGATCTGGCGTTAATGTGGATAAGATGGAGCCCTTTGTTGGTGAACACTTTGTATTCATCTTTGATTTTGAATGTGTCCTGGCTGGATTCTATGTTGTTAATACTTGGATCATTTACATTAATATTCGGTAATGAATGCAAGGCACACTTATTGCAAAGGAATTCCCGTTCTTCACTGTTGGTCTTCTTAGAGATGCACTTCATGTGAGCTACATGTTTACACTTTACACAGTTTTGGATCTTCTGACGTCGTGTTATGAGTGATTCACAAATAAAACAAATGGTTTCGCGATGTTGCACAGCTGAGTTCCTACATTTAACACATTCAACTTCGTTTCTACTGTTAACGTAAGTACATCGGTTATGAACAATTTCCTTACAACTGTTGCATTGTAAAAGTGAACTCCTATTGTTGAAACCAATATTACAGACTATACATAGTTTTTTCTTACTGTTTATCATACGACTGGAGGTGTGGTTTGGTCCGCGTCGATCAGCTGCTTGTGCGGGAGAGGGTAGGGGATACTCGCGGTCGGGCTGTGGTTGTTTGCTGTTGTTGTTGTTGTTTTCATTGTCCGTTGATGCTGCTTTCCTGTTGATGTATTTGCGAGTGCTACCTGTTTTTATTGTTGTTCTTGTTGCATGTTGTGCTACTTGGGTCGCCGATATCTGTGGTATTAATGGTAATGCTGTGGGTAATGTAGAGTTGGTGGAGTGGGTAGTTGCTAATTCCCTGCATTTATCGCATTCCATTTCTTTTCTGCTGGTAACATAAGTACATCGATCGTGTACTGTTTCATTACAAATACTACATTGTGATGTTAGACTCCTTTTGTTGAATCTAATATCGCACACTGTACATAGATTCTTGTTATTGTTCGTTGTACGTCTGGCGGTGTGGTGATCTTCTTCTTGGTGATCTTCTCTTGTTATGGCCTTCTTTATCCCCTTCTTGGTTTTGTTCTTCTTTCCGCTGTTATTCTTGGCGATGATCTGGTGGGCTGTAATGCTGCATCTTGTGGTTATTTCTTCTTTGTTCCTTCTGTCTCTCGTAGTTATTTACTTTGCTTCAGTTCCTCCTTCTGCATTCCAGTAACGTTTTCCTTACGCTTCGTTCTGTGTTCCTCTGGGGTTTTCCTTTTATTATTTATGGGGGTCTTTATTAAAGTTCTATCTATCTATCTATCTATTGCCTGACGCCGTGATCCCCGAAGGGGTGGCCACGAACGAACCGCCCCCATGCACCTCTGTCCCCAGTCAGTCGACGCCCCTCCCCCCAACCAGCACCGCCTTCGTTCATGTAGTTCCTCACTCCATCCTTCCACCTCATATTCGGTCTACCTCTCCCCCTCTGTCCCTCCACCTCGCTCTCGTACACCCTCTTAGTCATTCTCTCGCTTTCCATACGTTCCATATGGCCGAACCATCTCAAGTTGTTCCTTTTCACACTTTCCAGCACATCTACCTCCACACCACACCTCCTTCTTACTTCCTCATTAGTCTGTCTATCCCTCCATGTAACTCCGCACGCACTCCTTAAGTAATTCATTTCCACTGCTCTCACTCTTGGTCTGAGTCTCTCAACCAACGTCCATGCTTCGCTTCCGTAAGTCAGTGTCGGGATTACCACACTGTCATGCAAGGACTTCTTCACTTCCATACTGACCACCCTATTTCTTGTTACTGCTTTTAGCGTTCCTACAACCCTCTTCCCCTGTTGTACCCTCTCCCGCACCTCTTCATCCATAGTCCCATCTTTACTCAACACACTGCCCAGATACTTAAAAGAGTTGACGATCTCCATAGCCTGACCGTTCAGCTTCACCTCACACTCTGTGACTTCACCCCTTTCGAAGACCATAACCATTATTAAAGTTGTTATTTTAAATACAGTGGAAAAGTGAGAAATATTTAAGGCAAGATCCTATGTAGCAGGTAGAACGGTTTTTCAGATGCCTATTTATTGAGAAACATTTAAAAAACCTAACCAAAACCTAACCTAATCTAGTATATTAGTAGACTATTTATGTAAGTAAATTGTAAAAATATATTGTAACATTACCAAATTATTGATATAAGAACAGGTCTCCCCGCTACACAGGATTATACCATATTTAATCTCCACTGATTCAAGATGAACCCCAGTTTTGTGTTTACCCTTATTTAACCCACAAAGTCTAAGAGATATTAATTTAATTTGCACTGGTAATGACATACGAATGATTTATGGGTCATAACAATTATTAATATGACGTAATTATCGAGGTACCTCCATAATAGTATATACTCAACCTTCTCCGATCCCCTTTCTAGATAAAATTCCTTCTACATTACAGGCTCGCTATCGCTGGCCAGGAAAAAAATAGACACCTAAATGGCACGAAAGGTCTTAATTTTGACGAAGAAATGGGGCGAAAAGTCATAAAATCGCTAAACTATTGGGCCAAACGCCTGAAAAAAATTAAAACTAGTGGGGCTAAACATAAGGGAGAAGGGGGGCCAGAAAAACAAAATAGTTTTGACATGTCTGGTGTGGATCTTAAGTAAGGGAATTTCAGGCGAATCAAAATTAAGTACAGGGACATCTTTATTTATTTCATCTAAGGTTGAGTTGGTGGAGAAAATATCCGCAAGAAGGTTAGCTTTACCTCGTGGTTCACTTACAAGATTGCCAGTCAGAGATTTTAATGGTGGAATGGATGAAGCAGTAGTGAAGTTTGATTTGAATGAGTTAAGAGTAGACCAAAATATTTTGTTATCATTTGGATTATTTAGAAGTTTATTTGCCTGCTTGTGGAGAAAGTTTGATTTAGTTAGGTTTAATACAGTTTTGGCATGATTTCCGATGTTTCTAAAGTAATTAAAGGCTTCATGTGTTTTTGATCTTGTGTATGCATTGTAGGCTATTGCTTTTTGCTCAGTTATTCTAGCACAATTATGGTCAAACCATTTAGGTGAATTAGATATTTTACTGTACTTTTGATGAGGAATAAAAGTTTCCATTCCAATTTTTACAAAATCTTGTATGTGGCTCAAGGTGGAGTGTGCACCATTAGAAAAGAAAGAGGTCCAGGGAATATCAATAAAGAAACCTTGAAGACCCTCCCAGTCTGCCATATCGTAATGCCATTTAGTCACCAAAACAGGTTCAGAGTGGGAAGGTGTTGTAGGTGATAGACAGGTGGCCTGTATCAGACAGTGATCAGAAGATCCAAGCGGGGACCTCACTGTAACATCATAATTTTCTGAATTGGTTGTTAAAAATAAGTCCAGTAGGTGGGAATTATGATTAGGATTATCTGGTACACGGGTGGGTTGGTTGACTAGTTGAGTGAGATTAAATGAGTCTGCAAATAGCTCACATTCAAGACCAGCATCATCAGTCCTGGCTGAATGAGTGAGCCATTCAACATTATGGACATTAAAATCACCCAACACAGTGATTTCAGAAGAAGCATTTAAGTTGAGGACACTGAGTTGTGAGGACAGAGAATCAAAAAGACTTTGCTCTGGAGGAGTATTTGGGGAACGGTAGATGCAACATATGTATTTAAATTTACCAGCAGAAATTAATTTGTATATAGAATAATCAAAATAGGGAAAATTGAAACTAGTAACCTCCTCCAGGGCAATTTCAGATTTTGCGAAGCAACATACACCTCCTTTAGGTCTGAAATTTTGGAGCAGTTGATAACCTGGAAAATTAAATCTAGACGTGTCAGATGTTGATGTTACTTGAGTCTCTGTCAAAAAAAGGAGAGTAGGGGATTCTGCTTGAAGAAATTGGTGTACAGAATTGATGTTAGAGTGAAGTCCCCTTATATATCTAAAGAAAAAGCTGCACCGACGAGCAGCTTTGGGACGTTGCAATGCTCTTGACACAGTCGCATGATGACGACCGGGAGGGCCCTGTGTCAATGACCCAACCCTGCCGGGGGTGGATATCCGAGGGATCACCAGGTTTGCTCTTAACAATTGTACTGCCATATTTATTAGGTAGGTGTATGGTGTTACATGTATGATATGTAGTGGGAAGAGTAGTGTTTTATGGATAGAGGATAGCGATGTAGGGCAATGTCGTGAAGTTGGATGTGTAATAGTGTAAGTTATATAAAGAGGATTTTCCTGATGCCCCTGATGTGTGAGGCAGAAAGATATGTATCCAGCTACCAAGGCCTGGGAGAGAAAATGGAATTCAGGCTATTCCCTGAGTCTCCCGAAACCTTGGCGGTAGTACTTCCCTGGGCGGGGCTGCCTACCCCTACTACCTACAAATATAATAATGTTCAAACTAAAATGCCCCAGTTTATAGGATCAGAAACCATTTAATAAGGAAATAAACAGATGAACAGAAATATTTGTAATGCCCAAATCGAGTTGGAACCACCACTGGAATTATACCCATCATTCCTATATATGGCATTACCATCGGAAATTTGTATTAACCCGTTATCCAACAATGTTACGATATTACCAAAACTACCACTAATTTTCCCATGGTTTTTCTTTTAGGTTGTAGGTAGTTTGCATCATTATACAGTAGTTTAAATTAGTTACAATCCCCGGAAAATGTTATTTCTCCCATTATCCAACAATCTTAAAACACTCAGATGCGAGTCATTTTCAGAGTAAATATACAGTTTGTTTTGCCTTGGGATACAGGATGGGTTGAGACCCCCCCCCCCCATGACTTGTTGAAATCAGCATCTATTTTACCAGTAAGGGGCTTAATAAGATTTTCACTGCCGTCAATAGGGAGAGTTATAAGGAGATTTATTTTATTTTTTTTACAGTGCTTTATATAGTGCACATTAAATGTATTTCCGGAGGTTGAAACAAATGTTTGCAACATCCTTATTCTATAATAGCCTTCAAATATTGAGAAATAATTAGAGATAGTTTCGGTAATAAGTACCGTCGCTTTTTCTGGACCCCCATTTCCCTCATGTTTAGCATATTTGTTTTGAGATTTTAAGACATTCGTTGGCAAATTCCATAGTAGCGGGAGCGATCTTTTTCCCACTCACCTTCAATATTACAATTGGTTTCCTGTTTTCATTGTGTCCCTAATAATGATTACCTTCACTTGCCACAACAATATTAAAATATTTACCCCCCAATAAGTGGGGAGGGTATGAAGTATATCAGGGAAAGAGAGGGGTTGAAATATGGGGATGAGGTAGAACAGCTGATACGATCAAAACATACTGGAAGCTTAGCTGTGATTGGCTGTCCAAACCCATTTGTGATTGGCAGGCTGGAAGTGACGTCATCGCCATGGATGACGTCACGACCCACCAACTCGATCGATAAATTATCGCTCCCGGTCCCGTGTCTAAATTTAAGACATTGGTCCCATAATTAATAATAAATGCTGCAGCCTGATTATGTCCTTCCGCTGTAACCAACGCTCTTTCCCATATGTTCACACTTCATATCGTTCCCAACTGTTGGAGTTCAATACTGTTAAAGGTGATGAAAGTAAATCACTAAATACATGAAACCAATTATAATATTGAAGGGGAGTGTGAAAAACACCGGTCCCGCTAACGTGATCATGATGTCAAAGCAGTGATAACGTAATTACGGATGCTGACATTATCAGATAAATATGTGTACCTATAATAGTACCCAGTCCCAGTACATGGGATACAAGACTAACCTATAGGCTACCTACCAGCTAGTGCGGGTTCCTAGTACCCAGTGCGTAGAATACGAGATGAACCTTTACGTACCAGCTAGTGCATGTTCCTAGAAACACGAAATTGTCATTAACCTAACCAAACAACATAACCTAACTTAACCTATCATATCAAACTACAGCTATTCACACAACACAATACCAGATATTTGGAAGCATGGTATCATCACATTCCCCAAACCCAACAAAGACCCCACGCTACCCTCCTCGCACCGCCCCATCACACTCCTTTGCTCCCCCTCCAAAGTCATGGAACGCCTAGTATTACAACTAATTACACCTGACCTACCCCTAGCTCCAACACAACATGGCTTTAGGCCACTGCACTCCACAAACACTCTTCTCACAGACCTTACACAAAGAGCTTTCGACGGCATCAACTCAGCTAGACCACCACACAGATCACTATTAGCCACACTCCTATGCAGATGACATAACACTCACATGCACACACCATGACCCAAAAAGAGCAACAGATCTCCTTCAACCCTATCTCAACACACTACATGGCTGGTGCACTACAAACAGACTTAATCTAGCCCCAGCCAAATCCACCGCAACCCTGCTCACAAGTTGGACAGGAGAACATGAATACATCCCTCAACTCACCATAAACAACACACCCCTAACACCCCTAACACCCCTAAAATCCTAGGAGTAACATATGATACTCATATGACATTCAAACAGCACACCACAAACATTAAAAAGAAACTGACACCCAGACTTAACGCCCTCAGGTCACTTGCTCACACAAAATTTGGACACAACAAAGAAACTACCACCACAGTATATAAACAATACATAAGATCAGTGATGGAATACGCAAGCCCAGCCTGGGATTCTAACCAAGCTGAAACACATCATAAGACCTTACAGCCCTGATTACAGATCAGCACAGCTACTTCACCCACAGATCACCTACATCAAGAAACCAAAATCCTCAAAGTCAAAGACCATCTGGACATGAGAGGCACTCAATTCCTGGCAGCAGCCTCCACGAACCAAGACCACCCACTAAACTACATGGCAACACACCCACAGACACCAAGAAATATCAAAACAACACCCAGCACACGGTATCACACACAATTATTGTCCTCTCTCCCTCCCTGCCCCCCCGAAGCAACATCCAGAAGCACATCCATACTCATATCTCTCACCGATCCATCCACTCAATCACAGACAACACGCAGCTGCATGCACGACCTCCCGAAATCCATCCTTCCGAATCCTCCCTTCCTCGCGAGGACAGAGTCCACCTGGCCAGGAGATGCGGACACCATCCAGCTCTTCTGAGCTATCAGAAGAGACTGGATGACTCCGTTGTCGACGCCTGCCCGGGATGTAACACAGCACCCCATACCATTAAACACATCATAGAAGACTGCATTTCACACAACCACTTACGCCAACAACACAATCTACACTCAATGAGAGCTCTGTGGGAAAGCCCGATCGTGGCCATGGCCTTTCTCAGGGACTCGGGGCTGTTCGGCCAGGCAGCTTAGGGAACAACAACAACAACAACAACAACTTAACCTAGTGTCCTTAGTGGGGGCCGCCCCCACACCCCCGCTGTTTGCACGTAGAAATCAGACTAACCTTGGAGGTTTCATGATCAGTAAATATAATTCAGACTAACCTTGGAGGCTTCATGGTCAGCAAATATAATTCAGACTAACCTCGGACTATCGACGGTGGACGTTCTGTTAATAATACCGTGTAAAAGATGTTCTAATACCCTCACACATCAAAAAGAACTTCACTAATCAGGGGGCAACCCTTCCTCAATTCCAGGTCAAATTGGATTTTAGGTCACGTATGTGTTTTTTGTATTATAATCCTTTTTCTCATCAGTTCCTTCATTGATTAGTGTGTTTTAAAGTGTTTTTCCTTCTGCAAATTCATATTTACCCATTATTTTGCAATATTAAAACATACCCCCTAAAACCATATTTTGTCATTACCCTAATCTAACAACCTAACCTAAGCTGGGGGCTGCCGCCCCCAGACCCCCACAGGGTTAGTATTGATATAGAATATGACAAAATACTAAAAATACGGCAAAAAAAGTGAATAATATTAGTTCTCAGCTGATCCAAGATGGCCACCATTTTTCCTTCCACCCTTATTTAACCCACAGTCTAAGGAAAATTAATTTAATATGCAGCAGTAAAGACATATATTGTGGTGACTAATACTCTATGACAAAGCTATAGTACACATTTAGAACATTATATCCCATACGTGACCTAAAATCCAGTTTGTCCCAATTCCATTATGGCCGAAACTGAGATTTCATCAGGCAACAGAGACCGTGGAGACGAAAAGCTTCACACGCAGTTTAGTAACAACCAATAAAATGCCAAACATTGGTGTGACGTCACCGTTGCCACACGCAGTTCATTGACCAATAGAATATCAGCTTACAACACAATATTCGGCTCGGCTGACTCTTGTGTTTCGTTTCTCGTAGTCTACGGACTGTTTACGAGGTTATTGTGCTTTATACTCAATTTACTAAGTTATTGTAGGATTATATTAATTTCGTACCTGAACAAAACAAATCTTTAACTCGATAGAAGCTGTAACTAAAATTGTATTTGAGAAATTATTGCCGGTATTTTATATATTATGAAAAAACATCGCTCCCACTACTATAGTGTATACCCATTCGTTTCGTTAGTTTGGCGATTTTGAGATCTTTTGCCTCATTTGCATTTCCTTGTCAATATTAAGACCTTTTGTGCCATTGAGGGGTCTATTTTTTTTTTTCTGGCGAGCGAGAGCGAGCCTGAAATTTTAGAAAGAACCGACCTTCGGCCAGGACATTTTTCTACCGAAAAATTTACACATTCATCTTGACAGGGGGTCTAGGGAGTGCCTTGTTAAGCTAGATGGAAGTCTAGCTAGGAAACTAAAAAATATGTTTACAAATAAATGTATAGACCAAAAACCATTCACTACCCCCTTAAAGGTTGTATATATGACATAACTCTCTAGGTACTAAATTGGTGGCCGATGATAACCGTGTCCAATTTTCTTTCTGCAAATGCATTTTTACCCATTATTTAGCAATGTTAAGACATGCCCCCCGAAAACTATTTTGTCATTAACCTAATATAATCTGGGGCCTGCCGCCCCCCCCCGACGGTCTTGCCATTCATATAGAGGATAACAAAATACTAAAATTACGGTGGAAAAGTGAAAACAAAATGTTCTCCACTGATCCACCCGGGCTTCCACCCGTATTTTACCCAAATGCTGGGTTCACACATTCACGTATATTGCTCCCGACAGCTCCCGTCAGGCGTAATCGCCAATTTTGTGTTCTGACGGGAGTAGTCCGGCCGTGAACGCCCGTATAACCACGACTATTGCACTTCCCGACAGACGTACCGTGACGGGGCCAGTGTTACGTCAGTCGTAATGTAGTCTTATTGAACTACGTACGTGTTTGCGACTTGCGTAAGCATGTCCCCGTTCGTCCGCATGGGCTGCCCGATTTGCGGGAACACAGGCCACGCCCATGCCACACCCCCACAAGACCTGCGTAGCTGAGGCCGTACGTCTTGGGATTGTTTAGGACCTACCTGGACCGGTTCCGGACAATCGTAGGCACACCCTGTCTGTCCAAACACAGACAAAGACAGTTTTTGTCAACCACGTAGGTATGGGTTGGAATCTGGGAACTACAAAAGGGCAGGACTTGAACATGGCCATTATGAGAACCTGATGGAAGAGTTGGCCAGAGAATGTTCACGCATGTACAAGAACTTCACCCGGGTAGACAAACAACTATTTGATGAGATTGTGGAACGTGTCACCCCCATCATTCAGAGGAAACCTACATTCTGGCGAAAACCCATTCCTCCTGGTCTGCGAGTGGCCATCACCCTAAGTTTCCTCGCTACGGGTGAAACCTACAGGAGCCTGCAGTACTCCTTTCGGGTTGCCCACAACACCATCAGCCAAATTGTTCCAGACACATGCCAGGCCCTCATCTCTGTCTACGGAGATCAGGAGCTCAAAACGCCACAATCGCCTGCTGAATGGAAGGAAGTTGCCAGCGGCTTTGAGGAACGATTGAACCTGCCGCATTGTATAGGAGCCATTGATGGCAAACACATACGGATCCGCAACCCCTCCTTTGGTGGCACATATTACTTCAACTACAAGAAGTTTTTTTCCATTGTCCTGTTGTCAATGTTGACTCCAACTACAAGTTCATCTACGTCGACGTTGGTGCCATAGGGTCAGAGTCTGATGGTGGTGGCTTTGCACACACCCGTCTGTCTAAGTTGCTTGATAGACAGACCACCAAACTGCCCCCCGCCGAGGTCATCTCTACCGATCCCACTGGCCCACCAACGGAATACTTCTTAGCAGGTGATGATGCATTCCCTCTGCGCGCCTACCTGATGAAGCCCTACCCCCAACGATTCCTCACGAAACCTGAACGGATCTACAACTACAGACTCAGCAGGGGCCGTCGGGTGGTAGAGAACGCCTTTGGCATTCTTGCCAACCGCTTCCGGGTTTTCCACACTGCAATGTCTATGAAACCTGAGTGTGAAGAGGTTGTTGTGTTGGCCTTATGCATTCTGCACAACATCCTACGAGGACGAAACCCACCCCGAACAGAGGTAGATCAAGAGGACCCACACACCCACCAACTCATACCTGCCCCCTGGAGGAGTGACCCACCTGTAGGAACCGTCGAGGGGGCAGGCGGAGAGGTGGCAGGCGGAGAGGTGGGAGGGGAAACCTTCCTGACCTTCCCGCTTTTCTTGCTATTCATGGTGACAGGGCAGGGCAGGGCAGGACAGGGCAGGACAGGGCAGGGCAGTGTGCAGAGGGTGGCAGGGTTGGCTGTAGGTTGTTGCTCCGGTATGGTGAGAGGTATGACTGACGGCAGTGTCCCCCGCTGGTCCTTATATACCCCCCCGTACATCGTTGCCGCGTCTTCCCGCCAGCCCGCAGTGCGGCGGTGTTGCCATATACTTCCCGACGAACGTAAACTTTCCCGTTTGACTGGAATATTTTACGATTGATGGGAGCAGCTCACGTCTGACGGGCGAGCGGCTACGTCTGACGGGGCTGCTCCCGTCAGACGGCCGTGGTGGGCCGGACGGTCGTAAAAGTTCCCGACTTTTGACATACGTGAGCGCGAGCCCCGTATCTGATTCGAATTTCAAAACATACCGGGCGGCATCGCCCGCACCAACCGCCTCCCCGACCCGCGTGGCTACTCCCGCCATGCGTACCAACCCCCCCGACTGTACACAATTTTATTTAAGTTTTGCGTAATATGCCCTTACGTTTGACCAAACTACCAATATTCGGGTGCCAACTACCAATAAACCTTCGTACGGGAGCTGTCGGGAGCATATACGTGAATGTGTGAACCCAGCAAAAGTCTAATGAAAACTATTTTAATTTGCAGTGGTAAAGACCTACTGCGGTTACGAATACTGTAAGACAAAGCTATAGAAAACACATTTATATCCCATACGTAACTTATGTTTTTTTTTTCTGACTATTATTAGTCTACTTTATTCAAATTAGGAAGGGTATATGGAAGTCAGAGGGTTAATAGAGATCGTCTTTACCCTTATAATTCCCACATATCCTTCCTAATATGCATACTATCGTCTTATGATAGCCAAACTAAACTGTCAAAATGAATCATCAACTTGAGAGGGTTAAGGGATTACCCGGTAAGTAATATTAGGTAAGATTTTACGGTTTGACAGTTACAAGCCCCATCGATGTTTGTGTAGCCATTAGGTATGTTATATAATAGTCTTCAGTCCTATATATGTCCTTCCCTTCGCAAATGTATTATAAGGGAGTTATAGGGTAAAACACAGTCTTGTCTGCATAATGACAAGTCCTGTTTTACGGGATTTCTGCTTTATAGATTTTTTTTTTCCCTCCTACCTTACTCGGGGGACCTTACAGTTGCGCGATATAGCCCACAATGCAATTTTTTGGGGAGGGAGGCCAACTTGCCGGTTCAGGTGTTCACTGTGCAATGGCCGCCATCTGTATTGCTTGTGCTCCGACACGTTCCTCGATTACAGAACTTACTCATTATAAAAACGAACCTGCAATTAAACTATTACAAGATCACGGTGTCCTCCCTACCTCTATAAAGTGTCCTAAGTGCGGTTCAAATTGTGTGCAACGAAAAGGTTAGGTTAGGTTAGGTTAGGTTTCTTAGTTAGGTTCATGACAAGGGATCAGCTGGTAGGTATGGGATAAACTAGGGACACATACTAGCTGGTAGGTAAGGGTTATTCTTGTATCCAACGTTCTAGGTTAGGTTACTGTGTTTTTTTACTTCAAAAAATCGCTAAACCCGAGCCAAGTTTTGGCAAATGTTGGCTCGGGTTTTCAAATTTTGGGGTTTAATGAGTTTCAAAAAACATGAAAACTCGAGCCAACTTTCAAAATTCAATTACTGTTTTTTTTTACTTTGAAAAATTTCAAAAGCCGAGCCAACTTTTTTTTCCCAATTTTGGGTTTTTTGCAAATCCGAGCCAACTTTTGCCAAAACTTGGCTCGGATTTTCACATTTTAACGTTTTCTTACTTTTCTTTAATTTATTTTCAGAGTTCTTCCCATATTACACCTATTTTTCCCCTTTTACCCCTCAATTTACCTGATCTTCATAGCCCTCCCCACTAGTGGGGGGCCGTGTTTTTAGATTGTTGGATAATGGGTAAATACTCATTTGCGACAGTCCTTGGTATAAAAAAACACTGTATATCAAAGAAAAAATGCAAAAAAAAAACACACATGCTAAAACTCGTGACTGTCACACCGTATCAATTTACCTAATATTATAGATAGAGAAGTATATTATGGGAAGCTTAGCCTATACTTCATTATCTCCGCCGACCAAGTTCGAGGAGGTTATGTTTTTACCATAGTTTGTCTAAGGATCTCAAAGTTATGAACCGATTTTCACGAAATTTGGTGAGCAAATAGGATAACCGCCAAGGGAGAAGGGGTTCAATTTAGGAGGATATCGGTAGAGCGCATACCTCCGCCAGCTTATGCGCCTCACAAAGTTATGAACCGATGTTCAAGAAATTATGTGGGCTGATAGGATATGCGCCAAGGATAAAGTTATGTCACTTAAGAGGCAATCGGTAGAGCGCATACCTCCACCAGCACAGGCAGAGGCATGCACTCTTCCAAGTAATCCTCTAGTTCATTATAGTTAGACAAGAAAGTGTAACCCCTAACCTCTGTAACAAAAAAAAGGCTAGAGCAAATGGGCTGTAACTCTCCACACCTATTCCTTGGCTGACTCTTCCCGAGTTATAGAAATATTAGCTAGATTACTGTAGTCGTTTAGTAGGTCAGTAGTCAAGAAGTTTGGACTACTTACAATGAACAGAGTACAGAGCAAAAGTCCCGCACATTAATCCATCAAACTTTACCTTGGAGTATAATCGGCTGGGGGTAGCACACGCACACACACCAGCAACGAGACACAGGCTGGACAAACTGACTGATTGACCTCCTGTGACCCTATGGACCTTATTTTTAAACATGGGGAATGAGTGTACTGGCGCCCGCCCTACCCTCACTGAACGAAGGTTGTGGGAATGAGTCTTTAGTCTTTACCCTTATAATTCCCACAGATCCTTTCTAAACTGTATAAAATCATCTAATGATCTTAGATGGTCTTTACCCGTATAGTTGATATAGATCCTTCCTAAACTGCATAAAATCGTCTAATGATCTGAGATAGTCTTTACCCTTATAATTCCAACAGATCCTTCCTAAACTACATACAATCTTATAATGCTAGCCAGAATAAACTGCCAAAATGCGTGATGATCTTCAAAGGGTTCACGAGACGATAGGTTTCCGTTCGGGACAGTTTCGGACACCTAATTGGCGCGAAAGGTCTTAACCCCTTCTCTACCGGCGACATCTGTTTAATATTATTCTAGCTATATTTAGATGATTGTGTGCAGTTTAAGAAGGCTCTGTGGTAGTAAAGGGGGTTACGGGAGACAGTTCGAAGCCTGATAATTGCTGGAGGCCCTTTGGAAAATGGATGAAATCGTCTAATAGTAACCAGTATAAAGATAATTGGCACGAAAGGCCTTAATATTGACAATTAAATTGGGCAAACAAAATTAAAATCACCAAACTAATGGGCCGATCGTCTTAAAATCTGAAAACTAAATGGGCTAAACATGAGGGAGAAAGGGGGGGGGGTGATATCTCCCCTTTATTCCCTGAGTGGAGAGCCATGAGCGTATGATAAAGTTGCACCATTTGGAAGCATATTTACTGCCGTATTCTTACCCGTTCAGTACCAGGGACGTCAATTTCATCATATTCTGGCAACTATTAGGAGCTTTTATTCAGCTTAGGAAAGACCCTTAGCAATAATAAGGCTTCAAACTATCTCAACCATCACTTTTAACCACCACAGATCCTTCCTAAACTGCATAGTATCGTCTAAATATAGCCATAATAATATAGCCATAATAATATAGCCATAATAATATAGCCATAATAATATAGCCATAATAATATAGCCATAATAATATAGCCATAATAATATATAACACCTCACTGGTACTCAATGGGTTAAGGGGAGGTATTTAGTTAGTTCCCTAGACCTCCATCAAGCTTAAAATTACACCCCCTTGAGTCCCTTTCAAGATAAATTTGTACATTTTTCGGTAGAAAAATGTCCTGGCCGAAGGCCGGTTCCTCTTAAATTACAGGCTCGCTATCGCTCGCCAGGATAAAATCGACACCTGAATTGCACGAAAGATCTTAATATGGGGTGAAAGTTCTTAAAATCGCTAAACTAATGGGGCAAACGTTTTATAATATCAAAAGCAATGGGGCTAACGTGAGGGAGAAAGGGGTCAAGAAAAAAATCCCTCAAGTGGAGATCTCCCCTTAAAGGGGGTGCCCTGCTTTTTTCTCTTTCTTGGTTTTATTCGGCCCCATTCAGCCTACTGTTTAAGACATTTATCCCCATCCAGGTTCTGCACCATGACGTCATTTTACCTTTGATTCTGACAAAGATAAGATGATTTTATGCAGTTTAAGTAGGACTTATTTTAGTAGGAGTGTTTATTGAGATCGTATTTACCTACTGTATATGTGTCGTATAGGTAGATTATAAACTATATACCTACTGTATATGTGTCGTATAGGTAGATTATAAACTATATACCTACTGTATATGTGTCGTATAGGTAGATTATAAACTATATACCTACTGTATATGTGTCGTATACTGTAGGTAGATTATAAACTATATACCTACTGTATATGTGTCGTATACTGTAGGTAGATTATAAACTATATACCTACTGTATATGTGTCGTATACTATAGGTAGATTATAAACTATATACCTACTGTATATGTGTCGTATAGGTAGATTATAAACTATATACCTACTGTATATGTGTCGTATTTACCACTGTATATGTGTCGTATACTGTAGGTAGATTATAAATATATACCTACTGTATATGTGTCGTATACTGTAGGTAGATTATAAACTATATGCCTACTGTATATGTGTCGTAAACTATATACCTACTGTATATGTGTCGTATAGGTAGATTATAAACTATATACCTACTGTATATGTGTCGTATACTGTAGGTAGATTATAAACTATATACCTAAAACTATATACCTACTGTATATGTGTCGTATACTGTAGGTAGATTATAAACTATATACCTACTGTATATGTATACTGTAGGTAGATTATAAACTATATACCTACTGTATATGTGTCGTATACTGTAGGTAGATTATAAACTATATACCTACTGTATATGTCGTATACTGTAGGTAGATTATAAACTATATACCTACTGTATATGTGTCGTATACTGTAGGTAGATTATAAACTATATACCTACTGTATATGTGTCGTATACTGTAGGTAGATTATAAACTATATACCTACTGTATATGTGTCGTATACTGTAGGTAGATTATAAACAATACCTACTGTATATGTCGTATACTGTAGGTAGATTATAAACTATATACCTACTGTATATGTGTCGTATAGGTAGATTATAAACTATATACCTACTGTATATGTGTCGTATACTGTAGGTAGATTATAAACTATATACCTACTGTATATGTGTCGTATAGGTAGATTATAAACTATATACCTACTGTATATGTGTCGTATACTGTAGGTAGATTATAAACTATATACCTACTGTAATGTGTCATATAGGTAGATTATAAACTATATACCTACTGTATATGTCGTATACTGTAGGTAGATTAAACTATATACCTACTGTATATGTGTCGTATACTGTAGGTAGATTATAAACTATATACCTACTGTATATGTGTCGTATACTGTAGGTATTATAAAACTATATACCTACTGTATATGTGTCGTATAGGTAGATTATAAACTATATACCTACTGTATATGTGTCGTATAGGTAGATTATAAACTATATACCTACTGTATATGTGTCGTATACTGTAGGTAGATTATAAACTATATACCTACTGTATATGTGTCGTATACTGTAGGTAGATTATAAACTATATACCTACTGTATATGTGTCGTATACTGTAGGTAGATTATAAACTATATACCTACTGTATATGTGTCGTATACTGTAGGTAGATTATAAACTATATACCTACTGTATATGTGTCGTATAGGTAGATTATAAACTATATACCTACTGTATATGTGTCGTATAGGTAGATTATAAACTATATACCTACTGTATATGTGTCGTATACTGTAGGTAGATTATAAACTATATACCTACTGTATATGTGTCGTATACTGTAGGTAGATTATAAACTATATACCTACTGTATATGTGTCGTATACTGTAGGTAGATTATAAACTATATACCTACTGTATATGTGTCGTATACTGTAGGTAGATTATAAACTATATACCTACTGTATATGTGTCGTATACTGTAGGTAGATTATAAACTATATACCTACTGTATATGTGTCGTATACTGTAGGTAGATTATAAACTATATACCTACTGTATATGTGTCGTATACTGTAGGTAGATTATAAACTATATACCTACTGTATATGTGTCGTATACTGTAGGTAGATTATAAACTATATACCTACTGTATATGTGTCGTATACTGTAGGTAGATTATAAACTATATACCTACTGTATATGTGTCGTATACTGTAGGTAGATTATAAACTATATACCTACTGTATATGTGTCGTATACTGTAGGTAGATTATAAACTATATACCTACTGTATATGTGTCGTATACTGTAGGTAGATTATAAACTATATACCTACTGTATATGTGTCGTATAGGTAGATTATAAACTATATACCTACTGTATATGTGTCGTATACTGTAGGTAGATTATAAACTATATACCTACTGTATATGTGTCGTATAGGTAGATTATAAACTATATACCTACTGTATATGTGTCGTATACTGTAGGTAGATTATAAACTATATACCTACTGTATATGTGTCGTATAGGTAGATTATAAACTATATACCTACTGTATATGTGTCGTATACTGTAGGTAGATTATAAACTATATACCTACTGTATATGTGTCGTATACTGTAGGTAGATTATAAACTATATACCTACTGTAATGTGTCGTATACTGTAGGTAGATTATAAACTATATACCTACTGTATATGTGTCGTATAGGTAGATTATAAACTATATACCTACTGTATATGTGTCGTATACTGTAGGTAGATTATAAACTATATACCTACTGTAATGTGTCATATAGGTAGATTATAAACTATATACCTACTGTATATGTGTCGTATAGGTAGATTATAAACTATATACCTACTGTATATGTGTCGTATACTGTAGGTAGATTATAAACTATATACCTACTGTATATGTGTCGTATACTGTAGGTAGATTATAAACTATATACCTACTGTATATGTGTCGTATACTGTAGGTAGATTATAAACTATATACCTACTGTATATGTGTCGTATACTGTAGGTAGATTATAAACTATATACCTACTGTATATGTGTCGTATACTGTAGGTAGATTATAAACTATATACCTACTGTATATGTGTCGTATACTGTAGGTAGATTATAAACTATATACCTACTGTATATGTGTCGTATACTGTAGGTAGATTATAAACTATATACCTACTGTATATGTGTCGTATACTGTAGGTAGATTATAAACTATATACCTACTGTATATGTGTCGTATAGGTAGATTATAAACTATATACCTACTGTATATGTGTCGTATAGGTAGATTATAAACTATATACCTACTGTATATGTGTCGTATAGGTAGATTATAAACTATATACCTACTGTAATGTGTCATATAGGTAGATTATAAACTATATACCTACTGTATATGTGTCGTATAGGTAGATTATAAACTATATACCTACTGTATATGTGTCGTATAGGTAGATTATAAACTATAGAAAACTCTCTAATGGTAACCAGAATATGATGAAAATGACGTCAGAGGGCTAAATACGATCTCATTTAAGCCGCTGAATATCATAGGTCCTTCTGAAACTGCATAAAATCGTGTAACTTTAGCCAGAATTAAAGGTAAAATGCGTCATTGTGGTGAAGGGGTTATATAAGGGGGAGGTGGTTGGTTTGTCTGGCTCCCCTTCTCCCTCATGTTTAGCCCCGTTAGCTTTTTTAAGACTTTCGGCCCATTAGTTTGTCAATGTTAAGACTTTTCGCCCCACTTCTTTGTAACTATTAAGACCATTCGTGCTATTTAGGTGTCGATCTTTTTGTTATGTTTTTAGTTTCCTTCCTACACTTCCACCAAGCTTTACAAAAACACCCTAAGACCCCTTCAAGATAAATTTGTAAATTTTTCATTAGAAAAATGTCCCGGCCGACGGCCGGTTTATCCTTGAATTACAGGCTCGGTGTCGCTCGCCAGGAAAAAATTACAACTAAATGACACGAAAGGTCTTAAAATCGCCAAACTAGTGGAACGAACGTTTTAAAATCTCAAAGCTAATGGAACTAAACATGAAAGAGAAAAGGCAACTACCTCACCCTTAACCCCTTCTGTACCGGCGACGTCATTTTAATTCTATTATAGCTATAGTTCAACGATTTTGTGCAGTTTAAGAAGGATCTGTGGTAGTAGAAAGGGTTAGGTTAGATAGTTGGAAGGCTGTTAGGTGTTTGAGGACCTTTGTAAACTGAATAAAAATCGCATAAATTTAGCTAGAATATAATATAAAAGACGTCGCCGGTAGAGAAGGGGTTAATGAACGAAGTAAGACGAGATAAATGGTTAGCTTTTAGAACCCTGGAGATTGTAGGTTTTCTTTGATTAATTAACACTCATTTCCAATATTTTCGTTCATTGTGGTCTGGATGCCACCCACCCCACACGTCTAAGAATACGGCTGTTAGAACCTTGGGTAAGATCCTGTGTAGCGGGAAGAACTGATTTTCAGAAACCTTGAACAATATCTTTAGAAAAATCCAGGAGTCTCCCCTTCCTAACCTAGTATATCAGTGGACTATTTATGAATGTAAAATGAAAAATTATTTGGAACATTACCAAATTATTGAGACATAAGTACAGGTCTGCCGCTACGCTACCCAGGATTATACTCAACCTTTTACACTTCTGTATGGGTGACGCCAGTATTCCTTACATTCTGGATATTATTAGACGATTTAATGCAGCTTAGGAAGGACGTAGAGTAATCAGAGAAGTGTATTAAATCTCCAATAGTTCGTTGATTATCATAAATTCTTCCTAAGTAGAGTAAAATCGTCTAATGATAGCCAGAATTTAAGAAATATATTCATCCGCACAGAAAGGGTTAACCCATTCATTACCGGTGACATCTTTTTCATTATATTCTGGCAGCTATTACACAATTTTATTCAGCTTAGGAATTATGTCTACCAATGAAAAGGCTGCAAATTATCTCAATTACTCCCTTTAGCTACCATATATCCTCCCTATGCATCATGAAATCGTCTAAATATAGTTGAAATCAAATGAAAAAAAACTCGCCGGTGCAGAAGGGGTTAAAGACTTAGTTCTGAAGCATCTAAGCTAAAACAAAGCATTGCATTATCTCGTTTACGTTCGATACTGATTCAGATGGTTTAGTCGCCATTTATTGTCTTGACTATACATCTGTCACACTATAAACAATGTATACTTTCGCCATACAACTGAACTGAACTGATGTAGTCTGTTCCTCTACGTCGGTCAGTGCACAGCCATATTTCCTGCCCTCTGTGTGTCTGTGTCATTTAACAGTATTTAACAGCCCTACTGTAGGTATCCTTTTGAATATTATCTAGGGTGTGTCACGAGGGCTGTAAAAACTAGTTTACCTCATATTAATCACTGTACTTCGATGTCATAGTGGCAAGTTGGGGGGCAGGGTGTTTACGCCTGAAGCGAGACCCACCAGGACATCATGGCGGACAAGGATACAGACAATCCCACAGAACACCCTTCATCTGACGACCAGTGTGTGGATAATAGATATCTGGACGACCATTCTTTGGAAAATGAAACTGAAGATGAGATTGTTGGTATTGTGTCCGTAGATAACCAATCCTTGAGCAACCAGTTTGTAGGAGTTCAGTCTACGGAACAACCTGGCCAATTCTTCCCCATGGATCAGTCACCCACTGATCAGTCCCCAACGGAACATTTACCCCCATCAGAATCATCATCCATGGAAGAGTCCCCCATAGCCTTTGATGAGTCGCCCTTGCCGCAGTCATCGCCCTTGCCGCGGTCGCAGGAATTGCCCTTGCCGCAGTCGCAGGAATTGCCCTTGCCGCAGTC
The DNA here is from genome assembly GCA_032716605.1 of Paralithodes platypus. Taxonomy (NCBI): domain Eukaryota; kingdom Metazoa; phylum Arthropoda; class Malacostraca; order Decapoda; family Lithodidae; genus Paralithodes; species Paralithodes platypus. Next base: position 56,778,018 of record CM064573.1, on the reverse strand, counting down.
GCAGGAATTGCCCTTGCCGCAGTCACAGGAATCTCCCTTGCCGCAGTTGCAGGAATCGCCCTTGCCGCAGCCACAGGAATTCCCCTTGCCGCAGCCACAGGAGTCTCCCCTGCCGCAGTCACAGGAGTCTCCCCTGCCGCAGTCACAGGAGTCTCCCCTGCCGCAGTCGCAGGAGTCTCCCCTGCCGCAGTCGCAGGAGTCTCCCCTGCCGCAGTCGCAGGAGTCTCCCCTGCCGCAGTCGCAGGAGTCTCCCCTGCCGCAGTCGCAGGAGTCTCCCCTGCCGCAGTCGCAGGAGTCTCCCCTGCCGCAGTCGCAGGAGTCTCCCCTGCCGCAGTCGCAGGAGTCTCCCCTGCCGCAGTCGCAGGAGTCTCCCCTGCCGCAGTCGCAGGAGTCTCCCCTGCCGCAGTCGTCTCCCCTGCCGCAGTCGCAGGAGTCTCCCCTGCCGCAGTCGCAGGAGTCTCCCCTGCCGCAGTCACAGGAGTCTCCCCTGCCGCAGTCACAGGAATTGCCCTTGCCACAGTCATCACCCTTGCCGCAGTCGCAGGAATCGCCCTTGCCGCAGTCGCAGGAATCGCCCTTGCTGCAGTCGCAGGAATCGCCCTTGCCGCAGTCGCAGGAATCGCCTTTGCAGGAATCGCCCTTGCAAGAGTCATTCTTGCAAGAGTTGCTAGAGTTGCCCTTGCAACCATTGCAAGAGTCTCCCTTGCCCGATTCACCAGAATCGCCAGAGTCAGTGTTTCCAGATTCACCACAATCGCCCATGATCGAGTCGGATGACTCTGTGGAGTCGCAAGGATATCTCTTACATCCGTCACCAGATCCGCCATCTTCGGAACTCCAAACAGAAGTAACCAAGCCAATAGAGGATGATGTATGTTTAAAGAGTATTAATAGCCTACTTAGGCCTTCAGAGCATCAAACTCCAACATTCAAACCATCTGATTGTGAATCTAAGCCTCAAGAAAATCAGCCTGCAAGTTTCCAACCGATTGATCAACAACATAAGCCTTCAGATAGTCAGCCAACAGGTCAGCTTTCAAAACCTCTGCCTAAAAATGTTCAGCCAATCGTGAGTAAACGTAAGCTTTCAAAGCTTCAGCCTTCAAAGCCTCCACCTACAAGTTTCCAGCTTGTCGAACGACCACCTAAGCCTAAAGGCCCTCTATCTATGGTGTTCAAACCCCTTAATCGTCGGCCTCCAGGTCAACAACAGCATCCGCAACTGCAACCGCAACAGCAACAACGACAACCACGGCAACAACAACAACCACGGCAACAACAACGGCAACTACCCCTGCCAGATGCCAGACCCAGAGAACTTGTTTTTGAAATTCCATTGTCAAGACTGATCAACGTTTGCCAGCCTTTCCCACGCCGGAGAGCGAGAGTGATGTGGAGGGCGAGACGTCCTGCTCATCCCTGCTACACCCCAACTCATCTTTTGCAGTTCCATCACCCCCGGCGGTATAAGCAATTACAACTGAGCCCGCGATTACCACTTCAACAACCACACCAGCGACAACCACAATCTTGTCAACAACCACATCAGCGACAACCACAACAACCACCACAATCTCACCAACAACCACCACAACCACCACCACAATCTCATCAACAACCACACCAGCGACAACCACAACAACCACCACCACAATCTCGCCAACAACCACACCAGCAACAACCACAAAAACCACCACCACAATCTCGCCAACAACCAAACCAGCGACAACCACAACAACCACCACCACAATCTCACCAACAACCAAACCAGCGACAACCACAACAACCACCACCACAATCTCACCAACAACCAAACCAGCGACAACCACAACAACCACCACAATCTCGCCAACAACCAAACCAGCGACAACCACCACAATCTCGCCAACAACCAAACCAGCGACAACCACAACAACCACCACAATCTCGCCAACAACCAAACCAGCGACAACCACAACAACCACCACAATTTCGCCAACAACCAAACCAGCGACAACCACAACAACCACCACAATCTCGCCAACAACCAAACCAGCGACAACCACCACAATCTCGCCAACAACCAAACCAGCGACAACCACAACAACCACCACAATCTCGCCAACAACCAAACCAGCGACAACCACCACAATCTCGCCAACAACCACACCAGCGACAACCACAACAACCACCACCACAATCTCGCCAACAACCAAACCAGCGACAACCACAACAACCACCACCACAATCTCGCCAACAACCAAACCAGCGACAACCACAACAACCACCACAATCTCGCCAACAACCAAACCAGCGACAACCACAACAACCACCACAATCTCGCCAACAACCAAACCAGCGACAACCACAACAACCACCACAATCTCGCCAACAACCAAACCAGCGACAACCACCACAACCACCACAATCTCGCCAACAACCAAACCAGCGACAACCACCACAACCACCACAATCACGTCAACAACCAAACCAGCGACAATCACAACAACCACCACAATCTCGCCAACAACCAAACCAGCGACAACCACAACAACCACCACAATCACGTCAACAACCAAACCAGCGACAACCACAACAACCACCACAATCTCGCCAACAACCAAACCAGCGACAACCACAACAACCACCACAATCTCGCCAACAACCAAACCAGCGACAACCACAACAACAACCAAGCCAACAGCAACAACAACAGCCGCACCAGTACCAACCACAAGAACCAAACCAACAACAACAACGACTACATCCTTACCCAAGACTACCACACCAGCGCAGACAACCACATCGACGCAGACAAGGTTTCCCATTACAACAGAACCGCCAACTCGCAGGGCCACGATTAAGAGGGATGGAGAGAAATTTGGGTAAGTGTTTTGGGAAATATTATTAGTAGTCACAAGTGTTCGGTAAGGATGGTGTTAGCTGGAGTACGGTTGCTTTGCTTACGTAAGTCGCACGCTCGCAGTTACGTTCTCAATAAATGTTACTGCTTTATTTTTACCAAATTATCCACGGCCAGCTTTTATTTAATTTGCCCTCTGCTGGTAATATACTGTATATGTCAATAAGTGATGGGGGTTTCGGTACAAATTGAAGAGACCCCGGACAGCCTTTTTACCTAACCTAACCTAACTTAACCTAACCTAACAAAACAACAAAAAATAACGGTAAACCTGACTTTTTGGACCGACAGCGATTTCAGTAAGTTTGATTGTGTTTTTTGTAATTTTTCCTTCAGATATAGTGTTTTATACTGAAGAGGAGCTGAAATGAGTATTTACCCATTATCCAACAATCTAAAAACACACCCCCCACTAGTGGGGAGGGCTATGAAGTTCAGGGAAAATGAGGGGTTAAAAGCGTAAAAATACAATAATATAGCGTTTTGTATCAAAACTTGGCTCGGGCTTTCCCAAATTGCAAACCCATACAACCCAATTTTGTGAATACCCGAGCCAACTTTTGTCGAAAGCTGGCTCGGATTTCACGGGGTGGAGTGGGTAGCCTAATATCTCATGTTATATAAATAGTCAACTTTGGGAAGACATTAGCCTAACCTGACAACCTAACCTAGTATATGGGTGGGGGATGCCGCCCCCACATCCCCGCTGGTTGGGTTACTTTTTTTTTGTTTGTTTTTTTTGTATGTGCTATTAGCCTAACTTAACAACCTAACCTAACCTAGTATATGGGTGGGGGCTGCCGCCCCCACACCCCTGCTGGTTGGGTACTGGCTGAAAAACTTATTGTTTTACAGTATATATGTATTTTAGCGTTTTTTTTTTTTTTTTTTCTCCCTTATAATACATTTCAGCTCTTAATGACATATATAGCAATGATGTATATGCTCTACCGGACCTATTAGGCCTAAAAAGACCGATGGACTAACTGTCGGTCCAAAACATCAGTATAACCAAAATAACTAGAAAAAAGGCTGTCCACCCCGGACAGCCTTTTTACTAGTTATTTTGGTTATACTGATGTTTTGGACCGACAGTTAGTCCATCGGTCTTTTTAGGCCTCTTCAATTTTTACCGGGCTTTCAACCCAGTATTATATCCCACGGCCAGCTGTTGGGTAAATCGGGACAATGTTACTGGCTGGACCAAACTCACTCACCTCGATGGGTTGCCTACTTATTACCGAAACTACCACTAATTATTTCTCAATATTTGAAGGCTAGTATAGAATAAGGATTTTGCAAAGATCATATTAAAATGGGTTTCAATCTCCGGAGATACATTTGATGTGCACTATATAAAGTACTGTAAAAACAACAAAAAATCCATAATTCTCCCTATTGACAGCAGTGAAACCCTTATTGATAATTATAGGGAATAGGCTCGCAGCCTTATTATACATAATTTATTAGGGACAATGTAGGTCTATGGAATCCTTATACTGTACTCATGTATAATCCACTGTGGGAGAATAATTTTGATCACCTTTATAAAACTCGATATTAATCGAAAAAACGCCCATTCTAATCAATCTCAGAGCTCTTTCGGACATCCTCACTGTTTACAAACGCCTTCTTTATGCAGTATAATCGATATTTCTAATCAATCTCAGAGCTCTTTCGGACATCCTCACTGTTTACAAACGCCTTCTTTATGCAGTATAATCGATATTTACCCCCTGGCTGGCAACATAGATGACGATTTCAATAATTCATAGGGGGGTGAGGGGGGCAAAGCCCCCCCTCAACCCATCATGTATCCCACATTGGAATTATACCTAAGACCATGAAAACACTCATTTCTCCAAATCTGGACGAAAAATAAATAAAAATAAGGGTGGGAGCCTATTCCCTATAATTTCCAAAAAGTCTCCCTAAAACTCTTATTAAGCCCCTTACTGACAAAATACGTGCCGATTTCAATAATTCATAGAGGGGGGGAGGTGAGACCATGAGGAGGGCAAAGCCCCCCCCCCCCCCATCAACCCATCGTGTATCCCAAGGCAATTTGTGTGTGTGGTTTTTTTTTACTCTGAAAATTACATATCCGAGTGTTTTAAGATCGTTGGATTATGGGAAAACAAAACTTTACGGGGATTGTAACTAATTTCAACTACTGTATAATGATGACAACTACCTAAAACCAAAAAGCATAAACATGGGAAAATTAGTGATATTTTCGGTAATATTTTTTCCATAAATTGTTTCTAATAGTGCTTCACTAGTCATCTTAAGTTTAACCAGCGTTCCTAATATCTAGTTTATTCCATATCTACCACCTGATCCCTCGTCATTAACCTAACCAAACAACCTAACCTATCCTAGACCTAGTACTTTGGATAAAAGACTATCCCTCACCTAACACCTAGTATGTGTCCCTAGAACGCATGATAAAATACTAACCCTCACATAACACCTAGTATGGGTCCCTTGTACCTAATAATCGGGATACAAGCTTAGCACTTAGTATATGTGCCGTCTATAGGAGGTTTTGACAACCTTGGTAGCGTTCAATAACACCACAGCAGCCTTATCTACCATATTTATATATTCTTTTCTTCGAGGAATATAGTGTTTTAGTGTTGTTTTTCATGGTTTGAGTGAAGGATTTGCATTAACTTACCCATTATCCATCAATTTGAGGATACGCCATCAAATGGCGTCATTTACTGGGTGAATCGCGCTTTTACACTAGGCGAGGGAATTCATGGGGTAAATTGGATACATGATGAGTAGAGGGGAGGCGCTGCCCCCCCCCCCCCCCTCAACTCGTCATCCTCATATATGTTGATCTGTAAGGGGGCAAAAACAGGTTGCCGATTCTTTAAAATTTGTAAGTAATGACTATGGCGGGTGAGTCACGCTCACGCTATTTACTGGGTGAATCGCCCGCCGCGTTACAAAACAAGAAGGAGGAGGTGGTAAAGTCGACAGAATTCTTTGTTTACAATCGGGACTGATTATTTTCAGTATTATTATTCGGTGAAATCGGGGTTTTTCAAGTTGTCGATAACTAAATTCCTCCATGCGTACTATAGTGAGAAACATATGGGTCCCTATTTTCCCTAATAAATTGTTTCTAATAGCGCTGGAGTAGTGTTGTTTAAGATTATCACAACCTTTTTACAGAAATGACATGTTAGTATCATAATTGATTAGACTTTGCGAGGGTTAAAAGCATTTGATAATAATTTGGGGAATGCCCGCCTACAACCTATCTTGTATCCCACGTTGGAATTATTATTTAAACTATGAAAAAACTAATTTCTCAAAATCCGGAGGAAAAAAACATGAAAAATAAGAATGCGAGCCTTTTCCCTATAATAACCGATTTTTTTTGTTTTTACAGAGCTTTATATAGTGCACATGAAATGCATTTCCGGTGGTTGAAACAAAATTTAAAATTATCTTTGCAACATCCTTATTCTATAATAGCCTTCAAATATTGAAAACAAATAGTGGTAGTTTCGGTAATAAGCACCCAATATATTAGGGACAATAGGTATGTACTGTATACTCGCAGATATTCTCAATATCGTCCACATGGAGGATTTGAGATCAACAACTTTAAAAACCCAGATATAACCTATAAAAATATCCCGCACAGGAACAAACACAATTTCGGACTCTTCTCGGTAAAGGTTGTGTTGGCGGGCGTACGTCTTTGTTTACATTGCTCGTGGTTATTTTCCAATCTAATTTGACTGCTATCCCACGGCCAGCTTCTATTTTTCCCCTGCTGGCATTATATATGATGATAATAAGTCATCGGGGGTGGAGGGCGGGCAAAGACCCACTCTGGTCTTCGCATTGATATATAGCATAACAAAATATTTGTATTATATAATTTTACACCGGGCCGAAACCATTGATATATCATTTAGGCATATATATTAGTCATATCATGTACTTCATTGGCATATATGTCCACACCGTCTGTAATTAATTTTAATTTAATCCCTTAACCTGACAAGCGCAAAATAGACCTAGGGGCTAGGGTAGTTATTTGTGCATTTCTAGCCTTGGATTCTGACAGAATTCGTTATATTTACAATATAGAGCATTATTTGTTTTCGGTATGCTTTTATTTTCCATATATGATGTATATAAATTATGAACCTTCAAGAGTGCTAAAATAAGTTGGAAAAGCATTTGGGTGGTGAAAAACGAAGATATTGGCCACCCGGTCATAATCTCAGGCGAGAGAGAGCCACAGGCAACCCTCTCCTCTCCCTGTCTGTGAGTCAACTGAGGCGAGCGGGCGGTGTGTGCTGGTGTCTGGGTGTTATATAACGATCTTTTATGCAACCCACTTGTGCTACATTATCGCGGGAGAGAAAAATAACCGATAAATGATGAAAATAAGAGGGAAAATAGGTGATAATTGAGGAGGGGGGGGAATAAGGTGGGGAAGGAGGGGAGGGGGTGGTGAGAAACATATGGATGAGTACTAGAGGGGAATTATCTCACCTAGAGACAAATTCCTTTGTTTTGATAGCCCCTGGGATGTTTTGGAAGGCTTTTTTTTATGGTCTTGCTTCCGTGAGGCCTATCGCGTTCCCTATAGGAAGCCTTCCGTGAGGCCTATAGCGCTTGCCGGGTTAATCACTACAAACAAATCCTAGATCTCGCACCTCACTCGGACACCATTTTTTTGTTGCGTTGGTGCAGGTCCCATACTTCGCGCCTCACCTCCTCCTTTGATTTATGCCAAAACCTAATTAGGTCCCCTACTGGCAACATAGATGCTGATTTTAAGAAGTCCTGGAAGGGTGAGCTCAACTCACCTTGGGGGGACGTATCTTAAGATTGATGGATAATTTGTATTTGTTTGAAATTTCCGATGGGGTTCATAATTAAATACACCTAAAAGCCCCCAAAACAAGGACAAAAAATAAAGTATACTTTTAAACATTGTCCCCTGTAAAACTATTAAGAAATATTTAAAACACGGTGGAAAAGGGAAAAAAATAGATCTTCACTGATTGAAGATGGCCGCCTTTCTTGCTTCCACCTTTATCTAACCCACAAAATCTAATGAAAAAATATGCACCGGTAAAGACTCGTATAGGAATGATATTTGGGTTGTAAAGATTGTATACATGACATAATCATCGAGGTACCTCTATTATAGTATAAACTCAACCTTATCAGAATATTTTTCAGAAATTCGGGCACAAATCCTCTAAATAACCCTAGCCTAACATTATTACATACCCCCGCTGAATAGCCCATGAGTGGGCTAGGTTAGATTAGGTTAAGGTTATTTAGATGATTTCTGCTATATATTCATATCATCAACCCACTAATAAACTTACAAACAAACCTAATTAATTAAATCAATAAGGTAGCACTCAAGATCAGTAGTGCAGGCATATTTACCAAGATATATTTGTATTTGTTCAAGGAATATAGTGTTATACTGTTTCTCATTCAGTAAAGGAGGATTTACATTAGCTTACCCATAACGACCGTGGGATACAATAATAGGTTGAGTGAGGGCTTTGCCCTAATGATATCATCAATGAAACTAATTAATATATATCAGTATTCTGAAAAAAATCTGACCTATCAAAGTGTTCAGATGTCAATGTAACTGCGAGCTTAACCCATTCAGTACCAGTACAATCCTTTTAACTTTATTCTGGCTACTATTAGACAGAGGCAGGGGGCGAGGAATCCTCCTCCCCTTGTATAATTCTCCTACTCGACAAGTCAGAGAAACGGACGAGGGAACGTGAAAGTAATCCCGGACTCTGAGAATAGAAACTGTAAATGTTGTTTCATTTTGAGCTTTGTCTCGTGTCGGCTACCCCCAGCAATGGTGTATGTGCCTGAGTATATATATACATACATAAATACTATTAGACGATTATATTCAGTTTATATGGGGTCTCTAGCCATTTTCAGGCTTTGAACTATCCCACTTAAAGGGCAGAGCTCATGCAATATCCCACTCCATGTTATCACTGTCTAAAGCATATTAAAGAATGATTGATACACAGTTGTTTTGGTTTACCATACATTTTGATCTAAAAGAGTAAACCAAACCATGTAAGATATTTTAAGCTTAGAAAGTTTATGGCAGCCCCAGTCGTCTCTCTCTTGTGTTAGTGATAACGGAATTAGACCGCAAAATTCGAATATGTTTTCGTATTGCCTTTAATAATAATAATAATAATAATATTTATTCAGTAAGCATTTTACAGAGTTGGTACCACATAATATGTTACAAATATAACATGTACCAGCCTTGCATAATTCCAACTAAGGATAGCCCAATAAGGAGGTTAGGCGTATTTCCATTGGGGTCCTTGTGGGATTAGGTTAGCTGGGGAACAGGGGAGGATAAAAGAAATAGATACATTTGAGAAAGTATTTCTAGGGAGTTATTTTAAGATACCTTACATCATATAGTATATATCAGTAATCCGTAATCAGTAATCATTTCAGTTTGTTTTGCCTATCTCTTATGTCGTATTTAGTAGTAGACATAAGCTTGGTGCTCCCTTCTCGCAGCTGTCTGGTTCAGGTGCTCCTTCAGGCTACGTCTGAAGGAATACAGTGTTCTCTTTTCACGGACTCTCTGGAGTAGGTCGTTCCAGTCTTTGATGGCAGTGAAGAAGAATGTTTGCTTACCCTGTCCTTGGATTCTCGGAACCGTAACATTAAACCTCCTATTTCTCATATTATGACCACTCCTCTCATTTGCTTTAACAAAATCACTCTTTAGATATTCTGGAGCTCTGTCATAGAATATCTTGAAGGCATTAGTGAGCCTGATTTGTTTGGCCCTGTCAGAGACATTGAGCATACCTAGTGACTGAAGTTGTTCCTGACCAACATGCGATCTGGGTCCTAGGTTCAGCATGAACCTAACCATTTTATTTTGAGTGACCTGAAGTTTGTGCTGGGCTGATTTAGATGATGCAGAGTACCAGGATGACACAGAATAGTCAAAATGACATTGAACAAGCGCTTGGCAAAGGGTCTTTTTTGGTCACCGCTGGTAAGCATCCCACCTGTCTGTACAGGTATTTTATACGTGCTCTACACTTACTCAGGATAGATTCCAAAATTGTTTCACCTGACAAAGTCGAGCCCAGTTTTAGTCCGAGATATTTAACTTGTGACACTGTTGTTATAGGAATGTCATTACAGTTGACCGAGAAGCCCACAATGTCTTTCAGTTTGCATTTAGTTCCACATAAGATGGCTTCCATCTTGCCCAGGTGAAGAGATAGTCTGTTGTCCACTAGCCAATCACTACAAGATTCTAGTTCTTTGGAAAGTGAAGCGGCAATACTTATTGGGTCTTTTCCTGAAACCAGAAGCACGCTGTCGTCAGCATACAGTAATAATTTACACGAGACACTCAGTTCCATGCCATTCACATAACAGAGAAAGAGTAAGGGACCAAGGATGCTTCCCTGCGGGACCCCAGTTAATTGGCATAGGATTAGATATATTATCATCAATTTTGACTCTTTGCGTTCTACCACTAAGATAAGATTTAAACCAGTTCACTGACCCAATGCCCATTGCTTGTAGTTTATTACAGAGGATATCATGGTCTACTGTATCAAACGCTTTTTGTAGATCAAGAAGAACCATACCGGTGTAGTTACCTTTAGACATTTTTTTACGAATGTGATCTGTTAAGTGGATGAGACAGGAGTCTGTTGAGTACATGCATCTGAAACCTGATTGAAACTTATAGAATAGATCATTTTGTTTGAGGTAGTGTTCAATTTGGGTGTATACCGCTCTTTCAAGGATTTTAGATACAATACATAATATGCTAACTGGTCTGTAGTTGCCAACATCTAGTTTATTGCCTTTCTTGAATAGAGGGGTTACAATAGCTTCCTTCAGTTCAGCAGGTACAGTGTTGGTGTTAATTGACAGGTTGATGATGTGGGTTAGGGGACCTGCTATACAATGGCTCCATCTCGTAGAAATCTGACAGGAATGTTGTCTGGTCCTGTGCTCTTATGTACATTTAGGTTAGAGAGCTCGTCCAGAGTGTATTTTGGTGTAATATTTTGCAATCCAAATGTGTTCGGGTGTATGCCTTTATCCCTGTAGAAATTTCGAAATGTGGCCGTTGTTGTCGTGTATTTATTGAGAGGTTGCGGTAGGTTCTGTGCAAGTGTGTTTGCTATGGAGGTGAAGAAGGAGTTGAAGTGGGTTGAAATTTGTCGTTTATCGTGGCAAACCTGATCATTAATGTTGAGAGCAATATTAGTGTTAGACGAATCCCTTGCCTTGTTGCTGTAGCCTGTTGTTTTTAGGTGCCTCCATAGTTTCTTTGGGTTATTCTGATATTCCTCTGCCTTACTGTGAAAATAATTAAATTTCGCTGATTTTATTTTCCTACTTAGTTTATTCCTGGCCCTGTTGAACTCATGTTTCAGACCTTGATCCTGTCTAAGTTTCACAAGCCTTTTTAACAGATTGTCTCTGTGTTCCAGATGGTGTAGTATGGCATTGTTGATCCATGGGTCTGACCTTGCTTTAATTCGTATGTCTTTCAGAGGAGCTATTTCGTCTAGGATGTTTGTGATGGTGGTTCTGAAGCCAACCCATGCGTCGTCATTAATGTTTGTATTTCCAAACACTGGAGACCAGTCTGTATTCCATAAAATGTCCAGAAATGTTTCTTTGTTGTAGTTTCTGAGTGACCTTGTTTTGATGACCTTGTGATTCTCTAGGGTAATTTTGTGGTTTTCAGTGTGCAATATGTGACGAAATGATCACTTATCCCAGTCTGTATAACCCCTGATTGGGATATTTTGTCCTCTCTGTTACAGCTACCCTAGCTACCCTACCCTGATATATTTCATACATGGTGAAGTAATGTGAAGGCAGTATTTGATATATACAGTATATCACGTGAGTGTAAGAAAATTCTATTAAGTATTTATCAATACAATTATTCATTGTTTGGTCTTGTTAATCATAAATAAATACGTATTGGCAGTTCTATCCATATGGCAACACTAATAGTACCGGCCTGTGTAGAAGAGGTCTTGCCCTAACGGTACACAGGTACTCCAGTACAACAGTGTACGTCCAACGTATCGAAATATTCCATCTTTATTTTTACTTTCACAGTGCATTATTCGATAGCTTGCCATTATTTCTAAATTTCATTATTAAGCTTATGCTGCTCATACAATTTATCATACCCCTCTATTAAATATCTGTCCATCTTTGTAACTGCTTTCACAGCATGGAGTACTTAACAGAGATATTGAGAATCAAAATGGTGGCCATTGACCTGACTCCTGAAACTCTTTGACTGATTCTATTCTATGGGTACCCCAATGCCCTTGTAAACGTCACGAAAGCTCGGAAATGCCTCTCACCACCACCACCGTCCAAAACACTAATTTATTTTTATTTATATTTATATGAAACTCTGACTACTATTATTGCATATAAGAGGTATACTGTACACTAACAGTTATGATAATGAGGATAGCTGACCTCGTGCGCTATGCCCTTTAGACTCTTTTTACTACTACAGATCCTTCTCAAACTGCACAAAATCGTCTAAATATAGCTATAATAAGGTTATTTAAGGTCAACTCCAGGGATGAAACTTATTATAACTACAATGTCCATTGCTATCTGCTCGGTTTTAGGGATATGATACTGAACTTTCAATGTGTCCTAACAACATTGAAATATAGCTTATTTAAGTTATTTTATGTGGCGACAACTGGTATGTTTACCATGACGTCACTGAGTAGAATGGCGGGAATACTCGACAAGGGAGGCAGAAGAATCTGTGGGGGTTTTCATGAGCTAAACTCTTAAAAATTGTATGAATGCATACAGCTCAACATTTGGCTTCACTACTGTCTGGTCAAGGGACTGCAAATTATTGGGCGATTGTATTCTGCATAGGAAGGGTATATGGAAGTCAGAAGGTTGATAGGGATACTCTGTGTCCATTTAATTCATACATATCCTTCTTACACTGTATAAAATCGGCTGAAGGGAGCCACAATAAACTGGCAAAATACGATTTAAGTTACCAGAAAACGATACTTTCATTAAGAAATAGGCCTTAGAAGCGACCTTTCTTAACACAGACCCAGGATAAACACTCAAAACACTGCCTGTATGTTTATTGTTGCCTTGTTCGATGTTATGCAGAGCTTATAAAGAATTGAAGGGTTGTGATTTAGAAAACTGACCTTTCCACGAGCGTGTATGACAAAACATGATGAAGTCACGAAAAAGAAGAAAAGGACAAATTTCCATCAGCTGTTGGAGCAGGTGCCGATTAGCCTGATAATTCAGTTATTGTATCTGGTGTTTGGATGAAATAGATAAATATTGCCTACCTACATATTTACATATATTTATGTATGTTCTTCCCCAAGTTCAAACTATTTTTTTATTTATATCCATGGATTTCAACTTTAAGACATCACCGGTACATAGGGGGTTAATGTAAATAAAGCAACGATGGCCTATACTCTATATCAATATTGTGAAAAATCCGATATATAAAATTCAAATGCCAATGTAACCACGAGCTTAATGTATTCAAAGCAACGATATGTCCGCTAACACAACTGTTTTAACCTAGGACTGACCCGATACGGGATCCATCGATTTGTTTTGGATATAGGTTTGTCATGACCCATAATCCATTGCTATATATGTAATTACCTTTCGAAATTCATTAAATGGGCCATATATAAACACTGTAGACAAAAAATAACTTGGGTAGTCTACACTACTATTCCTCGATTACTGAATTCCTGCCTTATCGATTTTGTTTATCTTACCTTACTCAGGGAACTTTACAGATGCTCTCATTCTTTGATGTTAACGACTCCAAATTAGATAAATAGACACCATAGTACTAGACTTCATCAAAGCCTTCGACAAAGTCCCCCGCCAAAGACTGATAGCCAAGTTAGATTATTATGGCATCCAAGGACCACTTCACAGGATTAAGACTTTCTTGAGCGATTGAGATCAACACGTTGTTCTCGAGGGTTCTCATTCTTCTACTGTGTCTGTAACTTCTGGGGTCCCACAAGTCACCATCCTGGGTCCCCTACTTTTCCTTTCTTACATTGACCCACTATCGCTTACTTCTACTACTAGACTTTTCGCAATGATAGCTTATATTTATCGACCAATTACTAATAGGGACGATTGCCTTCAACTAGAAGACGACTTAACTGCCCTTGAATAGTGGAAAGCCAAGTGGAAGATGAAATTTACACCTGACAAATGTCACCACATCCACTTCACCAGTTCGAACAAAACCATCCCATTCTCCTACAAACTCCATAGCACATTTTTAGATACTGTCCCCTCCCACAAGTATTTGGGGGTCCACATCTCAGCGGACATGAGGTGGACCACTCACGTTAGCAGCATCAGAGCTAAGGCTAATAAGGCCCTGAGCTTCCTGTGCAGGAATCTCACAAAGTGTAATGCAAACCTCAATAAACATCACCACCTCTCTGCAATTTCTCTCTTTGCCGCAATGTTGCATCTCTCTCGCTATTTTATCGCTACTACAATAATCAGTGTTCCTCAGAGCTCTCCCAGTGTATACCACCTCCTCTACGTAGGGTACATAGTACCCGTCTTGCAACACAATCCCACCCCTACTCTGTGCAACTCTCCAACACAAGAGTGAAACTTTACTGTCTTTCTTCTTTACAACAGCTGAGCTCTGGAACTTTCTCCCAGAATCAGTCTTTCCCTCTTCCTATGACTTAAATTGCTTCAGACTCCGTGTGTCCAGGCATTTTGGCTCGAACGTTTCTTGATTTTGGCCCTGTCACTCTTTCAACTCTGGGGGAGGCTCTCGCTACAGGCAGTTCTGCCTTTTGTCCCCATCACTCACATAGAAGAAAACAAAATCTAGCATTTAAAACACTTATTTGGCCACACTACAATGCCATAAATGACTCTACCTTCCCCCTCTCTCCCCATTTAAGACGTTCGCTGTTGTCACGGTAGACCGTTTTCAATTCATTAACTTATTTGTCCACAGCTTCAAATGATGCAGTTTCCCTTTCTGCAGCTTTGTCATCTTTGGTTTGGTATGCCATGGTTTATCTTCAATTACCTCTTTCTCTATAGCTTCATACCCGGTGGACTTGCCTCCTGCAGACTCGCCTCCTGCAGACTCGCCCCTTGCGGACTCGCCCCCTGCGGACTCGCCCCCTGCGGACTCGCCCCCTGCGGACTCGCCCCCTGCGGACTCACCCCCTGCTGTCTCGCCCCCTGCAGACTCGCCCCCTGCAGACTCTCCCCCTGCAGACTCTCCCCCTGCAGACTCTCCCCCTGCTCAGACTCCCCCTGCTGACTCTCCCCCTGCTGACTCTCCCCCTGCTGACTCTCCCCCTGCTGACTCTCCCCCTGCTGACTCGCCCCCTGCTGACCCGCCCCCTGCTGACTCGCCCCCTGCTGACTCGCCCCCTGCTGGCTCGCCCCCTGCAGACTCGCCCCCTGCAGACTCGCCCCCTGCACCCTCGCCCCCTCCAGACTCGCCCCCTGCAGACTCGCCCCCTGCAGACTCGCCCCCTGCAGACTCGCCCCCTGCAGACTCGCCCCCTGCAGACTCGCCCCCTGCAGACTCTCCTCCAGTGCCATTGCTCCCTTCATCTTCGTCCTCTGTGGCAGCATCCTCAACACCATTATTTCCTGCTTCATCCTCTACGACTTTGGCTCTCACGGCATCAGCTACTGGTGCTTCGGCTTCTGCTTCATCCTCTGCAGCTGCGGCTTCAACTTCCAGGGCCTCAACCTCCAATCCCCTAGAGTTAGCAGCCAGGCAAGCCATCGCTGCCAGTTTTAGACACCTGAGACCAGTAAACATATTATCAGGAACTTTCCCGCGCATTCCAGTAACGATTCCTCTCAATCATCCCTCTTATGGCGGGAACCCTATCAATGTAAGCTTCTACCGGTTCAATCATCCTCACCAAGAGCCATACAACAGTGACCGATCCAGCAGAAGTTCTAGTGACACTGGGGAATCAGCCTCCAGTTCATCATCATCTACCTCAGGCTATGATTCTTCTGGTAGTGAGGCTGGTCAGAACCCTCCAAACCCAGAGAATTAACCAACGACACGTTAGATTAGAGTAGCTATTATGTACGCAGTGTTCTAATTAGTACGCACAATTTATAAGAAAAACCTGCCTAACAGAAAATTAGTCTTGAAGTACTCAAATTTGTATACAAATATACCTTGAGTAACATACGTTATTATATTATTTTTATAATTTTAATCTACCATGTTTTGTTTTTGGTGTATGGTATTTTTATCGATATCGCGTGCTACTTGAACCACTGAATAAAATAAATTCTACTCTACACGATCCAGTATCTCCCAAAACAAGAAACAGAATGGTTACAGAAAGAGCATACTAATTCAATCCAAAATGTAACAAACGACGCCTTAATGGTTGAGGCTCCCCGAGAATTTTTTTGTTTTAGAAAGAGTGAGAACAACAAAAATTAGCAATAGTTACAGAAGAGGGAGAACAAAATTAGCAACAGTTTGTTCAGAAAGAGCGAGCAGCAAAATTAACGACACAGTTTGTTCAGAAAAAAACAAGAACATCAACAATAGCGACAGTTTGTTACAGGAAGAGCGTGAACAACAAAATTACCGAAACAGTTTTTACAGAAAGGACACATTGAATCACTCCCAAGAAATTAAGATTATAAAGGTTCGATGCTTAAATTTATTAACAATGTATGAGTGATTGTCCATAAGCAAATGAAGTAAGGAAATCACAAATGCTACTTCTTTTAAGGAAAGTTATGATATGCTGTAAATAGACAATCAAAGTAGCCATTTTGTTGCTGGAACAAAATTAGTATTGCTAGAATGTCATTTTATTCACACAATGAAATGCATGTACCAACGTAGTGCCACTATGTACACTCTAAGGAAAAACAATCTTTACACTAACGCTCTAAACTTTCTGAAAATAGATCGAAATCTTGTGATAATACCTCACAGACATATGTGTCACCCTATTCATTCCGTTCACACAAGATTATATACAACTCACCAGTGTAAAGATTGTTTTTCCTCGAGTGTACATTGTAACTTATATATTTGCAACATAGGCCATTATACCTAAAGCTACTGCAGAATGTAAGACATCAGCCCTTGGAAGATACGATGACGCATTTCTTTTGTTTCCTGTTTATTATATACGATGTTATTCAGATTAGTAAGCGTATGTGGAAGCTATAGGGTTAATTAAGATAGTCTTTACTCTTGTAACTCCCACAGATCCTTCCAAATTGTAACAAATCGTCTAATGATAGCCTAAGTAAACTATCAAAATGTGTCCTAATCTTTAAAGGGTTAATTTTAACTAGTTTGCTCCTGTATTCCAGAACACCTGCGTCATAAGTGTTCAAATGACCTGAAAGATGTTCAAACAGTAATCCAAAACTAATATTACATGCTGATTTGTTTTTCTATGTGAGGGAGACAAAAGGTAGAACTGCCTGTGGCGATTAAGGAAAGGGTGTGTGTGTGTGTGTGTGGGGGGGGGGGGGGGGGGGGGGTTTCTGGACCCCATTCTCCCTAATGCTTAGACTCATTAGTTTTTAGATTTTAAGACATTCGCCTCATTATCTTGACGATTTTAAGATCATTGGTGCCAATGCAATTTAGGAGGAAATGGCCTTCGGCCGGGCCATTTATATACCAAAAAACATTCACAAATTTATCTGGAAGGGGGTTCATGACGGTATTTTATTAAACTTGATAGATATCTAGGAACGATACTAAAAATAAAAATAAAAATACTAAATAGCATATGTCTTTGTTCCAGTTTTCATATTCAAAATGTACATGCTATGGAAAATTGAGCTGTATGTTATACAGTATATTTTAGTCATTCTTTCCATTGTCCAATTATTTTATGTACGATAACAGAAACTATAGTATATTGTTCACCCCTTGAGAATTATGACGGGCTTTGACAGTTTATTCTGGCTATTAGTATACGATTTTATTCAGGTTAGGAACGGTATATGGAAGTCAGAAGTTTGAGGTCATCTTTATCCTATTAATTCCCACACACCCTCCCAAACTATAAAATCGTCTAATGATCGCCAGAATAAACTGTCAATACGCGTCATAATCCTCAGAGGGTTAGGGATAGTGCTTGTTTTTTTGGTCTATATATTTATTTATTTATATATTTTTGAGTTTCCTCGCTAGACCTCCAGCAAGCTTAGAAAAACACTCCCTAGACCCCCTTTCAAGATAAATGTGTAAATTTTTCAGTATAAAAATTTCCCGGCCGTATGCCGGTTCCTTCTAAAATTAGAGGCTCGCTATCGCTCGCCAGGATAAAAATAGACACCTAAAGGGCACAAAAGGTTATAATATTGACAACAAAATGAGGCGAAAGGTCTGAAAATTGCCTAACTAACGAAACGAACGTCTTAAAACCTCAAAAGTAATATGCTAAACATGAGGGAGAAGGGGGTCCAGAAAAAGCGAGTACTACCCCCTTAACCCTTTTGAAGCTCTTGACGCATTTTGAGTTCATCCTGGCTATTACTAGACGATTGTACACAGTTTAGGAAGGATCTGTGAGACTAAAGAGTCAAGACCGTCTCTATTAATACCCTCTGACTTCCACATACCCTTCTTAATCTGACAAAAAATCGTCTAATGATAGCCAGAAAAACGGAAAAAAATCATCTATCTTCTAAGAATGTAAGGGGTAACTTGTGTTTTTTTTAATTAGGTCGCTTTATTTTATTTTGTTTTGTTTTTATTTTTTTTATTAGTGCAAAGACTCTAGATTAATGGGGGAGATTTATATTTAAATTCATTTACCTATTTAATATCATTGTTCTTAGTATTTTTGTGTTTTTAAGTTTCTTCCCTAGGCCTCCATCAAGCTTAAGGGAGTAGTGCTTGGTTTTCTGGACCCCCTTCTCCCTCGTGTTTAGCCCAATAGTTTTGAGATTTTAAGACGGTCGGCCCATTATTTTGGCGATTTTAACACCTATCGCCACATTTTGTTGTCAATTTTAAGATCTTTCGTGCAATTTAGGTTTCTATTTTTTTCCTGGCGAGCGATAGCGAGCCTGTGATTCTAAGAGAAACAGGCCTTTGGCCGAGACATTTTTCTACTGAAAAATTTACAGATTTATCTTTAAAGGGGGTCTAGGGGGTGCTTTTCTAAGCTTGATAGAGGACTACCGAGGAAACTAAACAATATATGAATAACTGAATTAATAGACCAAAAATCCATCCACTAACCACTTAAAGGAATACCCCCAAGACCCCCCTTCGAGATAAATTGTGTTGCATTATTCGGTGGAATAATGCCGCGACCGAAGGCTGGTTCCTTCTAAAGTGCAGGCTTGCTATGGCTCGCCAGGAAAAAATACACCTAAATGGCGCAAAAGGTCTTAAAAGCTCCAGAATAATGAGGTGAATGTCTTTAAAACGAATGTGGCTAAGCATGAGGGAGAAGGGGGTCCAGAAAATTCCACCCCTTTAAAATTATAGACTTATGTATTGTTTTGTCGAAGCTAGTGTTTGTATGTGTCCAATGTATATATATATATATATATATATAATATGAACCCCTTTTGTACCGGCGACGTCGTCGTCTTTGTATTCTGGCAACTATTAGACGAATTTATTCATCTTAGGAAAGACGTCTATCAGTTAAAAGGCTTCAGGCGACGTCTTTTCTACTGTGTTCTGGCAACTATAGGACTATTTTATTCAGCTTAAAAAGGACGTCTACCAATTGAAAGGAGACGGACTATCTCCCTTAACCCTTTTAGCTACCATATATCCTTCCTAAGCCTCATAACGTATAAATGTAGCTACTGAAATCCAATAAAAATGACGTCAACGGTACTGAAAGGGTGAATTAGGTTTTATAGTTTCTCGTGTGTGCTTTTAGAGGAGATGGGTCGTTTTTCTGGTCTCCTTTCTCCCTCGTGTTAAGCCCCATTTGTTTTGAGATTTTAAGACCTTTCGCCACATTTCGTTGTCAATTTTAAGACCTTTCGTGCCATTTAGGTGTCTATTTTTTTCCTGGCGAGCGATAGCGAGCCTGAAATATTAATAGGAACCGGCCTTCGGCCAGAAACCTTTTTCTACCGAAAAAATCTAAAAATTTATCTTGAAGGGGTGTTTTTCTAAGCTTGATGGAGGTCAAGCGCGGAAACTAAAAAATAAAGGAATACATTAATTCATAGACCAAAAAAAAACGACCCATCTCCCCTTAACCCCCATTACGTAATTTTCATCATATTCTGGTTACCATTAGACTATTTTCTTCAGTTTATACTCTACCCATGTGACTCAAATGGGTAAATATTATCTCGGTTAGACCTCTTGGGGTAACATAGGTCCTTCTTAAACTGCATAAAATCCTCTGATTTGAGCCAGAATCAAAGGTAAGAAGGCGTCATGGTACTGAAGGGGTTACGGAATTTTTAACATAAGGGCGGTATCACACAAGCGATTTTTCAGTCAGTTTTTATGAGCATTTTTGGTTTTACTATTTTAACTTCTATGTTTTACTATATTTGTCTTTTTACTATTTTTGTGTACTTTTTACTATTTGTGTGTACTTTTTACTATTTGTGTGTACTTTTTACTATTTTTGTGTACTTTTTACTATTTGTGTGTACTTTTTACTATTTTTGTGTACTTTTTACTATTTTTGTGTACTTTTTTCTTTGTATTTCTTTTTTGTAATATTTCTTTTTTTGCAATATTTTTTGTTTTCTTGTTTGTACCATTTTGCTTTGTCTTGTTTACTATTTATTTGTTGTACTATTTTGTTTTTTTCTTTTGTTTTCACTATTTTTGTTCTTTTATCTTTTCACATTGGAATCGACAACTAGACTGAATGTAGGTGATCTTAGCCCTTGCAAAATCCAATACGCATTTCTGTCCTGTTGTCCGGCTATTACTAAGGGAGCCCACCTCGCTTTTTTTCTCTTTTTCTTCCTCTCTCTTTGGCTTGTATCCATTCGGCCCCATTCAGCCTACTATTTTAAGACGTTTCCCCCATCCAGGTGTCAATAGCTTCCTGGCGAGCGGTAGCGAGCCAGCATATACAGTATATATATATTTTTTTTTTTTTTTTTTTTTTTTACAGCAAGCTAAATTTGTACATTTTTCGATAGAAAAATGTCTCCTGCGAAGCCGGATTTCTCCATACAATGCTGGCTCGCTATCGCTCGCCAGGATGAAATCGACACCTGGATGGGGATAAACGTCTTAAAACAGTTGGCTGAATGGGGCCGAATGGATACAAGCCAGAGCAAGAGAGAAAGGTAGAGAAAGATACAAAAAAAAAACAGGTGACCCCCCTTAAACGATGTTATTCAGAGTAGGAAGGGTATATGGAAGTCACGAGGATTAATGGATAGTCTTAACCCTTATAATCCCCACAGATCCTTCTTAAAATGTATACAATCGTCTAATAATAGCAAAAAACAATTTTAAAAGATTAAGACAAATGTTGACCGTTTATTCTGGCTACCATTAGACGATTGTATACAGTTTAGGAAGGATCTGTGGGAATACAAATATTAAACACTATCTCCATTAACCCTCGGACTTCAATATACCCTCCCTAAGCTGAATAAAATCATATAATAATAGCCAACATAAACTGTTAAAACGCGTACTGGATCTTGAAAGGGTTAAGGGGAGATTTTCACTTAAGGGAAACCTTTTCGAACCTCCTCCTCCCACATGTGTAGCCCCATTAGTTTTTGAAATATTAAGACGTTCACCCCGTTAGTTTGGCGATTTGAAGACATTTCGTCCAATGTCTGTCCATTGTAAGACCTTTCGTACCATTTAGGTGTCTATTTTTTTCCTGACGAGCAGTAGCGAGCCTGTAGTTTAGGAGACACCGGCCTTCGGCCGGGAAATTTGTTCTACCGAAAAATGTACAAATTTATATCGAAGGGGGGTCTTGGGGGTATTTTTTTAAAGCTTGATGGGAGTCTAGGAAGCAAGCTAAAAAATCTCCCCTTAACCCCTTCTGTATCGGCGACGGCTTTGTAATTTTGTCTTGGCTATATTAAGATGATTGTGTGCAGCTTAGGAAGGGTCTGTGGTAGTTCAAGAGGTTGATTGAGATAGTTTGAAGCCTTATAGTTACTAGAGACCCTTACTAAACTGGACAAAATCATCTAAATATAACCAGAAAACGTCGTCGGTACAGAAGGGGTTAAGGCACCTAACATTTTAAAGGGGGTGGTTCACTTTTTGGTAGATTTTTTTAATTTATGTATTTATTTATATATTTGTCTAGTTTCCTCCTTAGACCTCCATCAAACTTAAAAAAACAATCCCAGGATCCCCTTTCAAGATATATTTGTACAATTTTCGGTAGAAAAATGTCCCGGCCGAAGGCCGATTCCTCTTATAATTACAGGCTCGCTATCACTCTCCAGGAAAAAAATCGACACCTAAATGACACGAAGTCTTAAAATCGCCAAACTTGTGAGCCAAACTAATTAAAATCTGAAAACTAATGAGGTAAAGCATGATGGAGAAGGGGGAGGGGCATCCCCCCTTTAATCCACCAAACCTTATAATTCCTGTCTAGTTCGGGATAACCACGTAACAGAAAAAAAAAAAAAATCAAAACAAAAAATTGCCAGGAAAGAAAAATAGAAACCCTTAGAAAATTGCCAGAAAACCCGCTCGTGTATCATCGCCTTAAGGGGGAATGGGCGTATTTATTTGCCTCTTTATTATTTTCCTCTAGACCTCCATCAAGCTTAAAAAAAAACACCCCCTAGACCCTCCTCAAGATAAATTTGTACATTTTTCGGTAGAAAAATGGCCCGGCCGAAGGTATGTTCCTTATAAAAATATAGGCTCGCTATCATTCACCAGGAAATAAATGACACCAAAATTACAAAAAGGTTCTAATATTGACAGAGAAATGGGGTGAAAGGTCTTAAAATTGCCAAACTTATGTAACAAACTTCTAATGGGGCTAAACGCGAGGGCGAGAGGGGGGGGGGGGCAGAAAAATAGACGATCTTCCTTAACACTATCCGGTGCGACTTGTTGTGGGGTAGTTTATAAATATGATTTATTTTGTAGGTCTTTTTTGTTTTTAATTTTTGTTTAACTTTATATTTTACCTTTTATTTTACATTTTGTTTTACTTCAATTTTACTTTACTCTTCTTTACTTTGCTCTTCTTTACTTTTTTGGTAATTTGGAGCAGTGGATTTTGCCTTTGTTGTAATGGTTAGTGTTAAAGGTCTGTATATGAGGCCGTGTTTAGCACCATTAGTTTTGAGATCTTAAGAAAGTCGGGCCATTAGTTTGGCGATTTTAACATCTTTTGCCCCATTTCGTTGTCAATTTTAAGATCTTTCGTACCATTTACCTGTTGACTTTTCCTGGCGAGCAGCAGCGAGCCTGTAATTTTAAGAACCGGTCTTCGGCCGGGACTTTTTTCTACCGAAAAATTAACAAATTTATCTTGAAGGGGGTGTTTTTTAAATTTGATGGAGGTCTAGCGAGGAAACTAAAAATATAAATGAATAACTGAATAAATAGACTAAACAAAATAGCCAATATCCCCTGAATTTCATTGAGAGGAGTTTGGTGTCGGGAGTGAAATTAATTAATTAGATTATTCCTTCAGCTACGAACACTGCTCCCCCCCCCCCCCCCAGACCCCCTTCAAGCTAAATATATAATTTTTTCGGTAGAAACATTTCTTTCTCCTATATTGCAGGCTCGCTTTCGCTCGCCCAGTTAAAATAGACACCTGAATGGGTTGCAGTGTCAAATAATCGCCAAAGAAATGAGGTGAAAAGTCTTAGATATATCAAAATTTATGGAGTGCAGTGTCACATAATCGCCAAAGATATGAGGTGAAAAGTCTTAAAATCTCAAAATGTATAGACTTCACTGTCACATAATCGCCAAAGAAATGAAAAGTCTTAACCCCTCTGACCCCACTGACGCACGTTATGCGTCGCCTATGTATGTAACTCACAATACCTGCGACGCAATGGTTGCGTCCGCCTTAATTACTCTTGTCCTATCGCACCTAGAGAGTTCAGATTTGTATGGGAACTGCTTTAAGATCCCACGGAACAATACCTATGGTTGGAAACCCTCCAAATCGAGCCGCGTGTGTGTGAGCACGCGCGGGAGTGATTTTCCAGTATTTTGCCTACCAATCACCCCATGTTAATTGTGACTTTCCCCCGCCCCGCAGGACCCACAAATGACCTAGGTGAGCGGTTTTATGTTGTTTTTCCTTCATTACTAACCCATCCCATGTGTTTTCAGGAAAACAAAAAATTGACTAAGTGGCTGGTCCTGGAGTGTACTTTTTTTTATTAAATCACTTGGGGTCCAGGGGGTTAATATCTCAAAACTAATGGAGTGCGTCAGGGAAGGTCCTTCATATGAAGACACACCTGCGTCAGATAGGGTTAATTTAGGGTGTATTACTTACCCCTTCTGTACCGCCGACGTCCTTTTAACTTCATTCAGCCAACTATTTTAAACGTTTATGCCCATCTAGGTGTCGATTTCTTCCTGGCGAGCGATAGCGAGCCAGCATTATATGAAGAAATCCGGCTTCGCCGGAGACATTTTTCTACCGAAAAATTTACAAATTTAGCCTACTGTCAAAAAAAATTGACACCTGGATGGGGATAAACGTCATAAAACAGTAGGCTGAATGGGGCCGAATGGATACAAGCCAGAGAAACAGAGAAAAGGAGAGAACAAAAAGCAGGTCACCTCCCTTAACCCTTTTTACTACCACAGATCCTTCTTAAACTGCACAAAAGCCTCTAAACATAGCTAGAATAAAAGTATAAAGGCGGTTTCACACGAGCAATTTTTTCAGGTAAATTTTACGGGCAATTGACCACTTGCGAGTTTCAGGCTATAAGGAAGTTGGAGCCGTGAACGTAGATATTACAGAGAAATGCAATAATAATGTAAGTTTCTGATGGATTAAAAGTATGATTAATTTGGTTGTATGTATATATGAATGTATTATGACTGTTTTGTAGCTGATAATTCTGTTAAATATTGATGGCCACAACTCCAACTTCCTTATAGACCAAAACTCGCAATTGGTCTATTGTGTTCCATAAGAATTAAGGGGGAAGGGTTTATTTATTGGTCGACATATTTACTTATTCATTTATTTATCATTTTAGTGTTCTTCCTAGACATCCATCAAGCTTAAAGAAACATCCACAAAATCACCCTTCTAGATAAATGTACAAATTTATCTTAGAGGGTCTTGGGAGTGATTTTTTAAGCTTGATGGAGGTCTAGCGAGGAAACTAAAAAATAAATTCATATATGAATAAATAGACCAAAAAATAACCACCGCCCCCTTAACCCACTAAATAACCACCGCCCCCTTAACCCACTAAATAACCACCGCCCCCTTAACCCACTAAATAACCACCGCCCCCTTAACCCACTAAATAACCACCGCCCCCTTAACCCACTAAATAACCACCGCCCCCTTAACCCACTAAATAACCACCGCCCCCTTAACCCACTAAATAACCACCGCCCCCTTAACCCACTAAATAACCACCGCCCCCTTAACAATAAATAACCACTGCCCCTTAACAATAAATAACCACTGCCCCCTTAACCCACTAAATAACCACCGCCCCCTTAACCCACTAAATAACCACTGCCCCCTTAACAATAAATAACCACTGCCCCCTTAACAATAAATAACCACTGCCCCCTTAACAATAAATAACCACTGCCCCCTTAACAATAAATAACCACTGCCCCCTTAACAATAAATAACCACCGCCCCCTTAACCCACTTAATAACCACCGCCCCCTTAACCCACTAAATAACCACCCCCCCCTTAACCCACCAAATAACCACCGTCCTCCTAACCCCCTAAATAACCACTGCCCCCTTAACCCACTAAATAACCACCGCCCCCTTAACCCATTAAATAACCACCGCCCCCTTAACCCACTAAATAACCACCGCCCCCTTAACCCACTAAATAACCACCGCCCCCTTAACCCACTAAATAACCACCGCCCCCTTAACCCACTAAATAACCACCGCCCCCTTAACCCACTAAATAACCACCGCCCCCTTAACCCACTAAATAACCACCGCCCCCTTAACCCACTAAATAACCACCGCCCCCTTAACCCACTAAATACCGTGGACATGTTTTAAATATATTCTAGCAACTATTAGATTGTATTAAGTTTAGGAATGACGTGGGGGCAGGGGGCTATGAATCCTCCTCCCCTTATAAAATTATCCTACTTGACGAGACAGAAACGGGTGAGAGAACGCAAAAGGGGTCCAAGACCCTGAGAATTTTAACATTAAATGTTGTTTCTGTTCGGACTCTGTCTCGTGTCGGCCACTCCAGCAGTGGAGTATGTAATGCTATGAGTATATACATACTGTATAGTGTATATACATACATACGAAGGACGTCTACCAATTAATAGGCTAGACTATCTCGATACCTATCTCGATTAGCTACCATATATCCTTGCTAAGGTTCATAAAATCTCCTAGCTGAAGTCTTATATAAAAAAGAAGTCATGGGTACTGCTAGGGCTAAGAGTATATTATAAACTATCAATGTGTATGTAAGACATTTTGGAAATTATTCATTGTATTACTATGACAATGCTACTTATAATAAAACTGATTTCTTTGTTATATCTTGGTGCTCATTCATCCTACTTAGTTAAGGGGATATATATATATATATATATATATATATATATGTGTATCTATTCCATTCACCACCATGACGTAATTTTCATCATATTCTGGTTGCATTAGACGATTTTCTTTAGTATACAGGATGTATTAAAAACTGTTACAGGCTATGATGAACATATTGTAAAATTAACATATATGATCACATTTTCCCAGAAATGTGTTAAGAGATAAATGCTTACTTTACTTTAGGAATTTAGCAAAACAGGGTTAAAAGTAAAGGCTAAATAATTGATATATATACATGATAGACATATTTACTTTGGACTTAACTATAGGGAAAGTATTGGCTTACCTATTCACACATTAATTACAAAATCAAAGTATCTTAGAATATAGTGATATTACGTGATTAGCAAAAACCACTAATTATTAGAAATAGATTAGCGTAATAAAATTTAACATTCGTAACTCTGGTCACGGGGTAAAATGCTGATGCCCAAGTCTGGGTCGGGTATCCTAACGCAGCAGAAGGTAATTCAATCGTTTATGAAGCATAGTTCTACTGGGGGCTTGATCATTCCTATGTTGAATTAAATTCCAATAAAACTTGTAAGTTTAAGTATAAATAGTCAAAGATAAAACAAAATATTGGGTATGATTAATTTCTCAAAACAGTATTACACTGTAATGACCATGTACAGTAGCGGTAATTAATTCTTATTGATCGGGGTGGAGGAGACCAATGCCAGTGTTCGGATTATAGCACATGCTTGGACGACACTGAATATTTTACTTTATGTCCTTCAAATCATTAATGTTTAATTATGTTATATTTAATTATAGAATAAAGTTAATTTGTTTTTTTAATCGGTACTCAGCACTTGAAGTTTGTAATATATATATTTTTTTTAATACACCCTGTATAATCTATCTGTATGACTCAAAAGGGTAAATACTATCTTAATAAACCCTTTTAAAAACATAGGTCCTTTTTAAAGGGCATATAATCATCTCATTTTAGCCAGAATAAAAGTTAAAAAGGTGTCATGGTGCTGAAAGGGTTAATGATTTCCTTGTAGTTAACCCCTTCTGTACCGGCGACGTCTTTTTCATTTGATTTAGACAATTTCATGAAGTTTAGGAAGGATATATGGTAGCTAAAATGATTAATTGAGATAGTCTGTAGCCTTATAATAGGTAGACGTCCTCCCTAAGCTAAAACAAATCGTCTAATAGTTGCCAGAATATAGAAAAAAGGACGTCACTGGTACAGAAGGGGTTAATGTTCACTAAACATTAACGGTCGAGGGACTGGCAGTATATTATACTCACAGATACTCACAGAAGACTCCTGGAAGAGGCTAAAGAGCCTGTGACTCCAGCTCTAGATTACTATTATCTATTAAGGTTATTGTGGTCAGGTGGCTATTTATATCAAGGTGTCTGTTTATTACTTTCGTATAATCAAATGTATGTTCCTGATATTTCCAAAATTCATCCAATTTCTTTTCAAATTCATACTTTCAAATTCTCTTTACTTTCAGTATTTACATGTTCCATGGACTTCCTCTGATCACATAGTAGTTTCCCGAATCCGTTTATCTGTGTTTTTCTTCTCTGCTTCTCGAAGTTCCTTGTCTTTTTTCCTCTCATCTTTAGTCATGTCATATGATATTCCAACTTTCCTGAATATTTCATTACTTGCATCCTTCAACTTAAATAGGTTTCTCATTACTCTCTCCTTCATGCCTCCTTTCAGTGACACTATAGTATAGGCCTTGTCTTTCCTAACTCTAATGCTCCTTGCTATTTACCAATCCTTTTGATTTCTTCTATGTCACTAGCATTACATGTTAAACCCATTTCATTACACAGATCACTGACTGCTACCTTGTCATGACTATTTTGTTTTCTTTCAGATCTTATTGCTAAATTCATATAGCTCTTCATTTCTTCAGGAATACCATATAAAATAATATTGTTTAACCTATCCATTCTGCCCTGAACTTGCTTTGTTGTTTTCTCCAATAGCTCCTTCTCCTGTTCCGTAGGCCTATTTATAGTCCCTCCTTCAGTACCAGTAGACTCCGTTGCATAATCGGCATTGTGACTTGACATATTGGTAACTTTATCTTTTAATTCAACAGTGTTTGCCTCTATAATACTGAGCCTGCTCTCTAGGTTCTTGCACTGGAGATCATTACCATTCACTGTCTCCTTTATATCTATTGTTTGCCATAATAATCCCACAATTTCAGTAGTTTTTAGGAGACTTTATTGTATTTATATAATTATATAAATATATATTTATTGTTATATATTTTTGTTTTATTTTGCTCCCTAGACCACTATCAAACTTAAACATCCGAATGAAAGACCCCCTTCAAGATATAATTGTGCATTTTCAGTAGAAAAGCGGCACGGCCAAAGGCCAGTTCCTCCTAAATTACAGGCTCGCTATCGCTCGTCAGTAAAACAAACTACACCTAAATAGGCCGAAAGGTTTAAAATCGCCAAACTGAGGTAAACGTTAATTTTATAACTAATGGAGCTATGCATGACGGAAAACTGGGTCCAGCAAAACCATCTATTTCCCCTTAACATTTATTTACCTTCATGACGCTACTGCAACTTTACCTTCTTGTTTTAAACATGCTTCTACCGTTCTCATATTACTTAAGAGGTTGATCTAATTAGACTATTTTCAGATAACTTGAAGCGCTCTCTCCCTCCCTGTTGATTATATTTTGATATTTTAGTTACCCATATAAAAAGGTTTTCTTATACAATTTTGTTTGTGAAAACTATTAAATAATATGGGTAACTAAATGGAACCGTGTGCATTTTTGTTTTAATTTTCGTTTATTTAAAGCATTTGCGAGTAAAAGTAACCATTATTCATAAAATAGAAGATGCTATATTTTAGGTTAAGTATCGATTTACTTTTGTCCTTAAAATCATTAACCCATCAAGCGCGATAGGCCCCACGGAAGGGTCACCATAGTGAACGCGATAGGCCTCACGGAAGCAAGACCATAAAAAACCCTTCCAAAGAACCCCAGGGGCTATGTCATTAGGTGAGATAATTACCCTCTAGTACTTCCTACCACTCATCCATGTGTTTCTCACCACCCCCCTTCCCCACCTTATTCCCCCCTCTCCCCCCCCCCCCCCTCCTCAATTATCACCTATTTTTCCTCTTGTTTTCATAATTTATCTGTTATTTTTCTCTCCAGCGGTAGTGTAGCACAAGGGGGTTGTATAAAAGATCGTTATATAACACCGAGACACCTCCCGATTGCTTCAGTTGAGTCAGAGACAGCGAGAGGGGACCCCCATGGAAGCGAACCGTGAGCTAACCGTTAGCTAACCAAGCGGCTCGCTTGGTGTAGTGACTAGCGTCTCGGACTTCCACCCAGAAGGCCCGGGTTCGCGCCCACGCTCGGCGCATTAAAGATTTTTCACAAGCACTGAGTCGTTACCATCCCTCATGAGCAAAGGGATGGGGTGGTAGTACAGGACCCCAATGGAAATACGCCTAATCGGCCTTATTGAGCTATCCTTAGCTAGCTTAGCATGCGCTAGCTTTAAGAACTATTATTATTATTATTATTATAGCTTTTGGTTAGCTTGTGGTTTGGTTTGACATGAAAGTTAAAAGAACGTCAAACTAACGGCTTGGGAATACTATAGATAATTTGGTTTTACTAGAACTTTAGAATGACATGATAATAACCGTTACTGTAAATCATAACACAACTTATGTAAATAAGCCAATTACTAAGTGTTAGTTTTTTTTTGTCTTGCATTTAAGCTAAATAATAGTTTAGTTCTTATACATATAATTTCATAATAGAACACTGGTCAGGGTTACTATTATAACTATATTTTGCATTTCAAACTGGATGACAGATATAATCATATACTTAATGGAATATTAGTAATTGTTTGAGAAAGGTAATGTATAGTTAGTTCAAGCATTGGGAATATTACAAAATTAAGTTGATGTTGGTGTTGGTGATCCAGGGCCACTCGAGCACGTCACTGCGCCCGCTCCAGCCCTTCCTTCGTCGTCGCGGAGAGGTCGACGACTACAGACGCGTCAGGCGCCCAGTCGCTGTGAGGAAGATGCAGAAGCGTAGTATCACAGCAAGTCGCTTCTCATCAGGGACCCCCCGGCCTCCGAGGATCGTTGGCAGGGAGAGCGAGGTAATGCCGAGGAGTCGAAGGCGGCCTGCGAGGATAGACCGCCCTGTTTATACGTCCAGACTTTTTCTCGTGCCAAAGAGGGACAGCGCTCAGATGAGGTCGGTCGTAGACTTGTCTCAACTGAATCACCATATTCACAACCCATCGTTCAGGATGCTCACTGTGAATCAGATCAAGCTAACTCTTCCGCCTCAAGGCTGGATGTGCTCGTTAGACCTGACAGAAGCCTATTGGCATGTTCCAGTAAACAAAAGGTTCCAACAATTCCTCGCACTGAGGATCGGGCATCAGAATTATGTGTTTCAAAGAATGCCGTTTGGTCTGAACCTGGCACCGAGAATATTCACCAAATTAGTCCGACAGGCTCTGTTACCACTCTTACAGCAAGGGATCCCTATCATGTGCTACTTAGACGACTGGTTGGTGGTAGCAGAATCCGAGATAACATGCCTCAATCATATCAATATCATTCTACACCATGTCAAATCCCTGGGGTTCAATATCAACTTGGCAAAGTTGAATATTGTCCCGACGAGGGTAATTCAGTGGGTAGGGCTGCTGTGCGACACAGCGCACCTAACTCTCAGTCAGAGTGTGGACAATTCCAACAGGTTTCGCAGGAAACTGTTTCGTTTTCTCCACAATCTGACTACCACGAGGAAGGTGTGGGAGTCCCTTGTCGGCTCTCTCAACTGGATTCAACTAGCAGTGAAGTTGGGCCGGTTGAAAGTAAAGAGGTTAATCTTGGAGGGAAACAGACATTTTCCGCTTTTGGCGGCGGACAAGTCATGGCATATTCCGAAATTAATCCACAATTTACTAGCGATCTGGGCAAGGCCGGAAGCACTGCATTCAATTATGACTTGGACATCTCTTCCGCCTACGGTGTGGGTCGACACTGACGCTTCGGGCACACTGGGTTGGGGGTATCAGTCAAACATCGGTCACTAGGGTCAGGGTCTATGGTCCCGGTACAAGGAGTTTCATATCAATGCAAAAGAGTTACTAGTTCCTCTATTTTTCCTTCAGGCTCACAGTTTAACTCTAGTGGGAAAATCAATAGCCTTTCGAATGGACAATCTGAATGCAGTCACGTGCATTCAGAAGCAGGGGTCAACGAGGTCTCGAGTGTTGCTAGACTTGTCGGAAAAGATCTTTGTGTTGGCAGAACAGCTAAACATTTATCTTCACGCATCATATCTACCGGGCATAGCCAATGTGTGGGCAGACGCTCTGTCACGGAGACAGAGCACACAAGTAGAATGGGCGCTCAAGCAAACCGTCTTTCAATGGATGATTGCAGAGCTTTCCCACCACAAGTGGACTTATTTCCGTCCGAGGAGAACCACAGACTCCCTCTCTTCCTCACGCACCGGGAACAAACTCCGGCCGGAGGACCAGACGCACTGCTGACTACAAGACAACCAGTGATCGTAGAAGGATGGTTCTGGTGTCATTGGAAAGCTGAATTAACGCCCTTTCAGGGATGCATACTTGTATTACGCTCTGGCTCTTGTTTATGCATGAAAACGAGCACGGAAACAAGCTCGTTTACGGTAAAAACCCCCGCTGGGCGGCACATCAAATATACTCCTCCACCCGCTCTTAAGGTGTTAAAGATAGGGAAGATGCATACAAATTTTTAATATAAACTAGCTAAAATGGAATTAGAAAACTCAGACTGTGAGAAAGATCTAGGTGTGTTTGTTAGCAAAGATTTGAAGCCTAGAAAACAATGTATAAGCGTTTGTAACAAGGCAAACAGGATTCTCGGGTTCATATCTAGGAGTGTGAGTAACAGAACTGCTGATGTTATCTTAAAACTATACTTGTCATTAGTGAGACCCCATATGGATTATGCTGTTCAATTTTGGTGTCCTTATTACAGAATGGACATAGATTCATTGGAGAGAGTACAACGTAGAATGACAAAAATTATCCATAATATTAGAAATCTTCCGTATGAAGAAAGGTAGAAGAAATTAGGCTTACATTCGTTAGAGAGACACAGAGTTAGAGGCGATATGATAGAGGTATTCAAGTGGGTTAGTGGGATTAACCTGTTAAACGCGAAATAGAGCTAGGGGCTAGGGTAGTTATTTGTGCATTTCTAGCCTTGGATTCTGACAGAATTCGTTATATTTACAATATAGAGCATTATTTGTTTTCGGTATGCTTTTATTTTACATATATGATGTATATATGAACCTTCAAGAGTGCTAAAATAAGTTGGAAAAGTATTTGGGTGGTGAAAAACGAAGATATTGGCCACCCGGTCATAATCTCAGGCAAGAGAGAGCCACAGGCAACCCTCCCCTCTCACTGTCTGTGAGTCAACTGAGGCGAGCGAGCGGTGTCTGGGTCACTCTGGGTGTTATATAACAATCTTTTATGCAACCCACTTGTGCTACATTATCACGGGAGAGAAAAATAACCGATAAATGATGAAAATAAGAGGAAAAATAGGTGATAATTGAGGAGGGGGGGAGGGGGGGGGAGAAACACATGGGTGTCTGGCGACTATCTAGCGATTTGTCAATGCTATTCTAGCATACATTTGTGCTTTAGTTTGTCTTGCATTTTTTTTACTAAATTTGCCCTATTTCTCCAGAAGACTTCCTACATGGTATATTGTATTGTTCTAGTGATAATTAAATATTATATAGGGCTATTTTAAGTTGGCTGATGAATATGAAGCAGTAATATGCTGGACGATGAGAACACTGTATGTAAACATGTCTCGGATATCACTGACTAAAGCCGCATTTTCCTTTACCATCATTATCTCCGATAGACTGGAAATTTCACACCCAAATGCCCTGAGGGGTGTCCAATATCAAGCCAACTCAACCCTGCTCTTCCACAGGGTCGAAACTCAACTCGATTCAGACTTTCGGAACTTATTTTTGTATATATCCATATATAAATAATCGATTTGGATGTCATAATTATAAATGTACCTAGCTATATCCTCAGAATGTCCAAAAGAAGCGTCATAATCCTATAGAAGACCGATAACCTACCGGAGTTATTATATATAATACCTCAAAGTAAGCGATTATATTATAGGAATAAACATCACAATTTTTTACAAATTCAACTAGATCAAAATAATATCGAAATGATGGATCATTAATTATTGATCTTGATATGTAGGCCTAAAGCGTGTTGTTTATAAACATTGGAGCACATGGCCGCAGCCGCGGTGCCACTCCATTCGCGCCTAATCACGATTATATTTCGGTGTATTCTTACTTAAATTTATATCATTCGGGTTAATTAGGTTACACAATACAATATTACTAAGTAACAGTACACGCAGAATGTATAAATATCATAACATTTGTCAGAGTTTAGCAAAGCACCACGGCTGCGTGGGGAGTGCTGAGGGTAGTGAGGGAGAAGTGGCCGAGCTGCGGAGCATGTGCTTGTAGCCTTGTGACCTTGACGTCGTCTTCCCAAGAGTCAAGTTCAGAAAATCAGTGTTCGTCACGGTAATTAATCCGTCACTCCTCAGAATTATTGAAATTTCTATGTATGGGATTATTTCTTGCTCTAATATTAAACAAATAAATATGTTGTATAATTCCACCTAATATGTAATGTCACAACACATCTTAAATTGTATATATTCAAATTTATTGCCGATATGTTCTGTTGTCGATTATTCCAGTCCCTGACATACCTCATGATATTTGGTATATTACGCTATTTCGCTTTTATTTTGTCTTTATTTGCTTTGTAATAATTATTCTGCAATGCATATTTACTTTCATTCTTAAAAATAGTCAGGAAAGGTTGTCCATATAATGTATATATTTAAAAGTCTGGATCGCCCCTTGTCATTTTGTGCCACCACACTTTAATGAGAGTGGGTTATCAGCCTTTGGGGTGACACAAAATGCAGCTTATGACTTTGTATACATATACTCAAAATTAAGCCATTATATTATATGCATACCCATCACAATGTTGTACAAATTCAAGTAGATCAAAATAATCCCGAAATAAGTACTCAAATAATAATCTTGAATTGTAAAAAAAATTGTTTTAGAAATGTCGGAGCATAGCCGCACCCGTGGTGCCGCTACATTCGTGTTTACAATCAGTAATGATTATATTTTGATGTATTGTGCTTGATTTTATTGGATTAGGTTAGTTATTGTTGGTCAGTTTAGTCAATACAATAAAGCCAAGTTAAATACATTGACATCAAATCGTGATTAGGCAAGAATGTAGATCGGGCATAGCGGCTGCTTTACCATAGGAGTAAATATATGCCAAGCACGCCGGTATTCGTCTGCTATAGCTGGGAGGTGGACTGAGTTTCGGGATAGCCCTTGTACCGGCTGCATGGTAGTGTTCGTCACCTACAATATTCCGCCACTCATACTCAGAATTATTGAAATGTTAACCTAAGCAATTATTTATTACTCTAATGTTACAAAGAGAAATGTTTTGTATAATTCCACCTCATAATATTATATGATGTCACAAACAATCTTCAATTGTATATATTCTAAGTTATTGCCGATATGTCTAGTCGTCGATCATTGCAGTTCCTGAAATACCTCATAATATTTAATATATTACGATGTTTCGTCTTTATTATATTCTTTGTTTTACTTTGTAGTGGTCATTTTGTAATATATATTTACATTCATGTTCAACAATAGTAAGCAAATGTTGTATATATTATGTAGGCATATACATTTTGAAGGCAGACTCGTAAAATTTTTACATTTTGTGCCACCCCACTGATAAGTGGGTGGGTTATCAGACTTTGGGGTGACACAAAATGCAGCTATAGTTTCGAAATCTGACCTTGTTCATTATAACGGAATGAAGGTTATTGGTACGATGTTGCCAATGTAGCTGCTACCGCTAAATCCAGCGAATCACTTCCATCTAGCGATATCAAGATGTGATGAATTCTATAGCGATATTCAAGTTAGTTTCCCAATTTTAAGGAATTGGAGAGATGTTTCGATTCTTAAAGATTATTCTAGATACTTCAACATATGTTTTCTAGTCACATACAAGTTTTTAGTGTCTGGCGACTATCTAGCGATTTGTCAATGCTATTCTAGCATACATTTGTGCTTTAGTTTATCTTGCATTTTTTTTTCTAAATTTGCCCTATTTCTCCAGAAGACTTCCTACATGGTATATAGTATTGTTCTAGTGATAATTAAATATTATATAGGGCTATTTTAAGTTGGCTGATGAATATGAAGCAGTAATATGCTGGACGATGAGAACACTATATGTAAATATGTCTCGGATATCACTGACTAAAGCCGCATTTTCCTTTACCATCATTATCTCCGATAGACTGGAAATTTCACACCCAAATGCCCTGAGGGGTGTCCAATATCAAGCCAAGGTTAGGATGAAGGGAGGGATCCCTGTAGTACATTGTATCCTACCCAGAAGATGAGTTCCCAAGGAATGGACATCCAGGGCGATTGGTGTCAATTGCCGTTTGGAGAAATATTGCAAAGAAAAAGCAATACCATTCATTGATAACTGGGATAGTTTCTATGGGAGAGATGGGATGTACGCAAGGGATGGGGTTCATCTTTCACGGATAGGGGTTTCTACATTAGCTAGTTCTTTAGATAGGGTGGTTGTGGGGTTTTGAACAGAAATATTGAGAGTGTAAATGAGAGGTTAAATGGAACAATTTTAGCGTCAGGCGAAAGCGATAAGGATATTCAGTCTCATGCTAAAAATTATGACTATAATGCAAATGATAGTAGTGATGGTGCAACGGAAGATGGAAGTGTCGTTAGAAATAAAGGTAAATTAGGTATAAAGAAAAGAAGTAAATTGAGAGTATATTACACAAACTGTAGGAGTCTATGTAACAAAATGAACGAACTTAGAGCCCTTGTTAGCAAAGAAAATATAGACATAATAGCGCTAACTGAAACGTGGATTAATACAGAAACCAGGCATTTTTTAGAAGAATTTGATATACCAGGATATAGTTTGTTTAAATATGACCGAACAAGTAAGAGGGGTGGCGGTATAGCAGTATTTGTCAGGAGTACATTAAAAAGCTGTATTAAATCAGGTATTAGACTAAATAACGATCATGAAAGTGTTTGGGTAGAGGTTAACGAAGGTAGTGAGACCATAGTTATTGGAGTTATGTATAGACCGCCAAATATGAGTAGAAATGACGGAACGTCATTATGGGAGGAAATTAAAATGGCATCAAGGTTTAGCAATGTGTGCATTATGGGGGATTTTAATTTTCCGAATATAGATTGGCAGCATCAAATAGGAGACTCTGATTCTGAGGAGTTTATAGAGGTAGTACAAGATAGTTTTTTATTTCAATTCATAGATACGCCGACTAGAGGTAATAATATTCTCGATTTAGTTTTCAGTAACAATGAACATATGGTAAATAATGTAGAGATAGGGGACCACCTAGGAAATAGTGACCACAATTCTGTGTATTTTAATATACAATGGAAAGGTAATACCAGAGAGAATACAACATTAATACCTGACTTTAGAAAAGCCAATTATGGTGGGTTAAGAAGAGCCCTATTAGCCGACCCTATGGTCAAAAAATTAAGTCGATCCAGGTGTCCAAATGAGTGTACCCCTTCTCAGGCACCTGTCATCTTAAGTCAGGAAGAGACGTCAACCTTGGTAGATACATACGATAATTTTATCAAGTCAGTATTCAATGCACAAAATAAATACATCCCCAAAAGAAAATTTAGATCAACACAGAACCAACCCAAATGGATGAATAATAGACTATTAGATCTTCTAGGACAAAAGAGAGGAATATATAGAAAAATTAGGAAAGGCGAAATTCACCTACTTGCTTACTATCAGAATCTATCAAGACAGGTCAAAAAGGATATTAGGAAAGAAAAAAGAAATTATGAAATTAAGGTTGCCAATGACTCAAAAAATAATCCTAAAGCTTTTTACCAACTATATAAATCCAAGGTTAGAGATGTAATTGGTCCCCTTAAAACTTCGATAGGAGAAATGACAGAAAATGATTTAGAAATGTGCAGTACATTAAATAGTTAATTTCTTTCCGTTTTCACTAATGAAAATTTGGCACAGTTTCCAGAAGTCCGTAAGGTATATAGCGATAGTATAGAAAATAGGTTAAGTACGGTTACTATAAGTAGAAATGATGTGCTTAAGGAAATTGACAGACTGAAACCTCATAAATCGCCTGGTCCTGATGAGGTATATGCTAGAGTATTAAAAAAATGTAGGGATGAGTTAAGTTACCCATTAAAAAATTTATTTAACAAGTCATTGGAGACAGGTATAGTTCCAGAAGCTTGGAAGCTTGCAAACGTAGTTCCGATCTTCAAAAAAGGTGACAAATCAATAGCATCCAATTACCGTCCCATTAGTCTTACATCAATCATAGGAAAGCTACTAGAGTCAATTATTGCTAGTAAAATTAGAAACCACTTAGATACATTTAATTTAATAAATTCTTCTCAGCATGGATTCACTCAGGGACGTTCTTGCCTTACTAATTTGCTTAGTTTTTCTCAGAGGTATATGAAGCAGTAGATAATGACAAGTCATATGATATAATATATTTAGATTTCAGTAAAGCTTTCGACAGAGTCCCCCATGAGAGATTGATGAGAAAGGTTGAGGCGCATGGAATAGGTGGGGCGTTGTTGGGATGGATTAGGTCATGGCTAATTGGTAGGAAGCAGAGAGTCAGCATAAATGGTACGAAGTCAGAATGGGGAGCAGTCAAAAGTGGTGTCCCCCAGGGATCTGTATTAGGTCCTCTGTTGTTTGTTATATACATAAATGACCTTGATTTAGGTATAACTAGTAGGATAAGTAAATTTGCAGACGATACCAAAATGGGGAGAACAATTGATTCAGATAGAGATATAGAGTGCCTCCAAAGGGATCTAGATACCTTACACGAATGGTCAGTAAATTGGCAGATGAAGTTTAACATTGACAAATGCAAGGTATTAAAGATAGGGAAGATGCATACAAATGTTAAATATAAACTAGCTAATGTGGAATTAGAAAACTCGAATTGTGAGAAAGATCTAGGTGTGTTTGTTAGCAATGATTTGAAGCCTAGACAACAGTGTATAAGCGTTCGAAACAAGGCAAACAGGATTCTCGGGTTCATCTCTAGGAGTGTGAGTAACAGAACTGCTGATGTTATCTTAAAACTTTACGTGTCATTAGTGAGACCCCATATGGATTATGCTGTTCAATTTTGGTGTCCTTATTACAGAATGGACATAGATTCATTGGAGAGAGTACAACGTAGAATGATAAAAATTATCCATAATATTAGAAATCTTCCGTATAAAGAAAGGTTTGAAGAAATTAGGCTTACATTCGTTAGAGAGACGCAGAGTTAGAGGGGATATGATAGAGGTGTTCAAGTGGTTTAGTGGGATTAACAAAGGGGACATGACAAATGTACTAAAGCTCAGTGATAGCGAAAGAACTCGTACCAATGGTTTCAAATTAGATAAATTTCGTTTCAGAAAAGATATAGGCAAATATTGGTTTGGTAACAGAGTTGTAGATGGGTGGAATGGACTACCAAGTGCTATAGTGGGATTAAAAACGATAGGGAGCTTTAAGATAAAATTGGATAAGCATATGGACGAGAAGGGTTGGGTGTGAAGGGGGATCAGCAGGGTTGGGCCAATCAGCGCTCTGCAGACCCCCGTAATCCTGCGTTAATCTCTAACCGTTTTGGTAAGATGATCCTCAGGGTATTAGAGTGTTGAGCCTATAATTGGGGTTGTGTGGGACAGGGATCTGCCTTGCTTAGGCCAATCGGCTTTCTGCAGACTCCCATTTTCTTATGTTCTTATGTTAACTCAACCCTGCTCTTCCACAGGGTCGAAACTCAACCCGATTCAGACTTTCGGAGCTTGATAACAGTTTTAAGACTTTTTGTATATATCCATATATAAATAATCGATTTGGATGTCATAATTATAAATGTACCTAGCTATATCATCAGAATGTCCAAAAGAAGCGTCATAATCCTATAGAAGGCCGATAACCTACCGGAGTTATTATATATAATACCGCAAAGTAAGCGATTATATTATATGAATAGTCATCACAATTTTTTACAAATTCAACTGGATCAAAATAATATCGAAATGATGGATCAAATATTGATCTTGATAATGTAAAGCCTGTTGTTTATACACATTGGAGCACATGGCCGCAGCCGCGGTGCCACTCCATTCGCGCCTAATCACGATTATATTTTGGTGTCTTCTTACTTAAATTTATATCATTTGGGTTGATTAGGCTACACATTACAATATTACTAAGTAACAGTAGCCTACACACATATATATAAATATCATAACATTTGTCAGATTTTAGTAAAGCACCACGGCTGCATGGGGAGTAATGAGGGTAGTGAGGGAGAAGTGGCCGAGCTGAGCATGTCCTTGTAGCCTCGTGACCTTAGCCGCATTTTCCTTTACCATCACTATCTCCGATAGACTGGAAATGGTGTCGTATTTCACACCCAAATGCCATAAAAGGGTGTCCAATATCAAGCCAACTCAACCCTGCTCCTACAAAGGGTCGAAACTCAACCCGATTCAGACTTTTGGAGCTTGATAA
Source organism: Paralithodes platypus (assembly GCA_032716605.1). NCBI lineage: Eukaryota > Metazoa > Arthropoda > Malacostraca > Decapoda > Lithodidae > Paralithodes > Paralithodes platypus. The sequence goes on along the minus strand of CM064573.1, from coordinate 56,737,461 downwards.
CAGTTTTAAGACTTTGTGTATGTATCCATATACAAATAATCGATTTGGATGTGATAATTATAAATGTACCTAGCTATATCCTCAGAATATCCGAAAGAAGCGTCATAATCTACCTATATTAGACTTTGTATACATATACTCAAAATTAAGCTATTATATTATATGCATACTCATCACAATGTTGTACAAATTCAAGTAGATCAAAATAATCCCGAAATAAGTACTCAAATAATAATCTTGACATGTAAAAAAAAAAATTGTTTAGAAATGTCGGAGCATAGGCGCAGCCGTGGTGCCGCTACATTCGTGTTTACAATCAATAATCATGATTATATTTTGATGTATTGTACTTGATTTTATTGGATTAGGTTAGTTATTGTTGGTCAGTTTAGTCAATACAATAAAGCCAAGTTAAATACATTGACATAAAATCGTGATTAGGCAAGAATGTAGATCGGGCATAGCGGATGCTTTACCATGGGAGGCGATGTACGTAGCTCTAAAACATGACGTCACTCACCATCTGCGCATGCGTGAGAATCTAGGCCCCCTTGGCACCGCCCCTCACCTCCGTTGCGTTTAACTACACTTACACTTAGTTACACTTAGTTGTATTCCGTCCGTTAGTGACACAGTTGAGCTGGGGCTCCACTGCGACCAGGCAGCTCCCTTTCTTCCACTCTCCATTCCAGAAGTCGGTTGGAGTTGGTGCTGGGGTATCCTGGTGTTGGTGGCCGGTCCGGTATTTTGGCCAGCCACATGTCCAAGTGTTTCTTGAAGGTGTCTGGAGACACCCCGGTCATGTTCCTGAGAGGGGCTGGTATACAGTTGAACAGTCTGGTTCCATTGTATGTAAAGCTGTGATGGATCAGGGATTTGATTTTTTGTGTTGATCCCGGCGTAGTCCTCACATAGCACAGCCTCCCTCGCCTTTGGTGCTGAGTCTCTTGGATGTTTGGATTTGGTACCTTTTTTTCCAAAATCTTCCAGACGTAGATGATGATGTATCTCTCCCTACGTCTTTGAAGTGAGTACACCTGCAGCTCCTTAAGTCTCTCCCAGTAGTTAAAGTGTTGAAACCCATGGATTTTACTGGTGAATGTCCTCTGGGTGGCTTCAATTTCTGTTATTTCTCCTACTTTTTGGGGAGACCAGAGCTGAGAGCAGTACTCCAGTCGTGGTAGGACCAGTGACTTCCACAGTGTTAGCATACACCTCTCATTTCTTGTGTGGAAGGTTCTCAGGATCCAGCCTGCTATTTGTTTTGCTGTTGTTGTGGCTTTGGTAATATGCTGGGAAAAAGTGGCGTCACTGCTCATATTTACTCCCAAGTCCTTCACTGTGTCCTTGGCGGTAATTTCTTGCTGTCCACTTTTGTAGTTGGTGTCGTTTTGTAGTGCTCTCTTGTTCCCGTACCTTAGAAGCTCGAACTTGTCTCCGTTTAGGGCCATGTTGTTTTCTTCTGCCCACTTCAGGATTTTGTCCAAGTCTTGTTGTAGTAGCTGAGCATCATGTTGTGAGGCGATTTTCTTCATGAGTCTGGTGTCGTCTGCAAACGATGTGGCTGTTGAGTGTTCCAGGTCCCTGTCGATGTCTCCTATCATGATGAGGAATAGGAGAGGTCCCAGTACTGATCCTTGTGGTACTCCGCTGATGACCCCACCTGCTTCTGATAGGCTTCCTTGAACCGTGACTCTTTGTTTTCTGTTGGTGATGAAGCTGTGGAGCCATCTTCCAAGGTCTCCCCTATTCCCAGTGATTTGAGTTTATGTAGAAGGATCCCATGGTCCACCTTGTCAAAAGCTTTGGCGAAATCTAGATATATGACGTCTACATTTTCTCCGTCTTGAATATCCTGTAGGATTTTGTCGTAGTGTGATAGTAGTTGTGAGAGGCAGGAGCGGCCTTGTCTAAAGCCATGTTGCCCCTCGTTGAATGCCTCGTTATCTTCCAGGAAGCTGACCATCTTAGCTCGTATTGTTCTTTCTATGATTTTAATAAGATGTGACGTCAGCACCACTGGTCTGTAATTTTTGGCTATGCCTTTACTACCCCCTTTGTGTATTGGTGTGACATTACCTCCTTTTAGGGATTGTGGTACATATCCAGTTTGGAGGGACTTGCTCCACAGCAGTTTTAGAGGCAAGGCTAGCTGATGTTTGCAGTTTTTTAGCAGTTGGGCATGAAAGCCGTCTGGTCCTGCCGCAGAGTTTGGTCCAATCTTGTCGATGGCTGCTATTATGTCCTCTGTTGATACTGTTACCGAGGAGAGTTGATGTGGTGTCCCTGGAGCGTTGCCAAAGAAAGTCGTTGCATTCTCGATTTTCTTGTCTTCATTTGGCGGGCTGAAGACACTTTCGTACTGCTGTTTGAGTATCTTGGCCATTTCGGTTGGGTCACTCTCAAGTTCGCCCGTAGGTTTTGCAAGTGGTCCTATTGTTGAGGTGTTCCTGAGTCTCCTTTTTGCGTATGCATAGAAGAATTTGCTATTTACTTGTATGTTTGCAACTGCTTGGAGTTCTTCGCGTGTTCTTTGCTCTTGGTGTGACTGGATGAGTTTACGTTCAACTTCATCGAGCTCTTCTTGTAGTTTGGTGATATTGTGCGCATAGCTGGTCTTCCTTTGCTTGGCTCTCAAGTACGTCCTTTTCTTCATTAGTATTTTTCTATCTCTGGGAATCTGCTTGATCTGCTTCCTGCTTGATTTGGGTGGTATGGTGTTTTTACAGGTCTCCAGGCATTGTTTCTGGAGGATACTGAGAGTTTCGTCGACGTTTTTATCTTCGAATAGTGCCCTCCAATCAGTTACTTCCAGTTCTGCTCTCAGTCTGTCCCAGTCTATATCTTTTCTGTAGAAGTTGAGATCTTTCAGAGAGGTGCAGGGTATTTGGCTTGATTCCTGTTGACATCTTCTTGGTGGTGTGGGGGTTCTAACTTTGATGAGGCTGTGGTCGGACATTATAGTTTTTACAGTTTCGTACGAGTGTACCAGGTCGAAGTTGTTGCCAAATAGTAAGTCCAGTGTGTTGTTGCCTCTTGTAGGTTCCTCGATGTATTGCTTCATGTATGCTGTGTCCATGATAGTCATTAGCTCCTTGGCTTGCTGTTTTTCATCCCTGGTTCCTCCATCTATTTTCATGGTTGCCCAATTGATGATGGGCAGGTTGAAATCTCCTGTGATGATGACATCTGTAGCGGGAGTTGGAAGATTTTGTAGGAGTGATTGTATCTTCTCTGTGACCTCCTTGAAAATTTCCCCTGTGGTGTTTGGAGGTCGGTACAAAATTATGATGAGCATGTCGGTTTGTCTTATGTGTACTGCTAGTAGCTCTGTTGTGCCGTTTGAGAATGCAACTAAAGTTTCGGTATTTGCAGCCATATCCTCCCTTAGGTAGAGTGCTACTCCTCCGTGGCTTCTGTCCTCTCTGTCGGCTCTGAATAGAGTGAAATTATGGATATTGATCTCTGCATCCAAAATGTTTTCGTTCAAGTGTGTTTCTGTGAGGGCTAGAAAAATTGAGTTGTCTTCCTCTGCAATTTCTTCCAACATAGGGACTTTACATTGATTGTTTCGTGGGTAAAGTCCTCTGATGTTGCCCACAAAAAAACTAGTTAGTGGTAGTTGCACCTTCCTCTGTGGTTCATGTCTGGCCCCTCGGTTTGGGCTAGGAATCTCTCCATTATCACTTGAGACCGTTTTTCCACTTCCAGAAGACGTCCCATTACTACCTCTAAAAAAGCACCTTGGTCGGGCATAGCCGTGTGTACCGCTGCTGGTCTGACCTTGTGAGTTTGCTGGATGGTTGGCCAGCTTCTGAGGGCATTGCGTTGGCTTTCTAATTTTTCCTCATGAGTTGGTGTGTAGGCAAATTCCCTTTGAATGTGTCCTGTAGCGTGTTCCCTTGGTTTGTTGACGTTGTTTCTGGGCGTCAGTATTTTGGTTCCCTTGATGTGTGGAAGATTGCAGTCTCTCATAGTACATGCCCTTTTGTTGAGCGAGATTCTGCATACATATGGGTGGTAGTCGATGCACTTCCATCCACGCTTGCAACCGATTCTTTCATCCCGCCCGTGCTTCATGAATTTTGCACATATTTTTGGGTGGTCTTGTTTGCATCCCATGCCCACTACTCCATATCGGCATTCATTTCTTAGGTAGAAATTGCATACTTCCATGCTTTTCCTCCTAATATCGGTGCCCCTGTTTTCAGCTCTGGGCCTAGGTCTCCATGAATTTGTATTTACAGCACTAACCTCACCTGTTCTTCTGTATGTAGGAGCATTATGGCTGCATCCGTTGCATGTGGGGTGTGTGCTCGTTGGGGTCCCCGACCTCACCTGTCTTGCTGCATTTTGAGGAGGCTCTGCCGTGTCTGCTAGTGTTGCGGGGGGGAGGCTATGGGCATCTGGCATTGTGATGCTAATATTTCCTGGTGTGTTCCCCAGACCTAGATCTAGGCCTATAGCCACGTTTGTTGTGGTACTGGTATGGGGGTTGTCACCGTCACTCTTGCCTACGGCTACTTCTGGGCTTTTGGGTAGGCCTTGGCCTAGGTCAGTGTCCCCAGTTAATTCCTTGGTTGTTGGTGTATTGTCAGCTGGCGTGTTGGTGACAGCTTTGTTGCTCTGGAGCTGAACAGGGATTTTTCTTACCTTACTTATCGCTCCAGAATTGGTTAGTCGTTCCTTGTGTTGGAGAACGGCTGCTTCTGCCTCGGCCACCCACTCACCCTTGGGGTGATAGTCACCAGACCCTCAAAACTTGTATGTCACTAGAAAACATATGTTGAAGTATCTAGAATAATCTTAACAATCGAAACATCTCTCCAATTCCTTAAAATAGGGAAACTAACTTGAATATCGCTAGAATTCATCACATCTTGATGTCGCTAGATGGAAGTGATGGAAGTGATTCGCTGGATCTAGCGGTAGCAGCTACATTGGCAAAATCGTACCAAGAACCTTCATTCCGTTATAATGATCAAGGTCAGATTTCAAAACTATTACAATTATTTCAAAGTTCAGAGATCATCAGATCGGTTTGGAAGTCGATGTACACAATTTCAGTTCCATTAGTTTAAGAAACATTCACATAATATGCTACTTAGAGGGTTTAATAAAGAAGCATTCCTCTCCTGGCATCGTGTAAGCGAATGCAAGCTGTTGTTCTTTTTTTTTTTTTAAGAACGTCAACAAAAGCTTCGTTCGTGGCCACCCTTTCGGGGATCACGGCGTCAGGCAATAGATAGATAGATAGAACAAAAGCTTCGTATATTTGGGTTTGGTGAACCTTTTGGGGCTCCTAGTTATACATTAGAACATATTTATATTTTGCACATTCTTATAAGTATACACACTTACTTGTTAAAGAGGAAATACACAAAAGCCCAATTTCGAATGATCGTGAATATCTTTACTTTGGCATATGTTTGGGCTAATTTAAGACTACATTTAGATAGATAGAATTTTTTAACACTCGCCAATGATATATGATGACTTGCTTACAGATATATACTTAAAGCCCGAAATCGGCTTGACTTTAACCCAGTTGTTCACTTCCTCAAGCCTGTGGAGGAGCAGGGTTGAGTTAGCTTGATATTGGACACCCTTTTATGGCATTTGGGTGTGAAATACGACACCATTTCCAGTCTATCGGAGATAATGATGGTAAAGGAAAATGCGGCTTAGGAGCAGGGTTGAGTTGGCTTGATATTGGACACCCTTTTATGGCATTTGGATGTGAAATACGACACCATTTCCAGTCTATCGGAGATAGTGATGGTAAAGGAAAATGCGGCTCTATTTATTCCATTCAATTATTTATTTTGCATGCATTAATAGTAACTATAATAACAATCATACTTACTGTATAAATTTACAATTATAAGAAAAGCTTACTTGGTACTCATAAAAATAAAAACACATTAATGTGAATAGGAACCAACCTCCCAGCCTACACACTGCCAGTACACAAACACGGCCTTTCCTCTCCACGCTCGCTCCCAATCATGGCTGTCGGGAAGAATAAGGGCCTTAACAAATCGGGCAAGAAGGGGTCCAAGAAGAAGGTGTAAGTATATTATAAGCAACTCAAAGTGTTCCCAAGTGTCTTATGTACCTATTATATATTATATAAATGCATCGAGGATAATAATGTAATTGATGTTGAGTGATGAAAAAGAGATAGGAAGGTCGGGACATGACTGGTATGTGATGAAGTGGTAAAGGGTTGTCGGTATAGCCTAATATTTCTGTTTGCCCACAGGATTGACCCCTTCACCCGCAAGGACTGGTACGATGTTAAGTCCCCGGCCCTGTTTTATAACAGGAATGTTGGGAAGACCCTTGTCAACAGAACCCAAGGCACAAGTGAGTATAATACTGTTCTGAGTTAGGCTATCGCCGAGTAGCCTATAGCCTAATACTACATAAGAACAAGAAAATGGGAGTCTGCAGAAAGCCGATTGGCCCAAACAAGGCAGATCGCTCTCACACTTAACCCTAATTATAAGGCCTTATAAGCTGGGCTTATAAAGCCCAGCTCACTGAGTAGTGACATTCGGAGTGGCGCCCGCCGCCAAAATAAGATTTTTCCAGTTAGCCTAGGTATGAATTATTGAAATTGGCTGAGGTATGAAATAAAGTTTGTATGAGGGGCGAAGCCCCCTGGACGCCGTCGAAATGTGATAATATAAAAAATAAGGAAATAGGCTAGGCCTAGATGGAGTTGGAGACCTGTCACCTATTACTAGGTCTAATACTGATACTGTAGGCCTAGTAGGCTATGGCTAAGTTGCTAACTAACCTTAAAATCGTGTAAGTTAGCCTAATAGGCCTAGGTTATAGCCGGCTACATTAAAATAGGTTAGGCAGCTAGGCTGCTAGCCCTGGCTGCCCTAGGCTAGGCTATGACTTGTCAAAATCACTTTCTGCTTGCCATGTGAGATGTGACAATGTTAGTGCTATAGGCCTAGGCTAATTTAATTTAATAGATAGATTCATGCATAGTGTCGACTCATTCATTCATGGCCAGGAATTGAGGCCAGTCTGTCCAGATCCTGAGACTCCAGACCCCAGACTGGTCTGGCAATAGGGTAGATAGGCCATATAAATAACTAGCTTAAAATATGACTAAATCACATTTACTTACCTTAGGCCCATGCCGGCTATTCTGCAGAACAACTACTCCTCGATTACGGAATTCCTGTCTCGTGGAATTATTTTGTTTTGCTCTTACCTTACTCAGGGGACCTTACTGATGTGCGGATAAGTGCTACTTTTCTTATTTTGTCAATTTGATTTTCACTCCCCTATAACATTATCAGAGTTATTTTTGTACAGCAAGTCCAGGACACTTTGTTTACATTCTAGCCTCCTTGGAGGCTCCTCCCCGATGTTTAGTAGCCAATCAGAGTGGAGCTTAACCTACAAGAAGTCGGTACATTTTTAATGGTACTTTCCTGTTATCGACAGCCAAAGCTGAAGATTGCAGAGTAAACACCATAGACTTTATCCCATCAATGTTGTATAGTTTTAATACCTAATCAGCGGGGGTGTGGCCCACCCATAATACTAGGATAGGTTAGGTAAGGTTGTTAGGTTAGGCTAATGTCTTTTCAAAGTTGACTAAATCGAGTAAACTCCTAGATTGTTGGGTATCTGAATAATTACAATTAACAATGCAAATGCTAATAAAAAGTGCTTTCCGCACTTTCTAACAATAATATACACACTTACAATGCATTAAAATACATAAAGAAAATAAATAAAACCTAAAATAACAGGAGTAGGCTAGTAGTTATGCAGAATTACCGGCGAATGTGTTTCTCAGTCTTCCTGAATGCCCATGCAGATTTTGTTACCTATAGGCCTAGTTGAACAATCCCAACCATAATTTTCATACCAGGGCAACTCGGCCTTGAGTTAAATTTCATACTTGGCTTTTTTAACACTACAATCTCCGTTTTGGGGGATCCACATCACCACCGACCGTCAAAGGTTATGGGACATTAATTTAAAGATGTTATCATGCATTATTACAAGGTAAAAACAGTAAAATAGCCGACCGACGTCACCGACCATTCGTAACTCCATATCTCACATAACTACATATCTCACATGAGTTGCAGTTGGGATGTGTGTACATGCTTAGCCTAGATTGATATGCAGGATTCGAAGTTGCATAATAAATCGTAGGCAGTGTCCACCATTCTTTAACTGCCTTCGTGGTGGAATGCATAAGGTGTTGATATTCGGTGTGAGCGTCCTGGGTTCGAATCCACGGACTGCCACATGTGTTTGTAATATTTCATTAATCGATTTTAGGAGTAGAGTTGGTTGTTGGATAGAACATAATAATTATAATACATTTAGGCCTATTACCCACTTTTTGTTATAATCGCTATTATTTTATAGGTACACCATCACTTACTACCATGAAGATGATTATACTCATTATTACCAGGAAAATAGGTTGGGAAATTGTTATTTGGGCATCTCGATATTTCATACGCTAGTAGTAGTAGTTGTAGGTCGGAAAGATTTTGCCTTTATAACGGCACTTTCCTAGGTTTTATGATTTTATAACTACTGTATTGCAATTACAATTTAAATTTGTGTCTATTTGTGTCGTGCTCATATTTCCTTTAATATATCACCGATTTTCTTTACGCTTCTTTTCCCTTTTTCTCCTATCAGCTTGTCTTCATCTTCGATGTACGGCCTCTGAAATAGTGGTTCTCCTTTTCTTTCTTCCTCGAATTCTGTACACCATAATATGAAGTGTTTCAGGTCTTCCACTGTTGCTCCGCACAAATCACATGCTGTGTCTCCTCCATGGTGTCTGTTCCTGTCTTTTAGTGGTAGGTTGTTTGTTCTGCATTTAAAGAAGATTATTGATGACGGTCGGTTGTCGTAAAGCTGGTTTTCACCTTTAATATTCTGCTTCCATTTTCTGTAGATTTCAAGACTTGACATTTCAGCTAGTTCGTCCTTCCACAGTCTGCTATCCCAGGTCTTTCTTTTTCTTTTTAGTTCTTCTTTGGTCATAGTCTTAACCCGTGGAGCCCCGGCTAGTTTTGTAATGTTTGCGCACCAGAACCCGGCCGGTTTTCAAAAAATGGTTTTATTCCAGAAACAATAGCGAATGGGTTAGGAATAAAGGAAAAACCGCTCAAAAAGCTTAAAAAATGGTCCTACAGAGCCCCCGAAAACGGATTTTACAAGAGTAAAAAATTGAAGGCAATTATCCCCCAAAACCAGGTTATTGTGCGCTCGAGCGCACGCACGTGGACTTTGAGAGTTTTCAACCATCGGCACGGTTGCGTGGGATACGTACACAGTTCCCATACAAATCTGAGCCCTCTTGAGTGGCTACACCTGAGGTTACGGTCGGCGCAATTAGGGTGACGCGTCAGGCGCATCTCTGGGGCTATGCGTTACATACATCGCCGACGCGTCGCTGGGGCTGTACGGGTTAATATGGTTGTAGTTTCCTATGATATTTAGGTTTTCTTGATGGTTTCGATCCAGTAGTCCTTCTTGAATGTCTTCCTTTCCCGCAGTACTCTTCTTAGAAGCTCACGTCCTTCATCCTTTTCACTTTCTATATAGTGTAGGTATTGTAACTCTCTTCCTATGATTGTTGTTTCCATGGACGAAGCACCGATTTCTCCCCTCAGCGCTGCAACCTGAGCATACCTTGGGGCACCAAGAATCTGTCTAAATACCGAGTTTTCAATTCTCTGTAGTTTCTGGATTTCGCTTTTTGTGTAGCCAAGGATGCTCGAGCCGTACAGTATCGATGGTAGTGCTATACTCTTCCAGAAGGTCTTTCCAATCAGTAGTTTGTTGCAGCTCTGGGAGATTACTGGGTAGGTCAGGTTTGCTAGTTTCTTTGCTTTTTCTAATGATATACCCTTTTGCTTTTTAAAACAGTTCCGCTTATCAGTTACTGTTATTCCTAAATATTTTATTTCATTAGTGACTGCTATGTTGTTTATCTCTACTGGTTTTTCTCTCATGTTATATATCAGTGTATGGCTTTTGTTCTTGTTGATGCTCAGGCCACAATCTTGTCCAATGTTGGTAATGAGGTCAATCATAGCGTGTGCTTGCTGTAGAGACTGAGCCAAAAGTAATCCATCATCAGCAAAGAAGAGGGCATTTAAGGTGAAGAGGTCATCTTGATACCCGTCAGCCTCTGATTCAAGTTTTGTAATTATGTCGTATGTGACAATCTTGAACAGGGTTGTTGACCCTGTACATCCTTGACGAATACCACTGGTAATTTCAATGTTCAGGGTTGAATTTTCGCCATACTTTATTTTTGTATCTCCTGTGTATATGTTTGCCAGTGTGTCTATGACTTTGGGGTAGATTTTGTACTTCATTAATACTTCTATTAATTTGCCTCTCTTTACCGAATACTCTGTTTGTATAAGCGACGTGACACTGGAAGGTTCTGAGAACACGATTCCCTCCCTCTTTTGTTATACTATAAAGGGTTTGATCCTCATCCAACCAATGTTAATATCTATTTTGTATTTATTATGGCAAACATATTACTTACAAAATAAGTTAATCAAGTGGATGAATTATTTAATCATTAAGAACATAAGAAAATGGGAGTCTGCAGAAAGCCGATTGGCCTAAGCAAGGCAGATCCCTGTCCCACACAACCCCAATTATAGGCTCAACACTCTAATACCCTGAGGATCATCTTACCAAAACGGTTAGAGATTAACGCAGGATTACGGGGGTCTGCAGAGCGCTGATTGGCCCAACCCTTCTCGTCCATATGCTTATCCAATTTTATCTTAAAGCTCCCTATCGTTTTTAATCCCACTATAGCACTTGGTAGTCCATTCCACCCATCTACAACTCTGTTACCAAACCAATATTTGCCTATATCTTTTCTGAAACGAAATTTATCTAATTTGAAACCATTGGTACGAGTTCTTTCGCTATCACTGAGCTTTAGTACATTTTCATGTCCCCTTTGTTAATCCCACTAACCCATATGATAGAGGTGTTCAACCTCTATCATATCCCCTCTAACTCTGCGTCTCTCTTAACGAATGTAAGCCTAATTTCTTCAACCTTTCTTTATACGGAAGATTTCTAATATTATGGATCATTTTTGTCATTCTATGTTGTACTCTCTCCAATGAATCTATGTCCATTCTGTAATAAGGACACCAAAATTGAACAGCATAATCCATATGGGGTCTCACTAATGACAAGTAAAGTTTTAAGATAACATCAGCAGTTCTGTTACTCACACTCCTTGAGATGAACCCGAGAATCCTGTTTGCCTTGTTTCGAACGCTTATACACTGTTGTCTAGGCTTCAAATCATTGCTAACAAACACACCTAGATCTTTCTCACAATTCGAGTTTTCTAATTCCACATTAGCTAGTTTATATTTAACATTTGTATGCATCTTCCCTATCTTTAATACCTTGCATTTGTCAATGTTAAACTTCATCTGCCAATTTACTGACCATTCGTGTAAGGTATCTAGATCCCTTTGGAGGCACTCTATATCTCTATCTGAATCAATTGTTCTCCCCATTTTGGTATCGTCTGCAAATTTACTTATCCTACTAGTTATACCTAAATCAAGGTCATTTATGTATATAACAAACAACAGAGGACCTAATACAGATCCCTGGGGGACACCACTTTTGACTGCTCCCCATTCTGACTTCGTACCATTTATGCTGACCTCTGCTTCCTACCAATTAGCCATGACCTAATCCATCCCAACAACGCCCCACCTATTCCATGCGCCTCAACCTTTCTCATCAATCTCTCATGGGGGACTCTGTCGAAAGCTTTACTGAAATCTAAATATATTATATCATATGACTTGTCATTATCTACTGCTTCATATACCTCTGAGAAAAAACTAAGCAAATTAGTAAGGCAAGAATGTCCCCGAGTGAATCCATGCTGAGAAGAATTTATTAAATTAAATGTATCTAAGTGGTTTCTAATTTTACTAGCAATAATTGACTCTAGTAGCTTTCCTATGATTGATGTAAGACTAATGGGACGGTAATTGGATGCTATTGATTTGTCACCTTTTTTGAAGATCGGAACTACGTTTGCAAGCTTCCAAGCTTCTGGAACTATACCTGTCTCCAATGACTTGTTAAATAAAAATGTTAATGGGTAACTTAACTCATCCCTACATTCTTTTAATACTCTAGCATATACCTCATCAGGACCAGGCGATTTATGAGGTTTCAGTCTGTCAATTTCCTTAAGCACATCATTTCTACTTATAGTAACCGTACTTAACCTATTTTCTATACTATCGCTATATACCTTACGGACTTCTGGAAACTGTGCCAAATTTTCATTAGTGAAAACGGAAAGAAATTGACTATTTAATGTACTGCACATTTCTAAATCATTTTCTGTCATTTCTCCTATCGAAGTTTTAAGGGGACCAATTACATCTCTAACCTTGGATTTATATAGTTGGTAAAAAGCTTTAGGATTATTTTTTGAGTCATTGGCAACCTTAATTTCATAATTTCTTTTTTCTTTCCTAATATCCTTTTTTACCTGTCTTGATAGATTCTGATAGTAAGCAAGTAGGTGAATTTCGCCTTTTCTAATTTTTCTATATATTCCTCTCTTTTGTCCTAGAAGATCTAATAGTCTATTATTCATCCATTTGGGTTGGTTCTGTGTTGATCTAAATTTTCTTTTGGGGATGTATTTATTTTGTGCATTGAATACTGACTTGATAAAATTATCGTATGTATCTACCAAGGTTGACGTCTCTTCCTGACTTAAGATGACAGGTGCCTGAGAAGGGGTACACTCATTTGGACACCTGGATCGACTTAATTTTTTGACCATAGGGTCGGCTAATAGGGCTCTTCTTAACCCACCATAATTGGCTTTTCTAAAGTCAGGTATTAATGTTGTATTCTCTCTGGTATTACCTTTCCATTGTATATTAAAATACACAGAATTGTGGTCACTATTTCCTAGGTGGTCCCCTATCTCTACATTATTTACCATATGTTCATTGTTACTGAAAACTAAATCGAGAATATTATTACCTCTAGTCGGCGTATCTATGAATTGAAATAAAAAACTATCTTGTACTACCTCTATAAACTCCTCAGAATCAGAGTCTCCTATTTGATGCTGCCAATCTATATTCGGAAAATTAAAATCCCCCATAATGCACACATTGCTAAACCTTGATGCCATTTTAATTTCCTCCCATAATGACGTTCCGTCATTTCTACTCATATTTGGCGGTCTATACATAACTCCAATAACTATGGTCTCACTACCTTCGTTAACCTCTACCCAAACACTTTCATTATCATTATTTAGTCTAATACCTGATTTAATACAGCTTTTTAATGTACTCCTGACAAACACTGCTATACCGCCACCCCTCTTACTTGTTCGGTCATATTTAAACAAACTATATCCTGGTATATCAAATTCTGCTAAAAAATGCCTGGTTTCTGTATTAATCCACGTTTCAGTTAGCGCTATTACACTCTAACCTCCATTTAACGGACTCCGATTTAACGGATATCGGCAATAACGGTCAAAAAATGTAGGCCGGACAATGGACCCAGCAACGGACAAAGTCCGTTGCTCGAAAAAAAGTTGGAGCAAAGTCGGTTGCTCTATCTATTTATCTCTCTAATCTATCTATCTATCTATTGCCTGACGCCGTGATCCCCGAAGGGGTGGCCACGAACGAACCGCCCCCATGCACCTCTGTCCCCAGTCAGTCGACGCCCCTCCCCCCAACCAGCACCGCCTTCGTTCATGTAGTTCCTCACTCCATCCTTCCACCTCATATTCGGTCTACCTCTCCCCCTCTGTCCCTCCACCTCGCTCTCGTACACCCTCTTAGTCATTCTCTCGCTTTCCATATGTTCCATATGGCCGAACCATCTCAAGTTGTTCCTTTTCACACTTTCCAGCACATCTACCTCCACACCACACCTCCTTCTTACTTCCTCATTAGTCTGTCTATCCCTCCATGTAACTCCGCACGCACTCCTTAAGTAATTCATTTCCACTGCTCTCACTCTTGGTCTGAGTCTCTCAACCAACATCCTTGCTTCGCTTCCGTAAGTCAGTGTCGGGATTACCACACTGTCATGCAAGGACTTCTTCACTTCACTTCTCTCTAATGCACCTACCTAAATCCCTTATACATTAACATAACTATGTCTTATTTGGACTTTTTGTAATCTTTGAATCATTTCTAATATGATGGAATTGAAAAATATAATATCCTTCCAGCACATAGATAAATAATAAATAAGATAGTCAACAAAATATTTCAACTCTCCCCTCCGTGCCAGCAGAGACGGAAGATTTACGTTTGATAGATTTTTTGTTTTGTTTTTTCCCTCGATATACACACTCTTTCTATTTATCTATCTCTCTAATTCATCTACCTAAATCCCTTATACATTAACATAACTATGTCTTATTTGGACTTTGTAATCTTTGAATAATTTCTAATGTGATGGAATTGAAAAATATAATATCCTTCCAGCACATAGATAAATAATAAATGAGATAGTCAACAAAATATTTCAACCCTCCCCTCCGTCTAGGCGCCGAGCTTCCCAGACGGGAGATTTACGTTTGATAGATTTTATTTTATTTTTTTCCCACGGTATACACAAAATGATGGGGAAATATTATAACATGTTTTTAATTGACATTTGTGTCGTTTTTGCTGATTATGAGTTGGTGGAAAATAAAATCTTTAATTCTATCATATCGGAAATGATTCACAGATTATATAGAGACCAAATAATATACACTTTTAAGTGTGTTCAATAGTTTTGCATTATCAATAGGGTGTAGCACAAGGGATTACCAGGATTTATTTCAGGTACAGTAAAAAAAAGGATGCATAACAGTTAAATGTCACAATCCGGACACCTGTACTCCACACCGGATTTTTCTCAAGGAATTTCCGGATTACATCCGGACTGGACAGGTGCTTGCACGCATTTGTCCGTTAAATGGAGGGTCGAGTTATGTCTATATTTTCTTTGCTAACAAGGGCTCTAAGTTCGTTCATTTTGTTACATAGACTCCTACAGTTTGTGTAATATACTCTCAATTTACTTCTTTTCTTTATACCTAATTTACCTTTGTTTTTAGCGACATTTCCATCTTCCGTTGCACCATCACTACTATCATTTGCATTATAGTCATCATTTTTAGCATGAGACTGAATATCCTTATCGCTTTCGCCTGACACTAAAATTGTTCCATTTAACCTCTCATTTACACTCAATATTTCTGTTCAAAACCTCACAACCACCCTATCTAAAGAGCTAGCTAATGTAGAAACCTCTAACCGTGAAAGATGAACCCCATCCCTTGCGTACATCCCATCTCTCCCATAGAAACTATCCCAGTTATCAATGAATGGTATTGCTTTTTCTTTGCAATATTTCTCCAAACGGCAATTGACACCAATCGCCCTGGATGTCCATTCCTTGGGAACTCCTCTTCTGGGTAGGATACAATGTACTACAGGGATCCCTCCCTTCATCCTAACTTTATCTAACACATCCCGATACTGCTGCAGCAGTTCCTCACTTCTACCCTTACCAACATCGTTACTCCCGGCACTGAGACAGATAATGGGGTTATCTCCACTATCTTCCAAGATGTGGTCCATCTTCTCTAAAACCCTCCCAACTCCATGGCCAGGCAGACACACAACCTTCCTAAGTTTAGTGCGGGTAGCCCTAACTAAATGTCTTACCATGGAGTCGCCCACAATCGACACAGACTTACCTTCTCGGGACACAGACTTACCTTTCCCTCGGGAGGATCCAGCAGCTGCAGTTGGAGAACCCCCGGTGGTGGCAGAAGCTCCCTTGGTGGTGGTGGGGGTAGTGGTGGTGGTAGGTAGCACAGCATCAGAGGTTGGAGCTGAGTCGGCGGCAAGCACTTCGGTTATCCCTCCCTTATCCTGACTATCTTTTCCCTCACATTCGTCTCGCAAAGGAGAGAATGTATTTGTCACACTCATACCTATTCTACTATCCTGCTTCTTGAGTGTGACTTTCCCGCCCGTATTTTTAACAACCTGCCATGAATACAATTTTTCATCAACTTCCTCCCTTTTCCCCTTACTTGACTTTATTTCCTCTTGGCTAAGCTTGAAAGCTAGATTTTCGTCTTTAATCAAATCCACTTCCCTCTGAAGTTTAACATTAACCTCCCTTAGAGCCAAGACCTCTTCCTTCACCACAACCATCTCCTCTCTTACCTGGAGAATAAGATGATGCAGATCAGTAGAGACTCGCACTCCATACCTGCCATGATCCCAATAAGCTTAGCGAGGAGCAAGAAACTAAGTACAGAAAAACAAAAACAAGTAAACTAACAGCTAAAAACTGAGCTATAACACGAGTGCACTGCCCCCAAACACAGGTAGGTGTAATGGTCACTAAAGGTCACTGGTAAGTGGTCCGGGCAGGAGCTCAGATTAACACAACCTTCTCCTGTCACTGACTGAACTAGACATTGATCTCGAGTTTTAAATCTTTTGTTCTGTGTTCAAGGTATATGCACGTGAAATCTGGTGTTGGATTCTCCTTGCCCAGTTATAGAGTATAGAGGGCGCTCGCATCGTCAGTTATGTTTTTTGTAAACAAAACAGAAGTATCAAGTGGTTCAGTGGAAGGTAGCTACGAGTTATTATATCATTTGTGTTGGATATATACCATTGTTATGGCATTTTTTAAGTGCAATGAGAGTTTGCAAATGATGACCATTAGCTTAGAGTAGCAAGACATTGGAGTTTTGTGGACTTTTGACAGTCTGCCTGCCAGTGCCAGGACAAAAATGGGCTTTCACCCCCCGGACCTCCTACTGTAGTATGGCTTAAGTTGCTATCTAACCTTAAAATCGTGTAGCCTAAGTGTAAGTTAGCCTAATAGGCCTAGGCTATAGCCGGCTACATTAAAATAGGTTGGGCAGCTTGCCCTAGGCTAGTCTAGACTTCAAAATCACTATTTCTGCTTGCCATGTGAGATGTGACAATGTCAGTGCTATAATTTAATTTAATAGATAGATTCATGCATAGTGTCGACTCATTCATTCATCGTTCATGGCCAGGAATTGAGGCCAGAGACTGAGTGTTCCACACATAAATGCAGTTTCAGTCTCTTGTCCTAATGGCGGCATTCCAGGCAACCTTGTTAAGGGCTGCTTCACTTCTCAAGTTCTTGGATTTAAGATCGGCACGTATAGTTCGATCCCAGGTCTTCCTCGGTCCACCCCTTGGTGCAGCTCCCTCCACAATCACAGACCATTTTTTCACCCAATTTTGTTCATCCATTCTTACCACATGTCCATACCATCCCAGTCTACTTGTACGCATCACCTCGCTAATACTCTTTATACCTAAACGTCTCTTCAGCTCAACATTTGTTATTCTATCCTGTAGCCTGGCCCCACACATCCATCTCACCATTCTCATCTCATTACGCTCCATTCTGTTGACATCCTCTACTTTAACGACCCATGTTTCTGAGGCATACGTCATTGCACTTCTAACGCATACACCTTTCCCTTCAGGGGGAGAGGCATTCTTTTCATGGTCAGGATTGGCATCAGTTCTCTAAACTTCCCCAGCCACACCTAATTCTATCAACAGTGGCAGCCTCGGCCCCACCACTGGCAGAGATGGTATCTCCTAGGTAACAAAACTTGTTCACCAGCTCCAAAGACTCATTTCCAAAATTCACAGCCACAGGATCATCACCTAACACAAGCTCGCCTTTGCACACTACGCACTCAAATTTCTCTTTCTGACTTATCCTTCGGTAGGGGTCCCTTTATTCTACTACAGTTCTTACTCCCACGGTGTACCCAACATCGACAGATGTTGAGACTAATGTGACGGTAATTGGATGCTATTGATTTATCATCTTTTTTGAAGATCGGAACTACATTTGCAAGCTTCCAAGCTTCTGGAACTAAGCCTGTCTCTAATGACTTGTTAAATAGAAATGTTAATGGGTAACTTAACTTATCTCTGCATTCTTTTAATACTCTAGCATATACCTCATCAGGACCAGGCGATTTATGAGGTTTCAGTCTGTCAATTTCCTTAACCCTCACAGACCGGCTACGCATTCTATAATATATACCGGTACCCGAAATCCGGGTGATTTGGCCAAAAAAACGTCTACGCCTAGGCTACCGTATCTTTGTTATTTTAACTGCTACCGCATTCCCACGCATCTCCAAGCCCAAGCGTAGATGTGTTTCGTACCTGTAGACTGGCGTTGAGTAGAGCTCTAAGTCAACTGGTTCAGTTGTGATGACGATTTCCGTGGAGAGTTTAGTGGCGATGTTAGCCGTATGACTCACTTTTCACTAGGCCTACTGAAACAACAACACACAGCCACACAAAAATAAACGACGCCTCTCCTTCTTGTGTTCGGAGGTGCGCGGCATCAGTCCAACCGTCTGTGTTTATATACGTCGGACGGACGGCTTTCAAAACAAGCTTCCGGTGCCTCAGAGCCCATCCAGGCTCCGCGGGAGGGTTTGTTATTCTTACAGTAGATCCTCCGGAAAAAGGCAAACTAGGCCTGTGTATCCAGCTCAGTGCCCAACCGGGTCAAGCACACAATTTCTACTTATAGTAACCATACTTAACCCGTTGAGCCCCGGCTAGTTATAATATTTTGTTCACCCCGGTCCCAAGCCATTTTCACTTCTTTTTTTTTTTTTTTTTTTGCTAAAATGGAAGACAAGGGTGAGAAATGGAAAAAACAAAAATCACCTCGGATATTTTTTTTGGGGGGGGGGGGAGCCTCAAAAAAATTTGTTGAGCCAAAATGGAAGAGAATGGTGAGAAATGAAAAAATAAAAAAAACTCGCCTCGGTCATTGGGGGGGGGGGGGGGGGGCGGAAGTTCGTCTCCCTCGCATGACCACCCGCCCGGGAGCACTAAGGTGAAAACTGAGTACGGCATACATCCTAAGGAGTGTCTCACATAAATCTCAAGCCTCTAGCTCCCATACGACCGGAGTAATGAAGGTTCAATGTGGCGGTGAACTAAGGGTGTAAAGTATCCCCACTAAGCCCACCAGTGGCGTAGCTAAGGGGGGGGGGCGGGAGGGGGCTGTTTGAAATCGCCCCCCGGGCCCCCAAGAGAAGGGGTCCCCCAAATGGATCTGAAAATAATATTAATTATACTAATAGTATATACTGTATATATAAGTAATATTAATAATGAGTAAAATAAACACCATGTGTGTTTTCTGATTTAACCTCTTTCTTTTCTTCTATCCTGCGACGTCATGGGTATTTAAAATTAGAAAAATAACGATCACTCCATCAGTATTGATTTGGCGGTGCAAGGGGAAACATCGTCGCTCTCCCTCCTACCCGCCACTTGCTTAGGACGCACTGCCTATAGGTAGGCCTAATGATTATACTTTATATACATTACAAAATAGCACTATTGAGTTTGACAGTTGGTTAATATACTGTGTTTTTCGTAAGCATGTGTAAAGGAATAATAAGATATAGCCTAATTTGACAACAAGAAACATGGTGATTGTTGTTGTTCCCTAAGCTGCCTGGCCGAACAGCCCCGAGTCCCTGAGAAAGGCCATGGCCACGATCGGGCTTTCCCACAGAGCTCTCATTGAGTGTAGATTGTGTTGTTGGCGTAAGTGGTTGTGTGAAATGCAGTCTTCTATGATGTGTTTAATGGTATGGGGTGCTGTGTTACATCCCGGGCAGGCGTCGACAACGGAGTCATCCAGTCTCTTCTGATAGCTCAGGAGAGCTGGATGGTGTCCGCATCTCAGCCTGGCCAGGTGGACTCTGTCCTCGCGAGGAAGGGAGGATTCGGAAGGATGGATTTCGGGAGGTCGTGCATGCAGCTGTGTGTTGTCTGTGAGTGAGTGGATGGATCGGTGAGAGATATGAGTATGGATGTGCTTCTGGATGTTGGTTCGGGGTGGGCAGGGAGGGAGAGAGGACAATAATTGTGTGTGATACCGTGTGCTGGGTGTTGTTTTGATATTTCTTGGTGTCTGTGGGTGTGTTGCCATGTAGTTTAGTGGGTGGTCTTGGTTCGTGGAGGCTGCTGCCAGGAATTGAGTGCCTCTCATGTCCAGATGGTCTTTGACTTTGAGGATTTTGGTTTCTTGATGTAGGTGATCTGTGGGTGCAGTAGCTGTGCAGCCTGTAATGATCTTCAGGGCTTTGTTTTGAATAGTCTGTAAGGTCTTATGATGTGTTTCAGCTAGGTTAGAAGCCCAGGCTGGGCTTGCGTATTCCATCACTGATCTTATGTATTGTTTATATACTGTGGTGGTAGTTTCTTTGTTGTGTCCAAATTTTGTGTGAGCAAGTGACCTGAGGGCGTTAAGTCTGGGTGTCAGTTTCTTTTTAATGTTTGTGGTGTGCTGTTTGAATGTCATATGAGTATCATATGTTACTCTTAGGATTTTGGGTGTGTGTGTATGTGTTAGGGGTGTGTTGTTTATGGTGAGTTGAGGGATGTATTCGTGTTCTCCTGTCCAACTTGTGAGCAGGGTTGCGGTGGATTTGGCTGGGGCTAGATTAAGTCTGTTTGTAGTGCACCAGCCATGTAGTGTGTTGAGATAGGGTTGAAGGAGATCTGTTGCTCTTTTTGGGTCATGGTGTGTGCATGTGAGTGTTATGTCATCTGCATAGGAGGCTAAGTTTATTTGGGGCGTATTGGGTGTAGTTATATCGTGCATGTACAGATTGAAGAGTGCGGGCGATAGGACGGATCCTTGTGGGACTCCGTTTGGAAAGTTTCTGATTTTAGATGACTGACCGGCAAAAGATACGTGTGCACATCTGCCTGCTAGGAAGTTGGCCAGCCACCGTTTTGTGTTGTTGTGCATGTTTGTGTTGTAGATTTTGTTTGTTAGGTTGTGGCGGGGGATGGCATCGAAGGCTTTACTAATGTCGAGTGTGGCTAATAGTGATCTGTGTGGTGGTCTAGCTGAATTGATGCCGTCGAAAGCTCTTTGTGTAAGGTCTGTGAGAAGAGTGTTTGTGGAGTGCAGTGGCCTAAAGCCATGTTGTGTTGGAGCTAGGGGTAGGTCAGTGTAATTAGTTGTAATACTAGGCGTTCCATGACTTTGGAGGGGGAGCAAAGGAGTGTGATGGGGCGGTGCGAGGAGGGTAGCGTGGGGTCTTTGTTGGGTTTGGGGAAAGTGATGATGATACCATGCTTCCAAATGTCTGGTATTGTGTTGTGTGAATAGCTGTAGTTTGATATGTTAGTGAGTGCTTGTATGCCTTGTGGTCCCAGGTGTCTGAGGTGTATGTTGCTTATGTTGTCTAGGCCACAGGCGGGTGAGTGCTTGAGATTGTTGATGATATGCTTTGTCTGGTGATTGGTGAAGGGTGTATAGTCAGGGTCTGTGGGGAATTGTCTCTTACGTCGGATGACACGTCGGTCGTCTTTGTGAGGTTTTAGGTGGCTGACATGTGAAAAGTGATTGATGAGAGTGTTTGCTTGTTGTTTACATGAAGGAGTAGAGTCTGTTGTTGTGATTGCAGCATGTGATTGTGTTGTGTTGCTGTTGGAAAGTGTGATGCTGTTTAGTGTTTTGTATAGTTTTTTGGGGTTTGTTTTGTGATCAAGTGTTTGTAGGAAGTTATTCCAATTTAGTTTTTGTTGTTCTTGTATTTTGTTGTTAGTATATGGTGATTGTTAGTAAGTTGAGTGTATAATCGAAGATTAGGCCTACATACAATTATATATAAATATATGAACCAAAAATTTCGGTAATATTTTCTTTTTCGTGAACTGTAATGGTCAAATCGATAGCTATATTTCATAGATAACCTATGTACTTAACCTTGTGAGAAAGTTGAGTGGTATCGAAGATATTTGTAGAGTAGGCTAAACTTCTAAAGTGCTAAATATTTAGGCCTTGAAATTTGTAGGACTATGTTTTGGTCTCCTATTTTTTTCTCGAACTGTAGGGGGCCTAACATAGCCTATACAATGTTTATGGTCTTACTAAACCTTAGCTTTATCGTGAAAAGATGCATAGTCGTTTAATATTAGTCAATTAAGTATGGGTGCAATACATCAGCTAAAATAGAGCATAGAGAGGCAACATTAATGGTGTAGAGTGTAGGCTACCTTGGTTAGGCTATGAGCACTATGACTCATTCTTTCAAATTTAGACTGGATCACTTTTATTTATGCTACCATACGCCTTCCATATAGGCTATGGTGGCTGTACATATCAAGCCCAGGAACTGTGAAATAAGAAGGAACACAGTTGTGAGCATTGAATACTCGTTTGTAGGTTAATTTAGCCCATTGGCTAAGTTAAAGGAACAGTCAGAGTAAGCTATGGGTATGGCAGAGATCGCTCGGCTCTCACTCTGATAGACCAGCCCATCACCACAAAGTCAGAGTTTGTTATTGTGTTGTCTGCAAGAACAGATTTAGTGTTGAAAAGTGTCTATATTGCTAACATTACATCGAAGCTCTCTCCACGGAAATCGTCATCACAACTGAATCAGTTGACTTAGAGAGCTCTACTCAACGCCAGTCTACAGGTACGAAACACATCTACACTTGGAGATGTGTGGGAATGCGGTAGCAGTTAAAATAACAAAGATACGGTAGCCTAGGCGTAGACGTTTTTCGGCCAAAACCCCCGGGTTTCGGGAATATTTATAGAATGCATAGCCGGTCCCAGAGGGTTAATGTACTCCTGACAAACACTGCTATACCACCGCCCCTCCTATTTGTTCGGTCATATTTAAGCAAACTATGTCCTGGTATATCAAATTCTGCTAAAAAATGCCTGGATTCTGTATTAATCCATGTTTCAGTTAGCGCTATTATGTCTATTTTCTTTGCGAACAAGTGCTCTAAGTTCGTTAATTTTGTTACATAAACTTCTACAATTTGTATAATATACCCTCAACCTATTACTTTTATTTGCAACTAATTTTCTCTTGTTTTTAACTAACTTACTATTTCCTGTTGAGCTACTAGATCTAGACGGAATTTCTACTCTATCAGTATTCTCGTTATTAACCCTTGTCTAGCAGGAGGTTTTGGGCATATTCAGGCCCTCCTGAATGATAAATCAAGTATCTGCATGAAAAGAAATGTATTCAGCAAAAAACTAGGCGCTAAAAGCTTCAAAATGAGACCAGAACGAGCTACGTAGCACTCGTGGTTCTCATACAGTGATACCAGTAACATGGGAGTTTAGCGTACAGTGGAGCCCCCATCCTAGCTGCTAATCGGTTCTGCAGAAATAGAGCCAAGATTGCAACAGCCAAGATCGGGGCACTGTTCTTATGGGGAAAATTCAATCGGTTCCGTGCTCATGCCAAAATTTGCGTCTTTTTCTATTTTTTGCCTATGAAAACATGTTTTATTGTACACAAATTAAATTTCATGCATTATAATATATCATATAATACACCATAGAATAAGTTTTTAATAACTAGAAAAAAAAGGCCCAATATCTAAACAATTACCGCACTTTTTCCCAGTGTTAGGCTATGAAAACAATGACAGTCCTAACCATAAATACTGTAGATTGGGGCATTGTTTCTATCATGCAAATTTGTTTAGGCCTAGGTTCTAAATTCGTCCAGCCACCGAAGTACCCATTTCGCCCCAAATACATCCAATAAATACATATTAAAATGTAAAACTTGCAAACTAAACAAACCAAAATTGGGACAAGGACAATATAAAGTCAAATTAAATTATCAAAATCGCTATGTGGAAACAACGCTTACTAAAATGAAAATTATTAAATAAAAGAACACAATCCACCACATAGGGTGTACATCACTACATGAGCAAGTTAATCTGTTTCCCAAGCAAACCAATCGCACATATAACAACGCACTATCGTCACGTTAAAGGAAGTAGTCAAGTTTGGGAAGTCCGGGACGTTCTGGCAAATTTTACTAAACTCTGCATGAATAAAGAAACTACATGTTAAATGTCAAAATATTATTTAAAATCAAATTTGCAACATGACAAGACATTAACAATAGTAAAAAATACAAATATTGATAAGATATCTATACTATTACAAAATAATATATAAAATACAGTACAGCACTCACTAATATTATGAGGAAAAGACGTATAAATACGTATTATGAGAAGATTACTTACCACAGATTTTATTATGAATCAGTCATATTTAGCCTAGCCTAGGCTAACATCGTATAGGCTAGGCATTTCAATCGCTTTCGTCCGACATGGACTGGTCTTTGCTCTGTGTTTTGAGCATGAAATTCCTTCATTGCTACCACCAGGCCAACCATCCCTATCACTAGATGTACTAGAGGTTATAATAAATGCGAGAGATAAGGGGTTCAGGCACAAAAAAGCTTGCAAACGGTTGTTTTGTCAACACAGATACTAGCTAATTTGCAAGCGTCTGCTTAGTGATGACGCCATACAAAGATGGCGGCATCTTGTGCATTTGACGATCGGATCTCGGATTTCGTCTCTAAACGGCAAGCAGCTGGCAGATTCTTTCGTTATGTTAAAACAAAATTATTGTCTTTGTTTGTTTTCTAGTTTTATGTAGAGTTTTTCGTTATTTTTGCTATTTTTTCGGGTTTCGGCTGGGATTTTGATGCGAGAATTGAAATTGGGAATATTTGGTGTGTGGTGCGAGAATTGAATCAGCGAAGACCAGTGTAGCGAAAATGGGGGCTCCACTGTATAGCGTCATATTTTTCCCAGCTATGCTCACTACTGGCTACACTGTCGGCCTCTCGAGAACACAGGGAACATGGGTTAATGGGCGGCGGTAAGCCCTGGGAGTCGGCTGTCTGACCCACTGCGCTCCAGGCCATTTGCACTCTATTTTAACCCTTTAAAAGCCTTAATAATGCTCCTAACTTGCTGCAAATTGGAGGCGTACTTAAGTCCGCCCCCGATCTTTAAGGGTTAATATCAGTTGTATTTGGCTGGGATTCTATTTGATTGTCTATTGTACTCGCTGGTTTCTTTAAAAAAAAATCCTGCAACAATCCTATAACGCTTAATAAAATAAAATTTTATAATAAAAGAACACTATCCATCACATAGGGTGTACATCACTACATGAGCAAGGTAATTGTTTCCCAAACTAACTAATCACACATATAACATCGCACTATCGTCACGTTCAAGGAATTAATCAATTTGGGAAGTCTGGGACGTTATGGTAAATTTTACTAAATTCTGTATGAATAAAGAAACTAGCCACTCCGTGGATCACAGCGTCTTGCAATAGATAGAACTTTGGCCTGGTTATGTTCTTTGAATCCCATATCCTTACTCACTTGGTATACTTGGTGTTGTCCAGAAGTGGACGCTTCAGAGCCATGGTGATCCACAGCCGTTTCCAGTTCTGGTGTCCCTCCTTGCAAGTGCCACCTGGTCCGGTATAGCATTAGTCTGCCCGGCAGTTGGCAGTGTAGCCGGGTACTGGGGGTTCATCTGGTAGTGTCTTCAAGAATTTGTCAATATCAGCCTTGATAATCTCCCCCAGGCAGTTCGTGATTGCTCTCACTTCTTTTGGGAGTTCCATATAACCTGAAGCTTTGAATGCTGCTATACTGTAGTTTTCAACTGTCACAAAATGTGTGACATATCTAATACTGTGCTGACATTTAACATGAATTGTATTTTATCTTCCAGAAATTGCCTCTGAGGGTCTGAAGGGTCGTGTGTTTGAAGTGTCGCTGGCTGACCTTCAGAACGAGTCTGACGCCGAGCGCAGTTTCCGCAAGTTCCGCCTCATTGCTGAGGAAGTGCAGGGCAAGAATGTTCTCTGTAACTTCCATGGCTTCAACCTCACCACAGACAAGCTTAGGTCTATGGTTAAGAAATGGCAGGTCAGTTTATATAGTTTTTACAATCATTTAAAAGTTTATATTTTAATTTTTGCAATTCTTGATAAGGTAACATGGTACTGTACTGTTAATTATTTTCATAATTAAGGACTTTATTCCACTAATATGATTGAGAACTAGAAACTGGGCATTGTAACCATCCAAATCTGTGCCCAAGGTCCATCTACAATTTGAATAATTTCTACCTGTGTATTTTCGGTGGTCTACATGTGGAATTGAAAGTCTTAGGATGTCCACTTACTCAGCCCATGCCTCTTTTCAAGCCATTCGTCCAATTATTTGAACAAAATGTCTGCAGCTGTGGGTATCCTTATTTGTAGGTGATTAGATTACAGTAACACCTCGATTTTCCGGCATTCAAGCATCTGGTAACTTCAAACAACCGGAGGTTTTTGGGAAAAAAAAAAAAAAAAAAAAATCGTCTTACCAGCATCATTTCATCATAACAAATAATAAATACATATAATATTAGGAAAAACTACTTAAAAAGCACCAATAAGAAATATATATATATATATATATACACATACACATACAGTAGGGTCCCGCATAAAACGAGTCTCGATTAAAACGACCGACCTAAAATATTTAATTTTCGATCAGAACGAATGTGATCACATAAAACGAGTCCGCCGCCAAAGTGGGGCAAATCCAAGGAGTTTTCATATAGAGCGCCGCAATATCTTACAAAACTTACAAAATATCGTTCGCTTTGTACAGAAATATTCGCTTACAGTGAACATTGACGATATTGCGCCACCAAAATGCTGTGTTCACATAAAACGAAATCGCATAAAATGCCCTCGTTTATCGACCATAAACTCGTTTTATGTGAGACCCTACTGTATATATATATATAAAATAGTCCGTGGTTCTAAGCGGGTAAAGGCGACGTCAGTAGAACAAGCAACAACAAAAGCGCGGGAATAGGCCTCTCAGTCTTGCCCGATCGATCGATCCGTATATACAAACATTCTCATATTGGACATATTATACTCGATACATCGCTATCATGCCAAAGATTAAGGCAAAGTCGGACAAATTGAAAGCTGTGACAAGAAGAAGTGCAAAAGAGTGGTTCTGAGCTTGGAACAAAATATACAAATATCCAAACGAATGGAGAGGTGGATGATGCAACATCATCGACCTCTACAACTGTGGATGAGTGGCAAGCATCCACCCCTTGCTGCCTCTCCCAAAGCATCCACCTCATAAATAAGTTTTAGATATTAAGTGAGAAACCTAAGAACAAAAACAATTTGATATTAGTGTTTCATTTTGCTACTGTCAAAACTTTGAATGCGCTGCAGAACTCTCCCTCCCGATAAGGCCTAGCCTTCACATACGACGATACGCATTACGCCGCCGACAACAACAGCTGGACGCCTTTTCCAACTTCTACTGTACTTATAAATTGGCGACTTGAGAACATTACTATTAAAATGGTATAGTAATGTGTGTTTGTGTTTTATATTAAGGCTGATAATACAGATAGCAATTAGGGGGTATTTTCTTGGGGTTTATGGGCATTTATAGGAGTAATGATCAACTAACCGGAGTTTTCAATTTTCCAGAGGTTTCAAATCCCCCAGAGTGCCGGAAAATCGGGGTGTTACTGTACTTTGTAAACTACTTACCGGTATTTCAGTACTTTACATAGAAATATATACAGTATTTTATTTTAACCCTTGGGATCCGGGGGGCCTCATATGAAGTTTGGTATTTTCAAACTTCATAATTCAGTAGCTACTGATTGAGACCACCTAAAGGAGTCAATTTTTTTGCAAATTGTAGAACGTTTTCTTGTCTGTAGACTGCCATTGAGATTACATCGCTACGTTGCGTGGTTGCCGAGTTCTGATGATTATATCGGCGACTTTTTAGCCGTGCATTTTGCCTCATATTAGGCTTCCCGGATTTCAAGGGTTAATACAATGTGTATACCGGTACTGTATCAATATAATATCCTTGGTGGAATGCAATGGCTGTTGATCATAAACAAATATTAACTTACTGTGGTGGCAAACTTGGTCAGTGGGATTCATGAAGGATGTACGGAAGCTCAGTGATGGCAAAAGGACTTCAAAATATAATGTACGGCCACGGGCCGTAGCTCGATTGATAGAGCGCTCACCTGCTAACCGTGAGGTTGACGGTTTGAGCCTCGGGCCAGCCAGTGAGTTATTGGCAGATGTCAGTGCTGTTGGTGAACGGTGCAGTCTAGCAATCTGTGGCAACTATTCACTAAGTCCCTGATTCATCAGGGCACCCACTCTAGCCTTGCTATTCAGCAGGGAGTGTATGGTGGTAAAAACTGCATCATCATCATCATTGCATACATTTTGCTTAAAAAAATATATAAGCAAGTACTTTATCTACAATGGTTACATTGTAGATACAGGTCTCCCTCGATTTACGATTGGGTTACGTTCCTGAAAACCTGATCTTAAATGGACAAATCTTGTAGCAAACCCTAAAATTATAATGGGGTAAATGGGGATACACTCTCGGACCAGCCAAAACACAAACACCCGCCTATAATAATATCGTAAATTGTAGATCAGATTTTTACCCTGAATTGTGTTGTGGAGAAGTATCTGGAGAAGAAACAAAAGGTGTATGTTGCCTTTATGGACTTGGAGAAGGCCTATGACAGAGTGGATAGAGAAGGTTTGTGGAAAGTACTTAGAATATACGGAGTAGAGGGCAAGTTGCTGAAAGCAGTGAAGAGCATGTATGAGGGTGCAAAGGCGGCAGTACGTGTGGAGAGTGAGCAGAGCGAGTTCTTTGACCTGAATGTTGGTTTGAAACAGGGGTGTGTGATGTCCCCGTGGTTGTTTACTGTATATATGGATGGAGTTATGAAAGAAATTCTATCAAGAGCAGTGGATGTTGGTGTATCGCTGAAAAGGGAGGGAATTGAGTGGAAGCTACCTATACTGCTGTTTGCGGATGATACAGTTCTGATGAGTGATAATGAATGGGAGTTGCAGGGTCTGGTAAATGAGTTTGGAACAGTGTGCGAAAAACGGAATTTGAAGGTAAATACGGGGAAGAGCAAGGTTATGGTCTTCGAAAGGGGTGAAGTCACAGAGTGTGAGGTGAAGCTGAACGGTCAGGCTATGGAGATCGTCAACTCTTTTAAGTATCTGGGCAGTGTGTTGAGTAAAGATGGGACTATGGATGAAGAGGTGCGGGAGAGGGTACAACAGGGGAAGAGGGTTGTAGGAACGCTAAAAGCAGTAACAAGAAATAGGGTGGTCAGTATGGAAGTGAAGAAGTCCTTGCATTACAGTGTGGTAATCCCGACACTGACTTACGGAAGCGAAGCATGGACGTTGGTTGAGAGACTCAGACCAAGAGTGAGAGCAGTGGAAATGAATTACTTAAGGAGTGCGTGCGGAGTTACATGGAGGGATAGACAGACTAATGAGGAAGTAAGAAGGAGGTGTGGTGTGGAGGTAGATGTGCTGGAAAGTGTGAAAAGGAACAACTTGAGATGGTTCGGCCATATGGAACGTATGGAAAGCGAGAGAATGACTAAGAGGGTGTACGAGAGCGAGGTGGAGGGGGAGAGGTAGACCGAATATGAGGTGGAAGGATGGAGTGAGGAACTACATGAACGAAGGCGGTGCTGGTTGGGGGGAGGGGCGTCGACTGACTGGGGACAGAGGTGCATGGGGGCGGTTCGTTCGTGGCCACCCCTTCGGGGATCACGGCGTCAGGCAATAGATAGATAGATAGATAATGAGGGAGACTTGTACAGTATGTGGAGTAGACTCAAGAACGACTGCTTCAAAATTAGATTAGCGTATCAACAAGATGAGTTGTGTGAGCCAACCAGCTTTCTGCAGGCTCCCATTTGTTTATGTTCATAATAGCATGCAGAAAAGACTGTCATACCTACATATGAAATTTAAGCCTGATTAGAAAGGCTACAGATACAGTGGTGCTCCAACTTCTCACAAAATTGGTTAAGAGAGAAACATGCGAAACCTGATTTTGCCAATGTTTGGGCAGTTCCTATGGAAATAATATAAGCAAAAATAAAAGTATTTTTATATAAGAACATAAGAAAATGGGAGTCTGCAAAAGGCCGATCGGCCCATACAAGGCAGATCCCTGTCACACCCAACCCCAATTATAGGCCCAACTCACTAATACCTTGAGTACTGACCCCACCAAAACGGTCAGAGATTAACACAAGATAACGGGGGTCTGCTGAGTGCCGATTGGCCCACACCTGGTAGATCCCCCTCACACCCAACCCATCTCGTCCATAAGCCTATCTAATTTTATCTTAAAGCTCCCTATCGTTCTTGATCCCACTATATCACTTGGTAGCCTATTCCACCCATCTACAACTCTATTACCAAACTAATATTTGCCTATATCTTTTCTGAAACAAAATTTATCTAATTTATAACCATTTGTTCGAGTTCTTTCGCTATCACTGAGCTTCAGTACATTTTTCATGTCTCCTTTATTTACCCCACTGAACCACTTGAACACTTCTATCATATCCCCTCTAACTCTGCGTCTTTCTAACGAATGTAAGCCTAATTTGTTCAACCTTTCTTCATATGGTAGATTTCTAATATGAATCATTTTTGTCATTCTTCGCTGTACTCTCTCCAAGGAATCTATATCCATTCTGTAATAAGGACACCAAAATTGGACAGCATAATCCATATGAGGTCTCACTAATGACAAGTAAAGTTTCAAGATAACATCGGCAGTTCTGTTACTCACACTCCTCGAGATGAACCCCAGAATCCTGTTTGCCTTGTTACGTACGCTTATACACTGTTTTCTAGGTTTCAAATCGTTGCTAACAAACACACCCAAATCTTTCTCGCATACAGGTGCGTATACAGGTGTGTATACTGTACAGTATATATATATTAAGGTGTTTCATATTTATATGGGAAGAAATATAATGAAACTACGAGTCATATTGCTTTTCCACAGTTTCTATTTGAGATTATAAAGGCAACAAACCCAAAATGACAATGATTGCTCAATATTTACTGGTCGCACACTTTTGAAAGTTTACACAACATTTCCTGTAAAATAAATACAAAAGTTGCATAAGTGTGCAACCTCTAAATGTTAACCAACAGAGCAGAAATTTTGAATAAATCATATTCATATTATACTGATAACAGGGAGCATCAATATGGTAATCAACATCTTAGGTAGATATAATGAAACACCCTAATATATATATATGTGTCTGTTTGTGTTGTTGTTTTTCCCTAAGCTGCCTGGCCGAACAGCCCCGAGCAAGGCCAAGGCCATAACCGAGCGCCCCCACAGAACCCTCCCTGCCGACCACAATAAAGCCTGGGTGACCGAAACCACTCCATTGCGGGGAGCTGAGGAGGGTGTGGAAACGCCCGGGAAACCAAAGCCCCACCCAGGGCCCTGTGCCCCTCAGCAATTATGAAGAGAAAGTTGAGGGGCAAAGGAAAGATGTGACGCTTTGGCTTCCAATCTTGGTAGATTAGGAGGTCAATCCACGCAAGAGACGCCATCACTTGAGATCTAGAAAATATATAAGTAAAAGGAACAGTCAGAGTAAGCTATGGGTATGGCAAGAGATAGCTCAGTTCTCACTCTGATAGACCAGCCCATCACCACATGACTAGAACCCAATCCTCTCAGCATCAGCTAGGAAAGGCTCTAGAAAGCCGCCTTTGGCGGAGGGATAGCTCCCGTATTTCAACCCTTTTCGGGGTTGGGCACCCGCCTTCTGTCAGTGTGTTCTTAATAGGCGGCTGAAACTTTGCATGTGGGTGTCAATTGACCTGGGTCAGGTCATAGAGGGGGCGAGGCCACGATCGGAGGTCGTTTCGAGGCTGTAATAGAAAAAATAACCGTTTGGGCCAGAATGAGGCCTCCGAACGAAAAGGTGTATGGATCGAAAGTTGTTCGCAGCCCCCCAAAATCGGGGTATGGATGAGGTCATATCCAAAATCGGAGGTCATTTAGCGGCCGAAATTGAAGTCGCCGTTTAATGAGGCACAGGGAGGTCGAGGCTGGTGATTATGGTAGTACAGTAGTAGTATTGTGATGATTGTGGTAGTAGTGATTGATTATGGTAGTAGTAGTGGTGGTAGTACCCGGTCAACGCCGGGTACCCCTGCTAGTATATATATATATATATATATATATATTAATTAGAGGTGGACCGGATATCCGCATCCGCATCATTTGGTACATCCGCATCCAATAATGCGGATATTTTCGTAACTAATAAGTCATAAAAACTTATTATATTTACACTTTTACAGAATAACTAATTAACTATTAACCCCTTGAAGCTCTTGACACATTTTTGCTACCATTAGACGATTTTATGCTGCTTAGGAAGGATATGTGGGTATTAAAGGGGGTAAAGAACTAAAGACTATCCCAATCAACCCTCTGACTTCCATATACCCTTCCTAATCTGAAAAAAATTGTCTAATAATAGTCGGAGAACAAAAAAAATAAGTGCATCATGGTCCTTTTCATGGATCCTCAGAGGGTTAAGAAGTAAATAGGGCTAATATTGAAATATATTTATGTTTATCAAAATTAAGCAATCAATAATAAATATAACTATTATATGCCTAGATAGTAGGACTAGTTTAGTACAGTTACTTTCCTCTCCCTCCTTCCTCCTCTCTCACTTGTACAGTATGTACACGTTCAATACGAAGTATTGCCAGTAAAGGACTACTAAAACATTTAATTCTTGGGAGCTTTTTTGGGAGAGTTGGGTCCCCGTCCCGCACCCTGGTAACACAGATAATTGAAATTGTACAATAATATAGTTCATATACTCATGCTTCCTCTACTTATAATATTTTTTTGTCTCAAATGTTTTAGTATCTTAAAATTTCCATTATCTGTGGCTAAAGCTATCCGCAAATACTGAAAATAAATATCCGCATCCGCAAATATCAAGAAATCAATATCCGGTCCACCTCTAATATATATATACAGTCCGCCCTCGGGTAACACGGGTATATCGTACCGGCCCCAGGGAGCGTTACATAAAGCAAAGGTTAAATGGGAAAAATTTAATTCGTTCTGGCCACTTCCCCAAAGTCCCTTTTTTTTTTTACCATTTACCACCCGATTTATCTATTTATTTGTCAGTATTATTACGTTGGCAACATACCTTCATACTAGGGGTCAATAATATATCCAATTAATACCATTGGTACTATGAAATGTCATTTATTTGACACAAAAACAATGCCACGCATCTTTAGCACAACAATAACAAACCACATGTCGTCTGCAAGTGGGGCAGGCGGCGGCAGCTTTGCTACACTTGCCAACAATCTACCGCCTTCATTAGAGTTATAGTTTAATGGATTTTTCTTTGGCTTTTACTATTATAAATATTATTTGGTAAAATGAAATTCAATTCCATAGAGTATAATTATAATAGCATTTTACTGCATACAGAAATAATTCGGGTTGAGACTCCCTAGTGATACGGCCGACATAAGCCACACAAGAACAAGTACACACACACACACACACACACACACACACACACACACACACACACACACACACACACACACACACACACACTAACACACACACACACACACACTAACACACACACACACACACACACTAACACACACACACTAACACACACACACACTAACACACACACACTAACACACACACTAACACAACAATAACACACACACACACACAAGTACACACACGATTTCGGTCACTTGGAAAATCAGCTGATGAATCTCGGCGCTTCAAATTCACTTGCATTGAAAGTATACAGGTATACGTCGTATAAGACCACCCATGGTTTTTGTTGTTGTTGTTCCCCAAGCTGCCTGGCCGAACAGCCCCAAGGCCCCGAGCAAGGCCAAGGCCATAAACGAGCGCCCCCACAGAACCTTCCGTGCCGACCACAGTAAAGCCTGGGTGACCGAAGCCACTCCATGGCGGGGAGCTGAGGAGGGTGCGGAAACGCCCGGGAAACCAAAGCCTCACCCAGGGCCCTGTGCCCCTCAGCAATTATGAAGAGAAAGTTGAGGGGCAAAGGAAAAATGTGACGCTTTACCTTCCAATCTTGGTAGATTGGGAGGTCAATCCACGGAAGAGACGCCGTCACTTGAGATCTAGAAAATATATAAGTAAAAGGAACAGTCAGAGTAAGCTATGGGTATGGCAGAGATTGCTCAGTTCTCACTCTGATAGACCAGCCCATCACCCATGGTTTTGGAGGGTTGTGGAGGCTTAGAAATATGTCTTATACGCCGGTATATACAGGTCTGACTCTGACGTCACCGGCCGAGAGATGCCGACCACCCGCCATATACGTTACCTAAACAAAACCGTGCTAGATGCTGACTCGGCACATTTGGGGTACCCGTGTTAGAGCAAAACCGCGTTACCCGAGGGCCGAATGTGTGTGTGTGTGTATATATATATATATATATATATATATATATATATATATATATATATATATATATATATATATATATATATAATATATATCTATACACACACTCAACCCTCTGCTATCGTGGGTTTTGCTATCGCGACTACCTAAAAAACCCAACTTCTATTGCGGCCAATAAGGGTGCTATCGCGGCTCCGTACCGACGGGAATGTTCAAACACGGCGCCCGATGACGTCA
Source organism: Paralithodes platypus (assembly GCA_032716605.1). Taxonomy (NCBI): domain Eukaryota; kingdom Metazoa; phylum Arthropoda; class Malacostraca; order Decapoda; family Lithodidae; genus Paralithodes; species Paralithodes platypus. Next base: position 56,702,836 of record CM064573.1, on the reverse strand, counting down.
CAGATGTTACGACCGGCACAACTGAATAAACAAGGGCACTTAGTATTGGACTACAATATAGGCTAAGTTTTTTTTTTTTTTTTTTTTTTAAGAGACAATGAACGGAGGAAGGAAAAACACAGATAAAACAAAAAGGTCCATGTGCCTAAAGGCATCCTCCATTCATAAAATGTTTGTAACAACTGGATTTAAACATTTGTTGATTGTAAGTTTGTGGAAAGCAATTAGAGGGAAGTGAATTCCAAAGAGTAGTAGCTCTGGGGATAAATGAATTCTGATAAGCAGAAGTTCTGCATTGTGGAGGAGAAAGTGTAAATTCATGGGCGCTCTCAGCTGCCCTAGTTCTACGGGGAAAGATGTGGAGAGGCGGCACAATTGAAGCAAGTTCCTCGGAACAATTGCTGTGAAAATATCTGTAGAATAATGCAAGGGATGCAACGTTTCTTCGTATGGCTAATGTAGGAAGGTCCTGTGTGATTGCAGGGTTATTGATTAATCTAATAGCTTTATTTTGAATTTTGTCCAACTGCCTCAATGCAACCACTCCACTTCCACCCCACAGAGGTGAACAGTAATCCATCTGAGAGCGCACATGACTTTTATATATTACGGCCAACTGCTCGTCAGTGAAGAATTCTCGAACTCTGTACAGGAGTCCCAGTTTTTTAGAGGCATTCTTAGCAATGCTTCTAACATAATGTGTCCAGCTCAAGTTAGTAGTTAATGTTACACCGAGAATGAATACTTTGGTACAACGGTACGCTAATTCCAAACCCTTGAACTATTAAGCCGGTGAACAAAACACATAAACCCTCTAGAGTTAATATACTAGATAACGGGGTATCAATTAACAAGGGATAAGTGTACTCTACTAAGGCTTTCCAGCTATGTCAAAGCCTGCAAACAACAAGAAGTACAGTCGACGCTCCATTTAACAGACGTCGATTTAACGGACTCCAGCTGGTAAATTAGGCCTCTAAAATCAACCAAAAATTTTAGACATATCGAGTCTACACACAGGTATCGAGTCTACACACACTCAGATGTAACATATAAACTAAACACTGGTACACAATGCTAATATAATTGCCCAATAATGTATATAATGCTTATTGTTTGGCATTATGAGTACAGTATTGTACATATCAGTAATGGGCGAAATTGTAACTATCCTGGAGACGCCATTTGCAATGTTTACGTTTTGGCCTGACGCTACGGTACAACGATCCGGTACAGTAACAATATCGTCACCTTTTAGTTTTTTTTATTTCGTAGGCTACAAATTTGCATCCACATAATATATTATGGTATTATTGTAATAAATAAAACACACTTTGATATTGCTTTATAGTTATCCCATAAAATATTACGAACTATGAATACTTTGGTAGTATCCAAAATAGTAGGCAACAGTATTGCGTACCAAAACAGACCCTGCACCGTGTTGTTTGACTGAACAGGGATGCCAAAATGTAAACATTGCAAATGGCGTCTCCAGGATAGGGTTTATTTACAATTTCGCCCATTACTGATATGTACAATACTCATAATGCCAAACAATAAGCATTATATACATTATTGGGCAATTATATTAGCATTGTGTACCATAGTATGTAAATAAGGTAAGAAAAACCGAATTTTTGTCATTTTATTAATGAATAGGCTATGGCCTAACCACTTTTCAGAGGTCATTTGCACTTAACGGACTTCGCTTCCCCCCTAAAAGTCCGTTAAATGGAGGGCTGACTGTAATTACGTTAATAAAATGCTCAAGTATTAACAAAGCTTAAATAAACTATGACCAAGATTTAATAAAAGATTAGATGCTTACGTTATGTTTAATGTTAGTCTGAACTCAACATAAAAACCCTTCAATGCTATATGAAAGCGCTTGAAGTCTAGTCATACAGCAAACAGACCTGGAAGCCTCTGCAAACGTCTGATGCTCTAAGATGCTCGTAGAATATAGAACTGTAATAATGCAAGAGGCAGGACATGAAACGTGTATCTTAAATACACCAAAAAGCAGGACATCTGTAATGGAAAACACGAGAATGCAACAACTCTGTGACCGTAATAATAACAGCAACTCAAAAACAGTACTTCCTTAAATAAAGTAACAGCCACCAACGGTTGTGCCCTGCGCAACAACCTAGGCTAAACAATACCGGGAATAATACTAAAGCACACGTGATAAGAGTTAATAAGTATGCATTGTCTTCTCTATTAATAAAGTCTAGCTGTGGTATCAGGGTATGGGAAACTAGGTTGAGCCAAGCATGCTCCTATATGCATTGTCTTCTCTATTAATAAAGTCTAGCTGTGGTATCAGGGTATGGGAAACTAGGTTGAGCCAAGCATGCTCCTAGCCTAGTGCCACCCTTAAGGATATCTCCCTATCTTACGTTAATGACCGGGAGGCTCTCTTGGTAAGTCCAGGTCTCTCGTACCTGGTCTTGCCCTGACGCTCCCCAAGAAGTCAAGCAAAGAGCTAGCAATATACTGGCAGGAGTAGGCAAAAGCCCTCTGCCAGCACAATGCTACACTCGCAAAGGAAATATCCAAAAGGGCTGGCCACCAGGCTACCCAGCACCGTCTAAGTCGTATAGGCTGTAGCGAGCCGTATACACAACAACGACAACAGATACCCACCACAGTCTAGCATTAAATAATGGAGGAGAACAAGCAATATTGAAAAGCACCCTACAGTATGAAATCTATGCCTCTAACCCTGGCTAAGCTACTACATCATAATATCTGAGAGCAGGAGATTGTAATACGACGCGGACAGTGAATGTCGCTTGCGAGGGGCCAGAAGGGATGGGTAATTGACTGCAAAGCATAGAAGTATGGAAAAGAAGAAGTTCAGAGAGAGAAACAGTAGTATAGGTGGTTATTGGGGAACAGAATGCAAAGGGATGTAGACGCAACCTCACGGTGCCGTGCTCTGCGGGAGTCAGGAGGGTAGGAGCCCGTCCACTGGGCTAGGAGGGCGGCAACCAACCACAGGCCACTACATTAAAATGTAAAACTTGCAAACTAAACAAACATCACAGGGGACACAAAGCCCACGTGACCCTGTTCAGCCACTCACCGACAAGCGGGCCGGCCGGGAAGGGAACGCGCGCCCACGCACTACACCTGGCTCTCCCTTATCTCTCTCATTGCAACTAACACACTGCGTATCTTATAACACTATCAATGATATAAAATACTTCTTGGTGTCACAGACAAGAATAAAGGCAAACACTAAACTGTCTGTGACAACTTAAACACTATGAAAGAAAGAGGGTCGCTCTACGACTATCATAGCCCATTTCACTGCATTGGCGAGCGCTAGCGAGTACGAGAGCATTCTGAACAGCTGGCTAACGTAACACAGAACATCGGCGGCTGTGAATGCCTGTGATCGGTGGACAGGCTGGCAATCATTGTGTTGGAAAACTACATGTTTACAAGCTTTTTTCTGCCCGAACCTCTTATCTTGCGAGTTTATTATGGCCTTTGGTGCATTCAGTGATAAGGATAATGGGTCTGGTGGTAATGATGAAGGAATTAAATTCCCAGGTCCATCAAAACAACAAACGTCGGTCTAGGCTACCGACGCCATGTCAGACGAAAGCGCCGAAATTATGCCGATGAGTTAGGCTATATATGACTGCTTTCAAATATATTATGTGTGGTAAGTAATCTCATAATATGTATTTAAGTATTTTCCTCAAATGTATTCAGTGATAGGGACAGTGGGCCTGGTGGTAATGATAGAGGAAATAAATGCCCACCATCAAAACAGAGCAAACGCCGGTCTAGGCTACCAACGCCGACGCCGTGTCAGACGAAAGCGCCAAAATTATGCCGATGAATTAGGCTAGGCTATATAAGACTGATTTCAAATATATTATGTGTGGTAAGTAATCTCCTCATAACATATATTTATAAGTATATATGGTAAACAAAATGTGAAAATAGCAAGAAATAGGTCAAAATTATGGACCTATACACCAATTATAATTATTCCCATAAGTTCTTCAGTTCTGCTATGGCGAATCTCGCTATAGCGGTAGAATTAGGGCACCAATTACCCGCGATAGCAGAGGGTTGGGTGTATATATATATATATATATATATATATATATATATATATATATATATATATATATTATATTATATATATATATATATATATATATATATATACTATATATATATATATATATATATATATATATATATATATATATATATATATATATATATATATATATATATATATATATATATGTGTGTGTGTGTGTGTGTGTGAGTGCTGCTCATGTTTTTGTTTTGAGGAGTTTTATATTTTGAATTTTGTTTGCCAGTATGTAATTGTATAGTTACTTGTGCACATACCCCATATCTGTGGGTGGCCGACTCGAGACAGTGCCCGAACAGAAACATTTAACCCCTGTCCAACGGGGATGTTTGTAACTTCTACTACCTGGCAGGCGGGCATATTTACCCTAAACAAGCTTCATTCCATGCTCTTTTTCATGCATAAACAAGAGCCAGAGCGTAATACAATTATGTATCCGTGAAAGGGCGATAATAGAGCTTTCCAATGACACCTGAATCATCCTTGTACGACCACGGGTTATCCTGTAGCGATCGCGCAACACAAGGGGAAAAACCCTAAAATACGGTAATTTCCCGAGTTTTTTCCTGGTCTCACAAGGCCGTGGGTGTGGAATGGTGCGTAGGTAATGTCAGTCGCAGCACTGGGTCCGTGCCAAGCGGTCAGAGCCCGCCTATCGTCCTCCCAACGCGTGGACTCTCTGAGCCGATAATGTACTCAACATCCCTTGCTACATATGTCAGGCACCGCAGGGATGGCCATGATTCTCTCACTCGACCTGCGGCTTGAGTGTTAAAGTTCCTATTATTAGGGTCCGGGACCAGTATCACTTTCTCTCGCCCCTTTCTCTGTCTCGTCTAGTATGTGAAGTCTACAAGGGGAGGATTCGTAGCCTCCTGCCCCGCGAATGAAAATTAAGAGGGTAAAAGAAACTAATGGATAAGTTTGGGTAGAGGATGCCAAACCTCATTCTGGATAGGACTAGCCCTCACCCTTCTGCATTGCTACTATTGAGTACTGTAATGGCTGTATCTGGATTGATATTTATAAAAATGTATTATGTATTGTTATACAGTATGTGCGATTAGTTTGCTTGGGAACCATATTAACTTACTCCTGTAGTAATGTACAGTACACCCTATGTGGTGGATTGTTCTTTTTTTTCTAAATTTAATTTGCTTAAGCGTTGTTTCCACATAGCGATTTTGATAAGTTTTGTCTTTATACTGTGTTCGTCGCAGTTTTGGTTTGTTTATTTTGCAAATTTTACATGATAATTGTATTGTTTCAGACCTGCATTGAAGCCAATGCTGATGTGAAGACCACTGATGGATACATCCTGAGAGTGTTCTGTATTGGATTTACTGAGAAGGTGTCCAGTCAGACCCGCAAGACGGCCTACGCACAGCACACACAGGTTTGATAATTTTGTTTATTGTATTTCTTTATCCTATTCAGTACCGGTGACATGATTTTAATTTTATTCTGCCAACTATTAGACTTTTATTCAGCTTAACCCTCCAGACCCGGAAGGGCTCTTGAACGCCCATAAAAAACACACCCGAGCTACCCGGAAGGGCTCTTAAAGACCCATGAGCTCAAAGCCTGTAAGCTTGGTGTGCGAGGCGTCGGTCCGACGCATGTATGTTTGATACATAGAAGGCTGGCTATATATTCCCTCAACCTGTCTGTAAAAGTTGAATGCCGAAAATCGATATAACTAGACGAGATATACAAAAAAAAATAGACTAGAGTGTAGAAACACCTTTTGTGAGTTGATTGAACACAAAAAGAAAGACAATACACTAGATTCCTGAGTAATATATCATTTATTGTAGTGTGTAATTTTGTCTAATTTTGACCCTAATTTTTGACATATATAAAAAACTATGAAACCAATTTTCAACCTGATTGTACCAAACATTAGCTCTCATAGTCCTCTTAATGTATGGTAAATCTCATTTAAATCAGAGGAAGTTCACCGACACCCTGGTAGTAAAAGGCGGACGGTCCCCTTAACCCTCTCCGACATATGATGCAATTTTGAGCCTATTGGGGATACTTTAAAACCTTTGTTACCATCAGGGGTATTTAGAAACCTTTAGTTTAGTTACTTCAAGCTCTGCAGTTGTCTTTGAGTTAACTGTGGGCAGAAAACTAATTTTGGGGAGGTAATAATAAGAGTGAGAGAACTCTTTTTCTTATTGCTAATCTGCCAACATCTGCATCATAAAATCGTGAAAGGGTTAAGTCTCCAAACAATTACTGTGATTTGACACCTTGCATTATGGGTCTGTATTTTAATTTTGTATCTGATTCTGGTTACCATTAGACAGTTTTCTTTAGCTTATAATCTACTTTAGGACTCAAATAGGTAAATATTATTTCCATAAACCCTCTGAATATCATTGGTCCTTCTTAAACTGCATAAAATAGTTACCTCTAGCCAGAATGAGAAGGTAAAAAGACATTGTGGTGAAGGGGTTAAAGGGTGGGTAGCATAATGTCTCATCCTTTTTGTTTATGCCTTTAGTGGCATCTAGAAGGGAGATATTTTTCAAACAGCTTTTTAGCATTTGTTTATAAGTGGAAGGAAAAACTGTATTCCTTGACACTTTCCTGTGACTTTCTTTCAACCAGGTTTGGTGTGCTAAGGGTTATATGGCCACCCATTTTTGTTATGGCACCTCTACATTTTTGGCATTTTCTTACCTCCTCTTCTCTATTTTTCCCATCCCTCTTTTTGCTTCCTCGCTCCCTCCCTCCTATCTATTGAAATATGTGAACTGTCTTTTAACAAAAAAACTGCCCATAGGTGAAGAACATCCGCAAGAAGATGGTGGACATCATCACCCGAGCGGTGGCCTCCAGTGAACTGAAGGAGGTAGTGGTGAAGCTTATCCCAGACTCCATGGCTGAAGATATCCGCAAGGCCTGCAACCTTATCTACCCACTGAAGGAGGTCCACATCCGCAAGGTAACCATATATCACTTGTTAAATGGTGCACAATCTGAACTAGTGTATAGTTGTTCCCCAAGCTGCCTGGCCGAACAGCCCCAAAGCCCCGAGCAATTCCAAGGCCATAACCAAGTGCCCCCACAGAACCCTCCCCGCCGACCACAATAAAGCCTGGGTGACCGAAGCCACTCCATGGCGGGGAGCTGAGGAGGGTGCGGAAACGCCCGGGAAACCAAAGCCCCACCCAGGGTCCTGTGCCCCTTAGCAATTATGAAGAGAAAGTTGAGGGGCAAGGGGAAAATGTGACGCTTTGGCTTCCAATCTTGGTAGATTGGGAGGTCAATCCACGGAAGAGATGCCGTCACTTGAGATCTAGAAAATATATAAGTTAAAGGAACAGTCAGAGTAAGCTATGGGTATGGCAGAGATTGCTCAGCTCTCACTCTGATAGACCAGCCCATCACCACATGACTAGAACCCAATCCTCTCGGCATCAGCTAGGAAAGGCCCTAGAAAGCCGCCTTTGGCGGGGGGATAGCTCCCCTATTTCAACCCCTTTCGGGGTTGGGCACCTGCCTACTAGTGTATAGTAATCAGTACTAGGTTTTTTTTTTTTTTTTTTTTTTTTTTTTTTTTTTTTTTTTTTTTCTTTTCTTCAGCTGATAGTAAATTCAATCCCTTAGCAACTAAATGTATGTCATATTAGGGAAAATTATCAATCTACTATGTGGCTGCATCATATTAAAATTTAAAACTTGCAAACTAAAGAAACCAAAACTGGGACAAAGACAATATAAAGTCAAAAAATTATCAAAATCACTATGTGGAAACAACGCTTACTAAAATAAAATTTATGAAATAAAAGAACACAATCCACCACATACGGTGTACATTACTACATGAGCAAGTTAATCTGTTTCCCAAGCAAACTAATTGCACACAAAACAACGCACTATCGTCACATTCAAGGAATTAGTCAATTGGGAAGTCTGGGACATTTTTACTAAACTCTGCATGAATAAAGAAACTACAATTAGTGTCAAAATGTTCTATTAACCCGTACAGCCCCAGCGATGCGCCTGACGCGTCGGCGATGTATGTAACGCACAGCCCCAGAGACGCGCCTGACGCGTCACCCTAATTGCGCCGACCGTAACCTCAGGTGTAGCCACTCAAGAGGGCTCAGATTTGTATGGGAACTGTGTACGTATCCCACGCAACCGTGCCGATGGTTGAAAACTCTCAAAGTCCATGTGCGTGCGCGTGAGCGCGCAATAACCTGGTTTTTTGGGGTAATTGCCTTCAATTTTTTACTCTTGTAAAATACGTTTTCGGGGGCTCTGTAGGACCATTCTTTAAGCTTTTTGAGCGTTTTTTCGTGGTTTTTCCTTCATTCCTAACCCATTCGCTATTGTTTCTGGAATAATACAATTTTTTGAAAACCGGCCGGGTTCTGGTGAACAAACATTACAAAACTAGCCGGGGCTGGACGGGTTAAAATCAAATTTGTAACTTGACAAGACAGAACATTTTGACACTAATTGTAGTTTCTTTATTCATGCAGAGTTTAGTAAAAAAAATTACCAGAACATCCCTGACTTCCCAAATTGACTAATTCCTTGAATGTGACGATAGTGCGTTATGTGTGCGATTAGTTTGCTAGGGAAACGGATTAACTTGCTCAGGTAGTAATGTACACCCTATGTGGTGGATTGTGTTTTTTTATTTATAAATTATTATTTTATGTTTCCACTTAACAATTTTTTGTCTTTTTACCGTGTTCGTATAAGTTAGTTTTGTTTATTTAGCAAAGTTTTACATTATATGTTATAAAATGGTCAGAACAAGTAATTTCTTGCAAATTTTTCTGTATTAGTTCTCCTTCATTTCAGTCTGGTTTCTCGCTTTCATTTCAGTCTGGCAACCATATATTTCTAATTTGACACCCTGCCACATTCAAATGCTAAATGTGGATTGTGTTCTTTTATTTCAAAATTTTATTTTATTAAGCGTTATTTCCACATAGCGATTTTGATTAGTTCTTTTGCATTTATCTTGTCGTCCCAGTTTTGGTTTGATTATTTTGCAAGTTTTACATTATAATTTCTCAAATGTCTGTTGCGTATTGGTTAGTGCTCTGAATTTTGGTGTGAGTATCCTAGGTTCGAATCCTGGGAGTACCACACATATTCATTGATATTATTTATTAGGTTTAGGTTTATTTGTAAGGTAGTTGGTAATATTACAAATTATCTCTGACAGGTAAAGGTACTGAAGAAGCCTCGGTTTGACCTGGGTAAGCTGTTGGAGATGCACGGTGAGAGTGGTAAGGCCGGCACCACCACCGCCTCCGGGGAAGATGTTGGCTCAAAGGTAGATCGCCCGGATAATTATGAACCCCCTGTTCAAACCAAGGTCTAAATAAAACTGTAAGGTGAAGCTCTAGGTGGTGTGTTTATCCCTTCTCTTGTAGCTGTAAGATTGGGCATATTCTGTGTTTGTAATGGTTTAGATGCTTATGTTCTGGGTGTGGTCTCCCAAGTTCGAATCCCGGGAAGACCATACGCTTTCATTAGTTTATTAAAGTACCTTTCGGGTTTGTAATGGATGATTAATGTTAAGAACGGGGTGTTCCTTTCTCTTGTAGCTGTAAGAGTGGGCATAGGGTCATATTTTCATTTGTTTGTTAAAGTTTGGTACTGTATATACATGTTCTACCCAGTTTGCGGTTTATTCACAAGATACCTATACTAAAAATGTGGAAAATATAACCGAAACTACCACTAATTTTCCCATGGTGGTTGTTGTTGTTCCCCAAGCTGCCTGGCCGAACAGCCCCAAGGTCCCGAGCAAGGCCAAGGTCATAACCGAGCGCCCCCACAGAACCTTCCCTGCCGACCACAATAAAGCCTGGGTGACCGAAGCCACTCCATGGCGGGGAGCTGGGGAGGGTGAGGAAATGCCCGGGAAACCAAAGCCCCACCCAGGGTCCTGTGCCCCTCAGCAATTATGAAGAGAAAGTTGAGGGGCAAAGGAAAAATGTGACGCTTTGGCTTCAAATCTTGATAGATTGGGAGGTCAATCCATGGAAGAGACGCCGTCACTTGAGATCTAGAAACTATATAAGTAAAAGGAACAGTCAGAGTAAGCTATGGGTATGGCAGAGATTGCTCAGTTCTCACTCTGATAGACCAGCTTTTTCTTATTGGTTTTAGGTAGTTTTCATCATTATACAGTAGTTGAAATTAGTACAATCCCCGGAAAACTTTATTTCTCCCATTATCCAACAATCTAAAAACACTGATGTAAGTCATTTTCAGAGTAAATATTTTTTTTTTTTTGGATACAGGATGGGTTGACCCCCCCACCCCCATGACTTATTGAAATCAGCATCTATTTTAACAGTAAAGGGCTTAACACCTGAGCGGCTGGTTTTGTAACGCTACTACCTGCCAAGCGGGCAGATTTACCTTAAACGAGCTTCATTCCATGCTCTTTTTCATGCATAAAGAAGAGCCAGAGCGTAATACAATTATGTATTCGTGAAAGGGCGATAATTGAGCTTAACAGAACCATCCTTGTACGACCACGGGTTGTCTTGCAACGATGTTGCAATACAAAGGGAAAACCCCTAAAATACAGTAATTTCATCAGTTTTTTTTCCTGTATCGCTGGACCAAGGAGGTGTAGACATGTAGTGGTGGTGTCAGAGGCGGGACTATGTCCACGCTGAATGGTCAGAGCCCGCCCGCGCTCCTCCCACTGCATGGACTCTCTCTCAGCCGATTATGTGCTCAAAATCGCATTGGACATAAGTCGGGAGCCGATAGACAAGGGTTAATAAGCGTTCCACTGCCGTCAATAGGGAGTTTTTTTTGTTTTTACAGCACATAAAATGTATCTCCGGAGGTTGAAACACATTTTAATATGATCAGTAGGTTCAGGGATATTTCTTAGCGAGGCCGTTCCAAATTATCTGTGCCCCATGAATATTCTTTCCTCTCACTTAAACATTAGGCTACCATAGTGCGGTGGGAATATGAACATGATTAGATTAATATCCAGTATTCGAGAATGGATAATAAGTCGTAGGCGTGTGCATAAACCTTTAACCGTCTTGGTGGTGTAATGGTTAAGGTGTCTAAAAATCTGTGTGTGATAACCCGGGTTCGAATCCTGGTGGGTCACATAATTATATACTTTCATTAATTTCATTGGAGGTGTTTGGTGTTGTGGTGAAATTAATAAAAAATAGATAATCAGTAGGTTCAGGGATATTTCGTAGCGAGGCCGTTCTAAATTCTCTGTGCCCCATGAATATTCTTTCCTCTCACTTAACCCGGGAGCTGCGGGGAGACTCTTAAGAGTTCCCCCGGCGCACTGCGGGGAGACTCTTAAGAGTCAGAGAAAATAAAAATCAACTTTTGACATCGAAAAAAAAATATTTTTTTATTTTTTTTTTTTTTATTTTTTTTTTTTTTTTTGGCCCCTGGGCCATGCAAAATCTCAGTCCTCTACCTCCCCTCCTTCCCCACTTTCCTCCTCTCCTTCAGTTATCACCTATTTTCCCTGTTATTCCCTTATTCTGAGGTATATTTTTGTGCTAACATTAGAAATCCGATTGGAGGGTGTGGTCATCACTGATAGCAAGCGAGTGCAAGAGAGAGAGAGAGAGTATCGATCGACTGTGTCTCAGTGGCCTTGGGGGAAATTGGCGGGAAAGCAGATTGCCTCACCCATACATTATACAACTCGCGGGCTATATCTCCGATTTTGACCATCCAAACGCTGTTTTCACTCGTTTTATTGTTGTTTCAGGTTAATACCTTTATAATCAACCCATAATAGGCGCATATGGATAAGTATTAATGCTATTAATGGCACAATGAATATTTTAGTGGCGGAAACACCTCAAATACGTCAGCACAGGGGGACGTTTCCAATTACCCCCATGCGCACTTCAGAGGTTAAACATTAGGCTACCATAGTGCGGTGGGAATATGAACATGATTAGATTAATATCCAGTATTCGAGAATGGATAATAAGTCGTAGGCGTGTGCATAAACCTTTAACCGTCTTGGTGGTGTAATGGTTAAGGTGTCTAAAAATCTGTTATAACCTGGGTTCAAATCCTGGTGGATCACATATATACTTTCATTTAATTTCATTGGAGGTGTTTGGTGTTGTGGTGAAATTAATACAAAATAGATTATAATACAAGTTAAAAGTCATAATTTATGTAAAATAAGTGTATATGCTGCCCAGGGTTGTGAACTGGCAATTTGTTTCAAATTCACATTGAACAAAAACAAAAATTGAAATAACTGAAAACTTTATTTACATCACTTTAATGAGTTAGTGAATTGGTTTCCCTCCTTAACTCAGCAATACTCGGTTAGAAGTGATTATTTTACTAAAACTAAGGGTTTAACCCTTCCTCCCCGGATAGGCTATCTAAATGACGGCACTCTTATCCGGCCGATCTGGCCAAATAACGTAATAAGCCTAGGCCTATTTTTTTATTTTAACTGCTAAAGAATTCACACACATCTTGAAATGTAGCCCTTACTTGTATCTGTAGACTGGCATTGAGTAGAGCTTTCTAGGTCAACTGGTTCAGTTGTGATGACTATTTCCGTGGAGCGAGTTTTGATGCGGTTTTAGAAATATCTTGGTTTCTTACAGTTTCTCCTCTGGAAAAGGGCAAACTAGGCCTGTGTATCCAGCTCAGTACCAGTACTTGCACTACTGCGGTCGTTTACTGTGTTGGCGGCAGCAGACGCAACATTTTTACTATTCTGAATTTTTGCTTTATAATCAAACTTCAAATCTTGTCTTCCCCATGCTTTATCAAGATTACTTTCAAACTTCCTTATTGATACGGAATCGACTACATACTGGGGCAGTGCGTTCTACTCATTTACCACTCTTATCACAAAATGAGTTCTTTGCCTTTTCAAGCCTATTTCTTTCTTTGTAAATTTTATTAGTGTCCTCTCGTTCTTGTACCCTCCCCTCCCGCATCAAGAAGATACCTTCACACACATCCTCATCATACTTTCCTGACACTATCTTAAACATCTCTTATCATATCCCCTCTCTTTCTCCTATATGCCAGTGTTGTTGTTCCCCAAGCTGCCTGGCCGAACAGCCCCAAGGCCCCGAGCAATTCCAAGGCCATAACCGAGTGCCCCCACAGAACCCTCCCCGCCGACCACAATAAAGCCTGGGTGACTGAAGCCACTCCATGGCGGGGAGCTGAGCAGGGTGCGGAAACGCCCGGGAAACCAAAGCCCCACCCAGGGCCCTGTGCCCCTCAGCAATTATGAAGAGAAAGTTGAGGGGCAAGGAAAAAATGTGACGCTTTGGCTTCCAATCTTGGTAGATTGGGAGGTCAATCCACGGAAGAGACGCCGTCACTTGAGATCTAGAAAATATATAAGTTAAGGCACGGTCAGAGTAAGCTATGGGTATGGCAGAGATTGCTCAGCTCTCACTCTGATAGACCAGCCCATCACCACATGACTAGAACCCAATCCTCTCCGCATCAGCTAGGAAAGGCCCTAGAAAGCCGCCTTTGGCGGGGGGATAGCTCCCCTATTTCAACCCCTTTCAGGGTTGGGCACCCGCCTATATATGCCAGTGTTGGAAGTCCCAGTGTCCTCAACCTCTGCTCATAGCCCGCGTTCTTCAACGTTGGTACTAACTTGCTAGCTCTCCACTGCTTCTATATCCTTTACCATATATGTAGCCCACACCTGGTTCGCATATTCCAGGTGCGGCCTAACCAGCGCTGTATAGAGATTCCTGAATATTTCTTCGTCAAGTGACACAAATGTCCTTATCAGCCCTACAATTCTATTGGCTTTGTTTACCTTTTCCGCTAAATGTTCTGAGAAATTTAACTTATTGTCTATCACTACTCCTATATCCTTTTCTGCATTCACTTCCTCCATCGCTTCATACATTACTGTATCCTACCTTGTCTATCTTGCTTGTCCCAATCCGCATGTACTTGCATTTTTTTGGATGAAAAGGCATTAACCAATGTTCAGACCATCCCTTCATGCCCTCCACATCTCCTTGAAGAAAACCTACGTCTTCCTTACTCCTCACTCTTCTATACAGCTTAGTGTCATCCGCATACAGGTATATATCACTTCCATTGGTTATAACTTCAGGTAAGTCGTTGATAAATATAACGAACGGTAGTGGTCCCAACACAGATCCCTGAGGTACCCCACTTGTAATTTCCCTCCACCCCGAGCCTATTCCATTCACCAGTACCCTCTGTCTCCGATCTTTCAGGAAGGCTTCTATCCATTCCACACATTTCTCCCCTATACTATAGCTTCTAACTTTCTCTATTAACCTTTTACGTGGGACCTTATCGAAGGCCTTCATAAAATCGCAATATACCACGTCTATAACATCACCATCCTCCAGAATTTGCATCCAATCATCTACCACCTTAATTAGCTGTAGTACCGTCGACCTCCCCGGCAAGAATCCGAACTGTCTCCCACTGAAAAGTTGGTTTGATTTCATATGCTCCATTATTCCTTCTCTAATTACTGTTTCCATTAGTTTACACACAACACTTGTCAAACTGACTGGTCTATAATTTCCTGGGTCATTTCTCTTTCCCTTCTTAAATTTAGCTGTTATGTTCGCCTCTCTCCAGTCCATCGGGATTTGTCCTGTACAGTATTAAAAGATACCTCCAATAACATTTATAATGGCTCTACTAACATCTAACATGAATGGTAAGGTGGGTGATAGGAAAGTTGAGGGAGTGGTGGGAGGGTGGAAATGGTAGTGCACTTGTGGACGTATGTGTGGGGAAGAGGCTGTGGATAGCCAACACCTTCCGACACAGAATGATCCACAGGTACACGTGGAAACGGATGTTGACGATGAAGGATAAGACAGTGGTGGAACGAATGAAGAAATCTGTGATGGATGCTAGGGTGTATAGGGGAATTGGAGGGGGTCTGTCTGATCATTATGTAGTGGGAGCTAAGGTTAGGATACAAAAGAAGTGGGTGAGGAGAGCTGGAGGGAGGTGAGAGGAGGTTGCAGGAGGAGTACAGGCGAGCAGTGGTAAGACAACTAGGTGGGTTCGACCTGGAAGTTGTGGAGGAGATGAGCAAGGTGTTTAAGGATGAGATCTGTGCAGCATGTGTGGAGGGAGGAGAGTGAAAGGTACAGCATGGTGGACAGAAGAGGTAAGAATAGCTGTGGAAGAAAGGAAGAAAGCATATAGAGAGTGGTTGGGTAGTAGAGGGAATGAAGATTTCGAGAGACAGAAACGAGCGAGGTCCGTGGAGAGTAAGAGAAGAGTAGATGAGGAATTTGGATGGAATCTGAGTGTAAAATGGAGGGAGAGTAAGAAACTGTTCTGGAAAGAAGTCAAGAAAGTTAGGGAAAGTAGCAAGGGTGTGAAAGACAGGAGAGAATGCTAGCCGAGAAGCAAGAGAGAGTCGAAAGATGGAGGGAGTATTTCAGTGAGTTGCTAAATGTAAGGAATGAAGAGCCAGCAAACATAGCTGGATATGGTATGGGAGAGAAGTAGTGGAGGAGGAGGTGGGGATCAGGAGGTCAGAAGTGTGGGAAGCCATGAAAAGAGTGAAGTTGGGGAAAGCACCAGGAACAGATGGAGTGTGTGGGGAAATGTTGAGGTATGGTGGTGAGATAGTGATAGAATGGGTATGGAAAACGTGCAAACTAGCATGGGAGAAGGGGAGTGCACCCGATGACTGGAAGACTGGCATAATAGTCCCCCTATATAAGGGGAAAGAGGAGTGTGTGGTAACCACTGAGGAATATGTCTTCTAAGCGTAGTAGGGTAGTGATTGAGAGAGAGAAAGTGAGAACGGAGAAATGGATAGGCGACGAGCAGGGAGGTTTTAGGAAGGGAAGAGGATGTGTAGATCAGATTTTTACCCTGAATTGTGTTGTGGAGAAGTATCTGGAGAAGAAACAAAAGGTGTATGTTGCCTTTATGGACTTGGAGAAGGCCTATGACAGTGGAAAGTACTTCGAATATACGGAGTAGAGGGCAAGTTGCTGAAAGGAGTGAAGAGCATGTATGTGGGTGCAAAGGTGGCAGTACGTGTGGAGAGTGAGCAGAGCGAGTTCTTTGACCTGAATGTTGGTTTGAAACAGGGGTGTGTGTGATGTCCCCGTGGTTGTTTACTGTATATATGGATGGAGTCATGAAAGAAATACTATCAAGAGCAGTGGATGTTGGTGTATCGCTGAAAAGGGAGGGAATTGAGTGGAAGCTACCTATACTGCTGTTTGCGGATGATACAGTTCTGATGAGTGATAATGAATGGGAGTTGCAGGGTCTGGTAAATGAATTTGGAACAGTGTGCGAAAAACTGAATTTGAAGGTAAATGCGGGGAAGAGCAAGGTTATGGTCTTCGAAAGGGGTGAAGTCACAGAGTGTGAGGTGAAGCTGAACGGAATGGAGATCGTCAACTCTTTTAAGTATCTGGGCAGTGTGTTGAGTAAAGATGGGACTATGGATGAAGAAGTGCGGGAGAGGGTACAACTGGGGAAGAGGGTTGTAGGAATGCTAAAAGCAGTAACAAGAAATAGGGTGGTCAGTATGGAAGTGAAGAAGTCCTTGCATGACAGTGTGGTAATCCCGACACTGACTTACGGAAGCAAAGCATGGACGTTGGTTGAGAGACTCGGACCAAGAGTGAGAGCAGTGGAAATGAATTACTTAAGGAGTGCGTGCGGAGTTACATGGAGGGATAGACAGACTAATGAGGAAGTAAGAAGGAGGTGTGGTGTGGAGGTAGATGTGCTGGAAAGTGTGAAAAGGAACAACTTGAGATGGTTCGGCCATATGAACGTATGGAAAGCGAGAGAATGACTAAGAGGGTGTACGAGAGCGAGGTGGAGGGACAGAGAGGGAGAGGTGGAAGGATGGAGTGAGGAAGTACATGAACGAAGGCGGTGCTGGTTGGGGGGAGGGGCGTCGACTGACTGGGGGCGGTTCGTTCGTGGCCACCCCTTCGGGGATCACGGTGTCAGGCAATAGATAGATAGATAGGCTAACATCTCACCTCCTTCCTTTATGATTCTTGGATGTATCCCATCCGGTCCCGGGGACTTACTTCTGTTCATTTTTTCTATAGCCCTCCTTATTCTAGCATGGGAAAACTCTATTAGTTCTAGTGCTGGTGCCTGTTTGATGGGAATAGTAGGCACTGCATCAACCGACTCCACTGTTAGTGCCTCCCCAAAGTATTTCCCCAGCACCTCTGCTTTCTCCTTATCAGTTTCTGCTCTATTCCCATCATCCAGGTCTCCTATCAGTTCTGGGATACCTACTCTTCTTGTTAACTTTTCCTGAATATACTTCCAGAATATTTTTGGATTATCCTTCACATTTCTAGCAATCTCTCTCTCCCTCTCCTTGTCTCCCACCTTATTTTATTGTTTATTTGTCTGCGTTCCAAATCCAATCTATACTAGACCCTGTGTTCTTTTTTAACAATTTTAGTCTTTCCCACAATTGTTTCTTTCTTCTTATCAATGTCCAAAGCTTTCTTTTCATTGGCAATTCTGGGTTAATTCTTTTCCTCAATTTTGTTTTATCCTTATATTCCCTTACTGGTACACATTTGGATACAGCATTCTCCAGTTTGACTTTAATCTTCCTCCACATTCGTTCAGCGTCTTCACCGTTCAAGTATTCCCCCCAGTCAATGTCCAAACACTGTCTCAGCATCTCATAATCTGCTCTATCATACATGTATATTTTTTTATTGCTTCTATCATCCCTCTCTGTTTTAATATTGCAACTAAAGCTTATACAGGCATGGTCACTATGACCTATAGGGCTATCCACATTGACATGTTCCACTATATCCTCATTGCTAAAAATCAAATCAAGTACACTCCCCTGCATCCCATCTCTATATCTTGACATCTCTGTAATATGTTGCGTTAAAAAACAATCTCTCACTTTCTCTATAAACTTGTTTTCCAGGCTACACTGTCCCGCTGGAGTAGTACAATTTGCCCAGTTGATCCTTGGCAAATTGAAATCTCCAATCAAAATCTTATATTTGTTCTCTCTATTATCTATTTCCTCCCTTGCTTTCAGTAGGTTATCATCCTCTTCCCTACTATTATTTGGGCTTCTATATATAGAGGCAATTAGAATTGATCCTCTTGCACATTTTACTTCAATACACAAATACTCACAATACTGCTGTCTCATATCCACCTCATTTACCTTGAGCTCTTTTCTTACATAAATAAACAGTCCTCTGCTCTAATAGCATTCCTCTCATATAACTCAAAACCCTCCAAACTATACTCCACCAGTTCCCTCTCAATTCCAGCATTTTTTGGTCTTACTTCCTGTAACCCCCTGGGGGTTAGGGAATAGAATATGCCCCACGTGCCTTCTGCGTGTCGTAAGAGGCGACTAAAGAGGTTGGGTCGGTGGGCTTGCGACCCCCACCCGGAAAAAATATGTAAGCAAAGAAAAACGAACGAACAGCCTCGGATGCGGACGGAACCAACGTTGACGAACCACGACCGACTAAGGACATGCCTTCGGACATTCTGAGAATGGCTACGTGGAATGTTAGTGGCATGAATGATGGAACAAAAGAGAGAGAGGTTCTGGAAGTGTTAGTGAATGCCAGGCTGGATGTATGTGGAATGACAGAGACCAAATGGAAAGGTTCAGATGTGAGAGAATGGGAATGTGGAATGGGTGTGTGTGCTGGAGTGAGTGAAGGAACAGCGAGAGAAGGTGCATGTTTGTTTGCAAGTAGCAAATGGAAGGAATGTGTAAGAGAGTATGGGTCTGTGGGTTCAAGGATTGTGTGGGTGAGAATGAAAGTAGGAATACAAACGTGGGTGATTGTATGCGTGTATGCCCCGACAGAGGATATACTTGAAAGAAAGAAAGAGGAGTTCTGGATGAATGTGGAGGCGTGCCTGGAGAAGTTTGACAAGAACGAAAGAATATTTCTGATTGGGGATATGAATGGTAAGGTGGGTGATAGGAAAGTTGAGGGAGTGGTGGGAGGGTGGGGGGTACCATCAGAGGTGAATGGGAATGGTAGTGCACTTGTGGACGTATGTGTGGGAAGGAGGCTGTGGATAGCCAACACCTTCTTCCGACACAGAATGATCCACAGGTACACGTGGAAACGGATGTTGACGATGAAAGATAAGACAGTGGTGGAACGAAAGTCATTGATTGATTATGTATGTGTGGATGAACGAATGAAGAAATCTGTGATGGATGCTAGGGTGTATAGGGGTATTGGAGGGGGTCTGTCTGATCATTATGTAGTGGTAGCTAAGGTTAGGATACAAAAGAAGTGGGTGAGGAGAGCGGGAGGGAGGCGAGAGGAGGGTGGATTGGTGAGGAGGGTGGAGAGGTTGCTGGAGGAGGAAGTCAGGGAGGAGTACAGGAGAGCAGTGGAAAGACGACTAGGTGGGTTCGACCTGGAAGTTATGGAGGAAGTGGAGGAGATGAGCAAGGTGTTTAAGGATGAGATCTGTGCAGCATGTGAGGAGGTGTGTGGAGTGAGGAGAAGAGGGAGGGGAGTGAAAGGTACAGCATGGTGGACAGAAGAGGTAAGAATAGCTGTGGAAGAAAAGAAGAAAGCATATAGAGTGTGGTTGGGTAGTAGAGGGAATGAAGATTCCGAGAGACAGAAACGAGCGAGGTACGTGGAGAGTAAGAGGGTGGTGAAGAGAGTAGTGAAGGAAAGTAAGAGAAGAGTAGATGAGGAATTTGGAAGGAATCTGAGTGTAAAATGGAGGGAGAGTAAGAAACTGTTCTGGAAAGAAGTCAAGAAAGTTAGGGAAGGTAGCAAGGGAAACAGTAAGGGTGTGAAAGATAAGAATGGGAGAATGCTAGCCGAGAAGCAAGAGAGAGTCGAAAGATGGAGGGAGTACTTCAGTGAGTTGCTAAATGAAAGGAATGAAGAGCCAGCAAACATAGCTGGATATGGTATGGGAGGGAGAAGAAGAGAAGTAGTGGAGGAGGAGGTGGGGATCAGGAGGTCAGAAGTGTGGGAAGCCATGAAAAGAGTGAAGTTGGGGAAAGCACCAGGAACAGATGGAGTGTGTGGGGAAATGTTGAGGTATGGTGGTGAGATAGTGATAGAATGGGTATGGAAAATGTGCAAACTAGCATGGGAGAAGGGGAGTGCACCCGATGACTGGAAGACTGGCATAATAGTCCCCCTATATAAGGGCAAAGGGGAAAGAGGAGTGTGTGGTAACCACCGAGGAATATGTCTTCTAAGCGTAGTAGGGAAGGTATACAGTAGGGTAGTGATTGAGAGAGTGAGAGTGAGAACGGAGAAATGGATAGGCGACGAGCAGGGAGGTTTTAGGAAGGGAAGAGGATGTGTAGATCAGATTTTTACCCTGAATTGTGTTGTGGAGAAGTATCTGGAGAAGAAACAAAAGGTGTATGTTGCCTTTATGGACTTGGAGAAGGCCTATGACAGAGTGGATAGAGAAGGTTTGTGGAAAGTACTTAGAATATACGGAGTAGAGGGCAAGTTGCTGAAAGCAGTGAAGAGCATGTATGAGGGTGCAAAGGCGGCAGTACGTGTGGAGAGTGAGCAGAGCGAGTTCTTTGACCTGAATGTTGGTTTGAAACAGGGGTGTGTGATGTCCCCGTGGTTGTTTACTGTATATATGGATGGAGTCATGAAAGAAATACTATCAAGAGCAGTGAATGTTGGTGTATCGCTGAAAAGGGAGGGAATTGAGTGGAAGCTACCTATACTGCTGTTTGCGGATGATACAGTTCTGATGAGTGATAATGAATGGGAGTTGCAGGGTCTGGTAAATGAGTTTGGAACAGTGTGCGAAAAACGGAATTTGAAGGTAAATACGGGGAAGAGCAAGGTTATGGTCTTCGAAAGGGGTGAAGTCACAGAGTGTGAGGTGAAGCTGAACGGTCAGGCTATGGAGATCGTCAACTCTTTTAAGTATCTGGGCAGTGTGTTGAGTAAAGATGGGACTATGGATGAAGAGGTGCGGGAGAGGGTACAACAGGGGAAGAGGGTTGTAGGAACGCTAAAAGCAGTAACAAGAAATAGGGTGGTCAGTATGGAAGTGAAGAAGTCCTTGCATGACAGTGTGGTAATCCCGACACTGACTTACGGAAGCGAAGCATGGACGTTGGTTGAGAGACTCAGACCAAGAGTGAGAGCAGTGGAAATGAATTACTTAAGGAGTGCGTGCGGAGTTACATGGAGGGATAGACAGACTAATGAGGAAGTAAGAAGGAGGTGTGGTGTGGAGGTAGATGTGCTGGAAAGTGTGAAAAGGAACAACTTGAGATGGTTCGGCCATATGGAACGTATGGAAAGCGAGAGAATGACTAAGAGGGTGTACGAGAGCGAGGTGGAGGGACAGAGGGGGAGAGGTAGACCGAATATGAGGTGGAAGGATGGAGTGAGGAACTACATGAACGAAGGCGGTGCTGGTTGGGGGGAGGGGCGTCGACTGACTGGGGACAGAGGTGCATGGGGGCGGTTCGTTCGTGGCCACCCCTTCGGGGATCACGGCGTCAGGCAATAGATAGATAGATAGATAGACTTCCTGTAAGGCTATGACATCAGGTTTTTCCTCTTCATCCTGCAACCTACATATCAGTTCTCTTTTCTTGTCCTGGGTAAACACATCCACATTACTAAACATAATCCTTAATCTATCTACCATTCCTTCAGCAACTACACCATCCCGCTCCTCCTGTCCGTATCCTACTCCCCCCTTAGCACTACTGGGTCTGCAGCTTTGTCTCCTGTCTCTCCCTGTGACACCTCCACCCTGTTCTCCTCCTCTGTCACAACTCCTATCACATTATCTTCCCTCCCTGATCTCCTTCTCCCTTCTATTCGTATAAACCACTTCTTCAATTTCCCGTCCCACACTCTCCAATAAAAATTCCTTTTCTCCTCACCCAACTTTCCATTATTTTCATCAGCCTTTTCTTGTAATTCCTTTATTTTTTTTCTTTGTTCTATGCTCAAATCCTTCTTTAGTCTTATATGTTTCAGTTCTTCATTTGTGTTTAGCCTCCAACTAAAATTTGTCACTGTCTCTGCCACTGCCCTGGTTTTAAACTGTATTCTTATTGGTCTCATCTCTCCCCTTTTATATCTACCTATCTTACTGACTTCCTCCACCTGCCCTTCCGGAAGCATCCACATCCACACCTTTCATGACCTCCTTCACTTTCTCCATATCCCTCACTTTTCTCACTCCATTATCATTCATATGAGCCTCTATATCTCCATGCATGATTACACCCCTATCCCTGTCCATGGCCTCCCTCACGACACTCTCCTTGTTCTTCATGACCCCTACAACTGCACTCTCAAAACTTTTTTTGGTCATATTTATTTCTTCCTTTTGCTCTGTCATAATATCCTCCAAATCCTTAACTTTCTGCTCACCTACCACCGTCCATGCAGTTGACTCCTTTACTTCCTTGAATCGTCCTTCGTATTCCTCAATGCCATATTCTCTGCTCCCAGTTCATCTACCCTTTTCAATACCATCTCTAGGCTATTATTAACTTCCGAAATAGGTCTATATTCGCTTCCTTCGCTAGGCCTATTCCCTTCCCCACCTGACACACCACACAGTACCTTAACTTTCTCACCAATATCCCCCTTCCATTTCTCTGTATCACTCTTCCACTTAACAAACACTAATTTTTGTTCTACCAAACAACAACAGTCAGACTTCTTGTTTTTGAAACTGCGCGTTGCTCCTACCAGCTTTGTTTACAAACGTTTCGCCGCGCGGCATTCAAACCACGCTTAATAGGCTTACAGATTTTAAAGGGACACCCGGGCTCCTGCCCTTTGCAGGGGGTGTCATTTTAAAATTACACCCGGGGAGGAAGGGTTAATAGGCTTTCAAGCTTACTGTTTTTTAAAAGGACACCTGGGCTCCGGCCCTTCCTTACCTTACCTTGTGATACCTTGTGATGTGTTCGCCACTCTTCTAGCGGCACCGAGGAATGCGTCGCCCCTCGTTATGGGTGGTGATTTGGTGCAGCAGACTGTAGCGACAGCTCGCTCCCTTGTGAAGATGGGCTCGTCTGGCACTTTTTGCAGTTTGACATCGAGGGCTCTCTTGAAGTTGTCTAACGAGACGTCCCTCATGTCTCTTACTCGCCGTGGGAGTTTGTTGAAGAGGCGTGGGCCTCTGTGTGATAACCAGCCCTGTCGCATAGAGCCCATAGCACCCCTGTTATTCATCCGGGGGATATTGCATTCCCAGCCTCTCCTATCACTGAATTTCATGACTATCAGAGTATGTAGGTTTGGTAATAAACCCTCTGCGATTTTCCACGTGTATATTATTAGGTAACGTTCTCTTCTACGTTCCAGGCAAGGGGTGTCATTTTAAAATGACACCCGGGCGGGGAGGTATATAGTTTCCTCGACCTCCATCAATCTTAAAATTTCACCCCCTAGACCCCCTTTCAAGATAAATTTGTAAATTTTTCAGTAGAAAAATTTCCCTGTCTTAGGCCGGTTCCTCTTAAATTACAGGTTCGCTGATGCTCGCCAGGAAAAAATAAAAACCTAGATGGGAAGAAAGGTCTTAAAATTGGCTGAAAGTTCTTAAAATCGCCAAAATAATGGGGCGAAAGTCTTAAACCTTCCGGCCCGGGCTGCCTTTCTAAAGGACGGAGCTCGTATCCGGGCGATCTGGTGGTAAAATGACTCTTGTAAACAAAGGCTAATCTCCCTTAACTCCTTCAGACATATTATGTTCCAGTAAGTCCAAGGAGGCGGGCACCCGGTATCATTGCCACTGCACCACACAACTGTCAAAACCACACTGCTGGCCGTTAGAATTATCGGAGGAACCTGGGGTTGCCACCAACCGACAGATCTTCATCTAACTTACCGGACTTACTGAGCTCATATGACGCACAATCGCGTCATAAACTTATTGGTGAGGCATGTAGATAAGTCCATATGACGCGATCGCGTCATATGAGTTTTTGGTCATAAGTTCCATATGACGCGATCGCATCATATATGTCGCAAGGAGTTAATATAAGATCTACAATTGTCAAACATATATTAAAATGTGCGCCTTACCTTGCTGCATAGAATAACGTTAAGTAGAGCTCTAGCTCAACTGGTTTCGGAGTTATGGCGATGTTAGTGGGGGTTAGCTTTTTCCGCGTATTTACCTTGGCGCGTCCGAACACTCAACCGCGGCCCCGGCTACGACGCACTGTTGCACTCGTCGCCCCAGCCGCAATTATGCCGGGAAGTGATTGGAGAGATTTTATTGTTTATTATGCCATTTATTATAGTTATGTTATTTTCACTCAATAAAGTTATTTGTGTCTCTGTCACTTATACTTAGTTTTGTTGTTATTATTATAGTTATTATTATATTATACTGGACTATGGTAATTGATAGTGTCATTTTCACTTATGTGTTGTTAGGTAATCTAATAATATATATAGTGTCACTTTCACTTGTTCATATTGTTATGAGGGCACTTATTATTAGTTATTTGTGTCTCTTTCACTTTTATTTATTATTTTATATTATTCTTAGCCTATATTTTAGAGTGTCACTTTCACTGTTATTGTCACGGGCACTTCAATATTGTAGGAGAGTGTGAAAGTCATTGAAGCACCGTCCAGCACACAGTGCCACTTCACACAAGAGGCATTTCCATATGGTTTTTGTGACTTGTGGGGTCTGCGAGTTGTGTGGCTGCAGACATGGCTCCTCTTCTGGCTTCTAACTCGACTACCTGGTGCTTTGAAAGGAAGGGGGTTGAGCTGGTGCTTCTTGAAGAAGTTAGCACACCCCGTTCTGTCCAGCTGGCCTGGTCCTTGTAGTGGTCTTCCAGGTTCCGCATGCTTAGCCAGGAGCTCAAGTATCACCTGTTTGTGGAACTTCCGCAGGGACTTGTACTTCTTGGCTCCCGGAGTCCTCAGACGGTAGATGTTGTAGGCATTGAGGGCCGACATATCTACCGTATGCAGATTAAACTTCTTATACCACCTGCAAGATGTTCGCAGGCAGTCGATGAAGCCCATCTGCATGTCGGACTTGTCGATGAGGCGCATGTTGAGGTTGTAGTCCAGGACAACAGCTGGTTTCTGGACGGGGTTCTTCGTTCTTCGGTCCACCTTCCCTGTGGCGACCATCTCGGCCTTGTTGCATGTGGTGAGGAGGTTGACCTTCCGCTGGTCATGCCAGTGGATGGAGAGGATGGGGCCACTCTTCTTGTGGAAGATGTCCGTCTTCTTTGTCTTGGTTGTTGTTGTTGTTGTTGTTGTTCCCCAAGCTGCCTGGCTGAACAGCCCCAAGGCCCCGAGCAAGGCCAAGGCCATAACAGAGCGCCCCCACAGAACCCTCCCAGCCGACCACAATAAAGCCTGGAGTGACCGAAGCCACTCCATGGCGGGGAGCTGAGGAGGGAGCGGAAACGCCCGGGAAACCAAAGCCCCACCCAGGGCCCTGTGCCCCTCAGCAATTATGAAGAGAAAGTTGAGGGGCAAAGGAAAAATGTGACGCTTTGGCTTCCAATCTTGGTAGATTGGGAGATCAATCCACGGAAGAGACGCCGTCACTTGAGATCTAGAAAATATATAAGTAAAAGGAACAGTCAGAGTAAGCTATGGGTATGGCAGAGATTGCTCAGTTCTCACTCTGATAGACCATCTTTGTCTTGGTTAAGGACTCGGGGCTGTTCGGCCAGGCAGCTTAGGGAACAACAACAACAATCTTTGTCTTTGTTGTTGTTGTTCCCTAAGCTGCCTGGCCGAACAGCCCCGAGTCCTTAAGGAAGGCCATGGCCACGGTCGGGCTTTCCCACAGAGCTCTCAAAGAGTGTAAATTGTGTTGTTGGCGTAAGTGGTTGTGTGAAATGCAGTCTTCTATGATGTGTTTAATGGTATGGGGTGCTGTGTTACAACCCGGGCAGGTGTCTACGACGGAGTCATCCAGTCTCTTCTGATAGCTCAGAAGAGCTGGATGGTGTCCGCATCTCAGCCTGGCCAGGTGGACTCTGTCCTCGCGAGGAAGGGAGGATTCAGAAGGATGGATTTCGGGAGGTCGTGCTTGCAGCTGCGTGTTGTCTATGAGTGAGTGGATGGAACGGCGAGTGATATGAGTATGGATGTGCTTCCGGAAGTTGGTTTGGGGTGGGCAGGGAGGGAGAGAAGACAGTATTTGTGTGTGATAGCGTGTGCTGGGAGTTGTTTTGATATTTCTTGGTGTCTGTGGGTGGTGTTGATTCGTGGAGGCTGCTGCCAGGAATTGTGTGCCTCTGATGTCTAGATGATCTTTGACTTTGAGGACTTTGGTTTCTTGATTTAGGTGATCTGTGGGTGTCGTAGCTGTGCATCCTGTGATGATTTTCAGGGCTTTATTTTGAATAGTCTGTAAGGTCTTATGATGTGTTTCAGCTAGGTTAGAAGCCCAGGCCGGGCTTGCGTATTCCATAACTGATCTTATGTATTGTTTGTAGACTGTGGTGGTGGTTTCTTTGTTGTGTCCAAATTTTGTGTGGGCAAGTGATCTGAGGGCGTTAAGTCTGGGTGTCAGTTTCTTTTTCGTGTTTGTGGTGTGCTGTTTGAATGTCCTTTGGGTGTCGTATGTTACTCCTAGGATTTTGTGTGTGTGTGTGTGTGTGTGTGTTAGGGGTGTGTTGTTTATGTTGAGTCCCGGGACGTAATCGTGCTCTCCTGTCCAGCTTGTGAGGAGGGTTGCAGTGGATTTAGCTGGGGCTAAATTGAGTCTGTTTGTAGTGCACCATTCATGTACTGTAATGTGTCGAAATAGTCTTGAAGGAGTCTTGTTGCTGTGTCTGGGTTTTGGTGCGTGCTTGTGAGTGTTATGTCGTCTGCGTAGGAGGCTATGGTTATTTGGGGTGAATATGGTGTATTTATATCATGCATGTACAGATTGAAGAGTGCGGGCGACAGGACGGATCCTTGCAGGACTCCGTTTGGGAAATTTCTAATGCTAGATGACTGACCGGCAAAAGATACGTGTGCACATCTGCCTGCTAAGAAGTTGGCCAGCCATCTTTTTGTGTTGTTGTGCATGTTCGTGTTGTAGATTTTGTTTGTTAGGTTGTGGCGGGGGATGGCATCGAAGGCTTTACTAATGTCGAGTGTGGCAAGTACTGATCTGTGTGGTGGTCTAGCTGAGTTGATGCCGTCAAAAGCTCTTTGTGTAAGGTCTGTAAGAAGAGTGTTTGTGGAGTGCAATGGCCTGAAGCCGTGTTGTGTTGGAGAAAGGGGTAAGTCAGGTGTCATCAGTTGTAGTACAAGGCGCTCTATGACTTTGGAGGGGGTGCAAAGGAGTGTGAGGAGGGTAGCGTGGGGTCTTTGTTAGGTTTGGGGAATGTGATGATGATACCATGCTTCCAGATGTCTGGCATTGTGTTGTGTGAGTAGCTGTAGTTTGATATGTTAGTGAGTGCTTGTATGCCTTGTGGTCCCAGGTGTCTGAGGTGAATGTTGCTTATGTTGTCTAGGCCACAGGCGGGTGAGAGCTTGAGATTGTTGATGATATGCTTTGTCTGGTTGTTGGTGAAGGGTGTATAGTCAGGGTCTGTGGGGAATTGTCTTTTTCGTCGGATGACACGTCGGTCGTCTTTGTGGGGTTTTAGGTGACTGACATGAGAGAAGTGATTGATGAGAGTGTTTGCATGTTGTTTACGTGAAGGAGTAGAGTCAGTTGTTGTGATTGTAGCATGTGATTGTGTTGTGTTGCTGTTGGAAAGTGTGATGCTGTTTAGTGTTTTGTCGAGTTTTTGGGGGTTTGTTTTGTGATCGAGTGTTTGTAGGAAGTTATCCCAATTTAGTGTTTGTTGTTCTTGTATTTTGTTGTTAATCTGGATGTTGAGTGCTTGAATTTGTTGATTGGTGTCTTGTGTGTGGGGTGCTGGGGAGTGTTTCTGTGTGTCGCGTTGTATGATGAGGTTTTGAATTTCTGTTGAGAAGTTGGGGTTGTGTTTTTTTATGTTACCTCTTGGAATGTGTTTCTTGTCAGCGTTTTGGATAGTCGTGTTGAATGTGTGTACAGCATTGTTGATGTTAGTGATGGGTGTACTGTTTAAGGTTTCAAAGTGTTGTTCTGTCTCATTTGTGAAAGCTTCCCAGTTAGCTCTTTTATAGTTAGTGTAAGTGTGTCTGTGGCTAGCTGGGGTGAGTCTTGTTTTGGTGGTGATAATGATCAAGAGGTCGTCTGAGCCCAAGGTTCTGACCACCCTCCAGGATGTTGTGGGGGCGAGTTCAGGGGAGCAAAAGGTGATATCAGGAGATGATGGGGTGTAGAGGGCTTGGTGGGGAGTATGGGTGTGCTGATGAATGTTATTGAGGATATATAGGTTGTCTGTTTGGTGTTGTAGGACCAGCCCTTTGTCTGTGTCGGGGTTGTCGACAAACCAGGCCGACGTCTTTGCATTGAAATCACCACCCATGATGATGTGTGGGGTGTTTGTGATGTGTTGTATTTGTGGTCTGTAATCGTTTGGTACTGTAGGGGATGTTTGGGGAGGGATGTATGTGTTTATGATGGTAATGTTGGAGCTGTTGCCGGTGCGTATTTTAATTGATTGTGTTTCTGTTGTGTTATCGTTTGGGGGGAGGAGGGATTTGGTTTGTGCACTGGTGTCTATATATGTTATATCTTTGTGAACCAGGGTGATGAGTCCACCGCCAACGCCGACGGCCCGGTCTTGTCGTATGGTGGTGAAATTGTGAAATGTAGGTGTTTTTTGTGTTGTACGGAGTTTTGTTTCTTGTAAGATGGCAATGTGTATGTTGTGTTGTTTGATGAAGTGTGTGAGTTCGTGTTTCTTTGTGTTGATGCCATCTATGTTTAGTTGAAGGATGTTAATGTTGTGTGTGCGGTGTATGTTGGGTGCTGCTGCACGAGGATGGGGGAGGGGGAGAGGTGGGGATTGGGGTGCAGGAGATGAGGGTAGGAATGGATTAGGTTGGGGTGTGGGTGGGTTGGGGAGGAGAGGTGGACGGGTTTTAGGAGTGGATGTTATGGGCAGGTTATGTGGATTGGGGAGGAGAGGTGGATGGTATGGTAAGGTTATGTGGGTTGGGTCTTTGTCTTGGTTGGGTAGCTTGGCATGCCCCTCTTGGCCTTGACTGTCCCGACAGTTCCGGTCTTGCGGTCATGGAGGTACTTGGTGAGGATTGGCGACGTGTAATAATTATCTGTGTACAGGATGTGGTTCTTGTGGAAGTGTTTCTCCATAATTTTCTGTACGACAGCGCCGCCAAATCCAATGTCGGGGTTAGTCTCATTTTCCCCACCACTGCCGCTGTAGACCACAAAGTCCAGCACATACCCCGTCTTACAGTCGCAGAGGACGAAGAGCTTGATGCCGAAGCGGTGTCTCTTGGACAGGATATACTGTCGGAAGTGCAGCCTACCACGGAACAGGACTAGAGACTCGTCGAGGCACATCTTCTGGAAAGGAATCAGGTAGGTGGTAAACCGATGACATGTCATACAGCTTCCTGATCTTCCATAGTGCGTCAGGAAGGTGGACTGCCATGTTGTTTGTCAGGTGGAGATAGGAGAGGATGTCGAAGTACCTGTCCCTGGACATGTACTTGCCAAATGCTGGAGTCGTTATGAGGTCGCCAGTGATCCAGTAGTCTGCCAGAGCGTGCTTCCTGATATGTGTCATCAGCATTGTGAGTGCCAAGAACACATATAGTTCTGCCATAGTGACAGCTCTCCATGCCACCATCTTGGCACTGGTCTTCCTGCGAAGAAAGTTGGCACAGATCTCGTGATTGTTTCCTCGACGATGTATTCCATGACTTCATTATCATAAAAGCCACAGAAAAGTTCACTGGGGGTAGCATCTGGGCCACAGGGATATGCTGGTGACACCCCAGAACCAATCTGTTGCTCGTCAAAGGCAGGACAATCTGGCTCAAAATACGCCCCATCTGTCCACACAAACAAGTTGGATGAGCGCGCACATGCAGGCGCAGCAGGCACGCGGACGCCCTGCACGCCCACGCCCAGGCCCAGGGGCATCGGCGTCGGCAGGCTGAGCCGCACGCCCACGACCTCGCCCTCGAACTCGTCGTGTCGGCACTTCCTCCTATTCCACATCCTCCTCCTCCTCAGGCAATGTCAGGTCATCTGGGGCAATGTTGGGGTTGTCAGCATCTTCTTCGGGAGACATTTCCGGTGAAGAAGGAACCGGGCGTCTGCGGCGTGGGGGCGGGAGGCTGCGGGAAGTTGAACAATGGGAGCCTCAGCCTCGGGAGTTGGGCTCCTTTTGCGGTGAGCCGAGGGCTTCTCCGCAGCAAATAATGCTCTTCGGTGTGATGAGGGCTGTGGCACACCACTAGTACCACTTGAAGAGGCCCTTTGCTCATCCTGAGGGAGAGATGAAGCCGAGGGTTGTGGGTGACCCACGCGGCGTCGGGACAAAGGAATGCGGGTGGTTGCTAGACCAGGGTCGGCGTCACTATCACTATCTTCGGCTTCCCTAACCTTTTCTGCTGCCCTGCGTGCTTTCTTGGCTGCACTTTTCACTAGTGATTGTTTGTAAAAGTATTTACCCACTTTCAAGGGCATACGGGCAGGCAAAGGGAAAGGTCCTGGGCTAGGGCTAGGGCTAGGCCTAGGCTGACCTAGCAAAGATGGCGACGGGGTAGGCCTAGGCTCTAGCACACTTGGAAGTTCTACTGCACCTTCCTGCAACACTTCCACATCAGGATCATCACTACTATCACCTCCCTCAAACAAATCAACATTGTCATCATCCCCAAACCCCACAAAATCATCGTCTTCACTCGCACTTATGAACTGTTCTTTTATCAACTAAGCTTTCGCCACTGCTCTCTTCAATGGCAAAAAGTTCTCTCTCTATCGCACTATCACTCAACAATACCTTTGCTTTCTTGCATTAAGCCTTTTTCTTGCTTGCAACAGGAGTAGAAGTTGCGAGCGGGGTAGCAGTGGGGCGCGCGGGAGGCTGCACGGAATCGGACGCGTCGGACAATTTTTTTTTGCTATAACTCGGGATGGCGGCCACAGAGGAACTGATAACGGTAGTAGTTGAGGCTTGGTGGCGCTGCGATCGCCCCTGCAAAGGAATTTTTCGCCGCGCGGATTTCAAAGCACACTTTCAAGCATAGGGATTTTAAAAGGACACCCGGGCTCCGGCCCATCTGCCGCAGCGTCCTTTTAAAATGCTGCCCGTGCCAGGAGGGTTAAAATCTCAAAAGCAATGGAGCCTGCTGGGAGGAGTGGGTGGTCGTACTGGAGAGATAAGGACAGGTGACCGATAAGTTTATGGTCGGAGGAGCCCAAAGGAGAAAAAAGATTTACAGTATAAGCAGAAGGGTTAGAAGTTAGAATTAAGTCAAGAATGTTGGGCCGATCTCCGAAGCGGTCCGGGATACTAGACTAATGCTCTAGGTCACTTAGGATAGAAAAGATGTAGGCTTGTTCACCAAGTTGGTTAGTAGACAGAGAGTAGAGCCATTGGCGGTGGTGAACGTTGAAATTTCCTAAGATGGAGATTTCTGTGAAAGGAGAGAGAGAGATAGAATGTCTTCCACTATAGAAGTTAGATAGTCAAAGAATTTTGGATAGTCAGTAGAATTAGGGGAGAGATAAACAGCGCAGAAATATTTAGTTTGTGAGTGACAAGAAAGCTTTAGCGAGAGAGTTGAGAATTCAAGAGAATCAAAGTTTGGAACACTGAGAGAAAGCAAGATTGTTGCGTACATATACGCAATATCCAACTGAGGATAGAGATTGTAGGAGGATACAGAAAAGGGTTTGCTGTCAGTAGTCCCAGACTGATTTTTGGTGAGAAAAAGATCAGGGTTGGCAGAAGAGAGGTGGTATTCCACAGACTGGAAGTTAGAGGATAGACCACGAATGTTGCATAAATTAATAGTAAGAGTAGAAGGTAGTGGTCCAAAGCATTTTGGCTAGTTGCTACCTGAGGACTCCCAAGGCGGGTAGTGGTTTAGTCATTATTCCTTGTAAAAAGGTATTGTAGTATGTAAGGTGTTTGTAGTATAATGTATTGATAAGAGAAGGTGTTTTGGAGGGCAGGCGCTGGGGTTGCCCTGAAAGGATCAGCTAGGGAGGCCAGATGGTGAAAGAGGAGCTCTAGCTGTCCTTATCAACCACCTAGCACTTCCCAGGAGTACCGCCCTGTTTGGCTGGTGCCTACAGCCTCCTAACCACCTGTACAATCTCTCCTAATCCTAATTGACCACATTCGAGTTTGGGCTACAAGGAAATTCAAACTGAAATACCGGTAGTTAACCCTCTGAGAATCACTGCCGCACTTCTTTTCTGTTTTCTGGCTATTATTAGACTCTTTTATTTATTTTAGGAAGGCTATACGGAAGTCAGAGGGTTGATTGAGATAGTCTTTATCATTTTAATTTCCACAGAACCTTGTTAAGCTGTATAAAATGTTTCAATGGTAGCCAAAATAAGCGGTCAAAAGTATCGAGGGTTAATATGAAACTATGTTTTATTATTATTTTTATTTTTATTTGTCATACGTTAATATATGTGCGACTAATTTGCTTGGGACCCAAATTCTCTTACTCATATAGTGATGTACAGTTGCCCACATACATTCTGTACCTCTCCGCAATGTTATACAGTACAGTACTGTACATGGAATTATAATGCGCGTAGTTTCTTATGCCGTGTTTAACGCATGTGACTTATCGACTAATCATTTTTGAGAGTACTACGTAGAATGACAAAAATTATCCATATTAGAAATCTTCCAAATGAAGAAAGGTTGAAGAAATTAGGCTTACATTCGTTAGAGAGATGCAGAGTTAGAGGGGATATGATAGAGGTGTTCAAGTGGGTTAGTGGGATTAATAAAGGGGACATGAAAATTTTACTAAAGCTCAGTGATAGCGAAAGAACTCTAACTAATGGTTTCAAATTAGATAAAATTTGTTTCAGAAAAGATATAGGCAAAAATTGGTTTGGTAACAGAGTTGTAGATAGGTGGAATAGGCTACCGAATAACATGGTAGGATCGAGAACGATGGGGAGCTTTAAGATAAAATTAGATAGGCATATGGATGAGATGGGTTGGGTATGAGGGGGGGATCTGCCGGTTGTGGGCCAATCAGCGCTCTGTGGATCCCCGTAATCAAGTTTTTGTGGGGTCGGTCCCCAGGGTATTGGTAAGTTGGGTCTATAATTAGGCCTTGTAATTGGGGTTGGGTGTGACAGGGATCTGCCTTGTGTGGGCCGATCGGCTTTCTGCAGACTCCCATTTTCTTATGTTCTTATAATTGAAAGAACACACTCGCAATTCACTCATACGTATTTTACTTTCATACATAAGATCACAACAAGGAACAGAACTTATGTGGGCAACTGTACATTGTATGTGGTAGTTTGGTGTTCTTTTATTTCAAAATTATATTTTGCAAGTTTTACAATATAATAAAGGCCGGATTTAGGCCAATCGGCGTTCTACAGACTCCGTTTTCTGACCTCTGACCGTTTTGGTGAGGTTGGTCCTCATAGTGTTAGTAAGCTGGGCCTATAATTAGGGTTGGGTGTGAGAGGGATCTGCTTTGTGTGGGCCAATCGGCTTTCTGCAGACTCCCATTTTCTTATGTTCTTATTTCCACGTAGTGATTTTGATTAGTTCTTTTGTCTTTATCTTGTGTCGTTCCGGTTTTGGTTTGTTTATTTTGCAAGCGTTACATTATGATAAATGCTACTGTACAGCCATATACCACCTATTGTCCATTCATTGTAAGTTGGCCTAAATTCTTGACCACTAACTTCTATAACTCAAAAAACAACTAGAATAATTGAGCTAATATTTCAACCATTTGGGGAGTGTCAGCCAGGGCATATGGGTGGAAATTTACAGCCCATATGTTCTAGCCCCTTTTTAGTTATTGAGGTTAGGATTCACAATTTCTGGCCTATGTAAAATGAACAGGGTATAGACGAGGTGGCCAGTTTGTGTGTACAGAAGTACTGTATAACATAACATTAACCCGTACTGTACTATAGGATACCGTAATAAAAGTCACCAGCAGTCCCAGGCAATGTGGCAAAAACCACCTTTTCACCTCAAGAGATGAGGCAAGAGTGGATCTATCACTTTTTTTTGTTTTACGAGAAAAGAAAAAAAGGCAAAAAAGCAATTAGCCTTGTACAGGCAGTTACAAGACAAATACATTACTGACAGCTATAACCGTCGCTGGGACTGGGGAGTTAATTAACTACTGATGGCTATAGCGGTCGCTGGGATTGTACGGGTTAATAAATTCCTAGCACCAGGCAACGAAGGCCATATGGCACTAAAGCAGAAAACTGATAGAGTTAGAGGGAAAGGACTTAAACATTGTTAACCCGGGAACGGCGAGAAAGCTCTTAAGAGGGCAGGCCTAAACAAAACATTTTAAAAGGCCCCAGTAGTACTTTAAAAAAAAAAAAAATCCATACCTCATATCACTCCTCCACATCCCCTCCTTCCCCCCCTCCCTTCAATTATCACCTATTTTCCCTGTTTCCCTTATTCATTGGTATAATTTTGTGCTAACATTAGCAAACCGCTAGCAGCGTGTGCTTATGTGCCTAGCGAGTGTGTTGGCAGAGGTAGATGGTGGGGTGTGGCTCTCAGTCACCCTCCAGAGCTCACGAGGGGAGTGTTTGCCTGACTTTGCTCCACATATCATGAATGGGCCGCTCCATGTTTATTTGCGATTTTGACCAGAAAAATTATATTTCCACTTGTTTTATTGTTGTTATAGGTTACTATCTTCATAGTAAAGGTAAAATAGGCGCATATGAATAAGTAATAACGATATTTATCGTAAAATGACGATTTTAGGCGGGAAAGAGGCCTAATATTGCCGCCCAGAACAGTGGTGTTCGCTACACCCTGCTCGCTCTTTATAGGTTAAGGAGACTGAGAAAAGAAAGGAAAGACATTACTGTACACGGTTAACGGAAAAGAAAGGGGACTCCGAGAGGATATCGGTAAGATAAGGGCAAAGAGAAAGGGAAAACAACGTATACGGGCCGGAGAAAAAAAGAGAGGACAGTCAAGGAAAATGTGAGAAATAGAAATTTGAACATCACACCGGGAGCAAAGCGGCAGGGGTGAGCGGGACATTAGGAAGGAGTGGGTAAGCCTGGCATGGCCTATCCTTAGTCGGGCCAACGCAGTCTCCCAACGGCGAACACGGTGAGAGGGGTCAGCTCAGGCAGAAATGGAGGCCTCAACATTGCGGAGCTTATTAGGGGAAAGAGAAGACCACATGGTTTGCCAACGAGATAGGAGGAAGGCAGAGATAGCTGGATAATAGTCAGAGGCGGGAATAGAGAGAGAAGGTGACATGACCGTCGCAGCATCACGAGCGAGAACATCAACCTGCTCACTCCCACGAACGGGAGCCATCAGTGTAAACTGGAGTAGAAGAAGAATGCTGTGCAAGATGTTCAAGGAAACGAGAACAAATAACCGGGGCCAGGGTAGAGGATTTAGAACAAGGAAGAATAGAGGGACACATGGAAGTACGAGGAAGAACGTGGAAGAGGGAAAACGAAGAATGAGAAAGTAAGGAATCCATACGAGAAAGGAAATAGGGTCGAAGGCGAGAATGAGACATAACAGGAACAGTAGGAGTAAGGAGAGGTCCGCAAAGAAGGAAACTGAAGCGATCAGGCATAGTACCTGAGAGAGAGAAGGGCCCGACACCGGTACAAAGAAGGGACGCCGGATTCAGCATAGAGGCTTTCAACAGGGGAAGAGCGAAAAGCACCCAATGCAAGACGCAAACCGAAATGGTGAACAGTCAAGTTTATGAAGGACCGAGTCTGAGGCTGAGGAGTACAGTAGTATATTAAGGGGATATTTCCACTTGAGGGATTTTTTTTCTTGACCCCTTTCTCCCTATGTTTAGCCCCATTGCTTTTGAGATTTTAAGACGTTCGCTCCCATTAGTTTGGCGATTTTAAGAACTTTAAGCTCATTTCTGTCAATTTTAAGACCTTTCATAAGAACATTATTTAGGTGTCAATTTTAAGACTTTTCGTGCCATTAAGGTGTCAATTTTTTTCCCTGGCAAGTGATAGCGAGCCTTTAATTTATGAGGAAGAGGCCTGTGGCCAGGTAATGTTTCTATCAAAAAATTTACTAATCAATCTTAAAAGGAGGTCTTGGGGGTGTAATTGTAAGCTTGATGGAGATCTAGGGAACAAACTATGCACCTCCCCGTAAGTGAATGTTGATTGTGGCTGAGATAATGAATGCTGTCTGTAACTAATGTAATCACAAGGGTAAACTATAATGCATTTTGATACACAAGCACATTATATCATAATCAGTTTATCTTACAATCATCATAAACCCAGACATATATTTGTTTATCCATCTACTCAGGCTCATACGCCATTTTTATTTTTTTCTGAGACAAAGCCTGAATAGGGATAACAAAAAAAAAATTAAAATAAAACATATATTTCTGCTAAATTATTATACTGTATATATATTTTTTTATTGCAGCCACTTCCTTATAGCTCGGAACTTGTAATTAAGGGGAGATGGGCCGTTTTTCTGGTCCCCTTTCTCCCTCATGATTAACCCCATTAGTTTGGCAATTTTTACATCCTTCGCCCCATTTCATTGTCAATTTTAAGACCTCTCGCGCCATTTAGGTGTAACAAATTTCCTGGCGAGCCTGTAATTTTATGAGGAACCGGCCATATTTTTCTACCGAATGTAAAAATTTATCTTGAAGGGGTGTCTGGGGGGTGTTAAAATAAATACATTAATTAATAGACCAAAAAAACAGCCACTAGCCCCTTAATAATTATTCTTCTGATTCTTGCCCACTAGGCTGTTGACAAAAATCTTGATTAATAATGTAAATCAGTTTGACCCTCACAGACCCGTTCTAAAACAAAATTGTAATAAAAGCCAGAATAAAATTAAAATTGGTTTCATAAACTAGAGTGAAGATACTGTACATTAATTTGGGTGTCTAAAGATTGCAAGTTTAACTCATGAGCTGCCAAAGCCCCAGTAGCAATAAGAGTTTAGGGAAATAGCACTTGTGTACCAGTACTGTGTGTATATATACAGTAGAACCCCTCCCATCCGGTGCTCTCAGATCCGGAAACCCACGAAATCCAGACAGGCATTTCGATCCAGACAACCAGACTTGTCTGGATGGCTTGGGAAAAATAAAAGTCAATCCGGAAACGAACGAAACGAATACAAGTTACCGAACATATTGTTTACATCCAGCGTTAGATATCCAGACTTGTATGTCAGCCATCCAGATTTGTCTGGAT
Source organism: Paralithodes platypus (assembly GCA_032716605.1). Classification (NCBI taxonomy): domain Eukaryota; kingdom Metazoa; phylum Arthropoda; class Malacostraca; order Decapoda; family Lithodidae; genus Paralithodes; species Paralithodes platypus. The sequence continues at coordinate 56,665,383 of CM064573.1, read as the reverse complement.
GGCTGAAACCTAAGTGATTGTTTAAGTTAGATATCCGGACTCATGTTTCAGCCATCCGGATTTGTCTGGATGGCTGAATATATATCCGGACTTTTGGCAGATCCAGACAGGGTTCTCCCCCAATTAGTCTGGATGAGCGAGGTTTTACTGTATATATACTATATATACTGTATATATATATATATATATATATATATATATATATATATATATATATATATACTGTGTACTACTATATATATATATATCCACCAGACTCGAACAACCGACAGTCAGGACGAGTGCCTGCTTTAATCAACTACACTACAGCGTGAACTCGTCCTAACTGTTGGTGGTTCAAGTCCGGCTTGGAGTATATAAACCTTTAGTAGCTTGCATGTATTTGCACAGTTTGGGGAATTTCTTCACTAATAGCTGTTGCTCTTGTGTATGTTTGTGGAAGGGAATAAACTAAACTGGTGGATGTTACGAAGGAGGGTGTGGTTGAGAGGCCATGGTAGTGGTGGTGGTGAGTGTGTCCTGGGCTTGTTGTAGAGTGTGTAGGAAGTTGTCTAGTTGTGGTGGGGTCATCTCTACACAAATGTCCCGGGTACATCCGCTCACTCCGTTGATCCTTCTTTCACTCCCTTTGTTACTCTCTCCGCCCCCTCCGGCCGTGTGCAAGCGTAGGCTGACTAGCGGCTCGTTTAACTCCATAACCTTGTCACTGGATACTGCCAACTGGAACAAAGAAATAGTAGTCAACTATTATGTCCAGCATGATTTATTTGTTAGTTGAAAACCTTGAATTTGTGTACTTTTAAGAGAGAAAAAAACACTTAAGTTTGCACAATGTAAACTACATTACAGTCATTCCTCACTTTTAAATCTCTTCATTTACAGTTGTCATTATTACAATAATTAGGAAAAAAATTCACTTAAATTTGTTCTACTTTATTATTAACCCAGCGGCTGCAACAATCCTCTTGAGAGGTTTTACTGGTGGGCTGCTCCTCTCCTCTCAGAAGTAATGTCAAACACGTACTAAAACATTCCCAATAACAAATACAATGTGTGACTGTCAGGGCTATAGGGGTGAAATTCCAATGACATTCACTGCCCCCCATCTTGCCTCCACCCTGCTCCTCCCTCCACCCGACCAATACTCCCAGACGCACAGGCGCTTGTTGTCGATCTTGTGCCACATTTTCAACTACGGACCACCGTAACACCTCAACCATGCAATTTGACACGATATTTACAATACTATAGTACAAAATACATACAGCACTCACTAACGATAGTGCTATCGGGTAGGTACCTGATATGGTCTTTATCCCTATAATTCCCACAGATCCTTCCTAGACTGTATAAAATTGTCTAATGATCTGAGATGTTATTTACCCTTATAATTCCCACAGATCCTTCCTAGACTGTAAGAAATCATCTAATAATCTGAGATGGTCTTTACCTTTTTATCATTCCCACAAATCCCTCCTAACTGTATAAAATCATCTAATGATAGCCAGAATAAACTGTCAAAATGCCGCATAATCTGCAAAGGGTTAACCCCTTCACCACCATTACGTAATTTTCATCATATTCTGGTTACCATTACACAATTTTCTCAAACTGCATAAAATTTTCTATTTTTAGCTAGTATCAAAGGTAAAAAGGCGTCTTGGTGGTGAAGGGGTTAACACCATAACTTTATCACTGGATAGTACCAACAAGAATACTGTATAGAAGTTTACTGCAAATTAACCATATAAATCTTAGAATATTAAAATAGTTACGTAATGGGAGCTAAAGTACAGTACAGTATATATATATTGGAGAAAGTTTCACCATAACCTACGTATAGGAACATTGCAGCATGCTAGCAAGTTTTACATTTTGAACACAAGTAGTAGCAGTGTCGGTTTTTAAAGTATATTTTGGGTACCGTACTGTACTATTAGACAATAATTTTCAGTTTAAAAATGGCCTTCAGAAATTAACAGGCTTCGAACTATTGGGACCCAAATTCACTTACCGGTACCGTATTTTTCGGCTCATAAGACGTACTTTTTTTCCTAAAATTAGATCTCCAAAATCAATATGCATCCCAACAACCAAAGGTTGAAGTTTTGACTGAAATTTCAGAGTCGAAATACGACCCCATAGGCACCCCATACCAGTACTGTACCGAGCCACCCAAGGACTATACCTAATCAATACACATACTGTACTTATAAATACAGTACTCAATACTTTTATAATTATATAATGTTGATTAGCAAAGCATTATAATGGTTATGGTTCAGTTACTGGGTAAGTAAGTGTACCAGTTTTAGTTAGCGTAGCAATTCTGAGTGACTAGGTACAGGTGAGTGATGCCTAAGCCAGCTTCAGGGCTTAAATTTTTTTGTTTTTTTCCCAAAAATAGCCTAGCTTATTATGGGGTGCGTCCTATCAATAGGAGCTGAAAAATACGGTACTCATATAGTGATGTACATTCTATGTGGTGGTTTTGTGTTCTTTTATTTCAAAATTATATTTTGCTAAATTGTTATTTCCACAATGATTTTGATCTTATGCCTTTATATTGTTGTCCCTGTTTTGGTTTATTTTGCAAGTTCTACATTATAATTAAACATTTACCACCACAGATCTGTCTTAAGCTGCACTAAATGGTCTAGATACAGCTAGAATAAATTTGAAAGATGTCATCAGTACAGAAGAGGTTAATACATACTCTAACATTCCAGTCAAAGTCTTTGAGGTGGGTGATGTTGTGTAGAGCGTCTCTCACCATCGCTGCCTCTATCTCCTTCCTTCTGGTCACCATAGCATTGTAAATTATATCCGCTCTGGTTTCTCCAAGTGATGATAGAACTCCCACAGCCTGGAATATTATATTTATGTATATACTCAGGCACATACCCCATAGCTGGAGGTGGCCAACTCAAGACAGAGACCAAACAGAAACAACATTTAAATTTTGCTCCCTTCTCTGTCTCGTCTAGTAGCTTAACCATTTCTCCCTGGATGTCATTTTAAAATGACACCCCCTGCGAAGGGCAGGAGCCCGGGTGTCCTTTTAAAATCCGTAAGCTTGAAAGCCTATTAAGCGTGGTTTGAAGCCGCGCGGCGAAACGTTTGTAAACAAAGCCGGTAGGAGAGACGCGCAGCTTCAAAAACAAGAAGAAGTCGGACTGTTGTTGTTGTTGTTTGGTAGAACGAAAATTAGTGTTTGTTATTGTCCGATATTGCTAAAACCGGATCAAAACTCTCCACGGAAATCGTCCTCACAACTGAACCAGTTGACCTAGAGAGTTCTACTCGACGCCAGTCTACAGATACAAGTAAGGGCTACATTTCGAAATGTGTGTGAATTCTCTAGCAGTTAAAATAGGCCTAGGACTATTACAACGTTTTTTGGCCAGATCGCCCGGATCCTAGTGCCGTCATTTAGAAGGCCAGCCTGGGGAGGAGGGGTTAAGGGGAACGTTCGCCATGTTTTTCAAAATGGTCCAATCATACAGGCGATAGATACCACTTCTAGGAACAACATATCCAAAACTGAAGAAAATCGGACATATAGTTTTTCGCTTCCTCGGATTTTCGTAATTCTTGCAAATTTACCAATCCCTATAAAAAGTTTATTTTTGGTTCAATTTTATAAGTAGGATTTCATTGGAAAGAGGAAGAAATAAACATGTTTGGCAGATTTTTGACAAACCCTATAGTTTTGCCGCTAATATATTTTTTGTTTTTAAGTTTTGAAAGATTGCAAGCCTCCTGTTAAAAAATTTATTGGTGTATCAAAAATCCATCAAACAGATTTGTTGCATGTTTTCTCCTCTTTTCCAATGATATCTTAGTTATTAAAATTGGACAAAAAAATAAACTTTTTATAGGGAAAAGTGTAAACAAAACCATAGTTTTGAGAAAAAGTAGAAAAAATAAATGTTTCCATTACCCAACAATTCCTCTCTCAAATGACAATTTATTGCAACTGTTTGCTCTTGATTAATTTGATACATGCTCTGGCACCTAAACTCCAGTGCAATTTACTAGGTCTAAGTCAATAATATGCTACCTGGACCCCCCAAAGGTATTTATTTTATTCATTTGGTGCCAATGGCATCATGAACCGCGCACCTCATTTATGCCAAGTTAGGCCATTTTAGATTACTCTAGTTTATGTTAGGGTTGGTTTGGATGGGTTAGATCTGTTTAGTGTTAAATATATTATAGGTTTGATTCCCGAAGGGAAGTAGAGAAAACCTAATATTTAGTAGGGCCCCGTAATCATTGACGACTTCGCCTATTAATAATAATAGTCTCCATTCAACATCCTGCACCAGCATTTTGAATAGCCCGCGCGGAAGTATCATGGAGTACTCGTCATAAGTGCACGCTTAATTCCCTCATGGGATCGTCATTTTGATCGGGTACCCTACAGAAAAAAACTCCATAAAAAAGAAAAAATAACTTAATATCTGTTATCATATGACTTGCCATATACGTGGATTTCTCATGCTTTGCTTCCCCGACACCAGGCCCCCTAGCGGCCATCTTCGTCCTTCACTGATATACCAAGAATAAACTATGGAAATCACAAATGGGAAGTGGGATGGTTGGGAGGGCCCGAGTCGTCAATGATTACGGGGCCCTACTAAATATTAGGTTTTCTCTACTTCCCTTCGGGAATCAAACCTATAATTTAATAGGGCCCCTTCATCATTGACGACTTCGCCTGAATATCAAGACTGGAGGCGGGACATTCGTAAAATATCCTAACCTTAGGGAAGAAGAATCCGGATAACATTTTCTTAAGTTTTATTGTATGCAATACAACATATAGAAAAAGGTATAAAAGATTTGCAAGCAGTGCGTGGCATTAAGAAACTGCCGTAAGTTCATAATTATGTAGTGGTAGGAACCGTATTATATATTCCCATTTACCTAAGAATCTTTATTTATATCCTCATATATCTTACTTATTTTCATCACTTACCTCAACAATACTAATCCCGATAGCTGGGGAGGGTATGAAATATATCAGGGAAAGAGAGGGGTTGAATCACGGCGATTAACTAGAATATAGCCATGTTGATTAACAAAGCCAAGACGTTGTGTATCCTTGCTTATGATTGGTTGTTGACTATCGTGACGTCATCAGCCAAGGCGGGCCTCAGCGATGTCATTCCAGCCCTCAGCCAACATGGCGTCATTACACCCGCTTATTTTAAAGCCCGCTTAATCTTACACCCGCTTAAATGTACATCAGCGGTGTATATGTTTCACACAACGTGTATTATAATGTAATTAGTGCACTGTGTAATTTGAGTCTTGATATTCAGTGTTTCTATTTATCAATACTAATTAGTATTCACGCCCCCCCCCCCCCGTATTTGGCTCGTGAACGGTAAGGTTAATCTGCGAGAGCGGTATCGTCCCAAGATGAACTGATATATTGGTAATTATAGGGAATAGGCTCGCACCCTTATTTTTCATTTTTTTCCTCCAGATTTTGAGAAATGAGTGTATTCATGGTCTTAGTTATAATGCCAATGTTGGACACACGATGGGTTGAGGGGGGGCTTTGCCCCCCCCCTCACCCCCCCCATGAATTATTGAAATCGTCATCTATGTTGCCAGCAGGGGGTAAATATTGATTATACTGCATAAAGAAGGCGTTTGTAATAATAATAATAATAATAATAATATTTATTCAGTCGGCAATTTACAGAGTTGGTACCACATAGTTTGTTACAAATATGACATGTACCAGCCTTGCATAATTCCAACTAAGGATAGCCCAATAAGGCCGTTAGGCGTATTTCCATTGGGGTCCTTGTGGGATTAGGTTAGCTGGGGAAAAGGGGAGGATAAAGAAATAGATACTTTAGAGAAAGTATTTCTAGGGGGTTATTTTAAGATACCTTACATCCTATAGTAAATATCAGTAATCCGTAATCAGTAATCATTTCAGTTTGGTTTGTCTATCTCTTATGTCGTATTTAGTAGTAGACATAAGCTTGGTGCTCCCTTCTCGCAGCTGTCCGGTTCAGGTGTTCCTTCAGGCTACGTCTGAAGGAATACAGTGTTCTCTTTTCACGGACTGACTGGGGTAGGTCGTTCCAGTCTTTGATGGCAGTGAAGAAGAATGTTTGCTTACCCTGTCCTTGGATTCTCGGGACCTTAAAATTAAACATCATGTTTCTTGTATTATGTCCACTCCTCTCATTTGCTTTAACAAAATCATTCTTTAGATACTCTGGAGCTCTGTCATAGAAAATTTTGAAGGCATTAGTTAGCCTGATTTGTTTGGCCCTGTCAGAAACATTGAGCATACCTAGTGACTGAAGTTGTTCCTGGCCAACATGTGATCTGGGTCCTAGGTTCAGCATGAACCTAACCATTTTATTTTGAGTGACCTGAAGTTTGTGCTGTGCTGATTTAGATGATGCAGAGTACCAGGATGACACAGAATAGTCAAAATGACATTGAACAAGCGCTTGGCAGAGGGTCTTTTTGGTCGCCGCGGGCAAGCATCCCACCTGTCTATACAGGTATTTTATACGTGCTCTACACTTACTCAGGATAGATTCCAAAATTGTTTCACCTGACAAACTCGCGTCCAGTTTCAGTCCGAGATATTTAACTTGTGACACTGTTGTTATAGGAATATCATTACAGTTGACCGAGAAGCCCACAATGTCTTTCAGTTTGCGTTTTGTTCCACATAAGATGGCTTCCGTCTTGCCCAGGTGAAGAGATAGTCTATTGTCCACTAGCCATTCACTACATGATGCTAGTTCTTTGGAAAGTGAAGCGGCAATACTTATTGGGTCTTTTCCTGAAACCAGAAGCACGCTGTCGTCTGCATACAGTAATAATTTACATGAGACGCTCAGTTCCATGTCGTTCACATAACAGAGAAAGAGTAAGGGACCAAGGATGCTTCCCTGCGGGACCCCACAGTTAATTGGCATAGGATCAGATATATTATCATCAATTTTGACTCTTTGGGTTCTACCACTAAGATAAGATTTAAACCAGTTCACAGACCCTATGCCCATAGCTTGTAGTTTATTACATAGGATATCATGGTCTACTGTGTCAAACGCTTTTAGTAGATCAAGAAGAACCATACCGGTGTAGTTACCTTTAGACATTTCTTTACGAATGTGATCCGTTAAGTGGATGAGACAGGAGTCTGTCGAGTACATACATCTGAAACCTGATTGAAACTTATAGAATAGATAATTTTGTTTGAGGTAGTGTTCAATTTGGGTGTATACCGCTCTTTCAAGGATTTTAGATACAATACATAATATGCTAACTGGTCTGTAGTTGCCAACTTCTAGTTTATTTCCTTTCTTGAATAGAGGGGTTACAATAGCTTCCTTCAGTTCAGCAGGTACTGTGTTGGTGTTAATTGACAAGTTGATGATGTGGGTTAGGGGGCCTGCTATACCAATGGCTCCATCTCGTAGAAATTTGGCAGGAATTTTGTCTGGTCCTGTGCTCTTATGTACATTTAGGTTAGACAGCTCGTCAAAAGTGTATTTTGGTGTAACATTTTGCAATCTAAATGTGTTCGGGTGTATGTCTTTATCTCTGTAGAAATTACGAAAGGTGGCCGTTGTTGTCGTGTATTTATTGAGAGGTTGAGATAGGTTCTGTGCAAGTGTGTTTGCTATGGAGGTGAAGAAGGAGTTGAAGTAGGTTGAAATTTGTCGTTTATCGTGGCAAACCTGATCATTAATGGTGAGAGCAATATTAGTGTTAGACGAATCCCTTGTCTTGTTGCTGTAGCCTGTTGTTTTTAGGTGCCTCCATAGTTTCTTTGGGTTATTCTGATATTCCTCTGCCTTATTGTGAAAATAATTATTTTTCGCTGATTTCATTTTCCTACTTAGTTTATTCCTGGCCCTGTAGGAAAATGAAATCAGCGAAAAATAATTATTTTCACAATAAGGCAGAGGAATATCAGAATAACCCAAAGAAACTATGGAGGCACCTAAAAACAACAGGCACCTAAACAGTGAGGCTGTCCGAAAGAGCTCTGAGATTGATTAGAATTGGCGTTTTTTCGGTCAATATTAACCCTTGGGATCCGGGGGGCCTCATATGAAGTTTGGTATTTTCAAACTTCATAATTCAGTAGCTACTGATTGAGACCACCTAGAGCAGTCATTTTTTTTGCAAATTGTAGAACGTTTTCTTGTCTGTAGACTGCCATTGAGATGACATCGCTACGTTGCGTGGTTGCCGAGTTCTGATGATTATATCGGCGACTTTTTAGCCGCGCATTTTGCCTCATATTAGGCCTCCCGGATTCCAAGGGTTAAGGAGACGGACCACAGCTATTTTCAAGGATTATATTTTTGTTATTTATATGATTTATAAGGTTTCTATAATAGAATTTGTTCATGGAAATTAGTATTTACCCATTATCCAAGAAACTACAAATCTTGTTTCTGAGACCTAGTATAATAACCTAACCTAACCTAGACCCAGTACGTGAATTTACACTTTCTCCTCCACAATGCAGAACTTCTGCTTATCAGAATTCATTTATCCCCAGAGCTACTACTCTTTGGAATTCACTTCCCTCGAATTGCTTTCCACAAACTTACAATCTACAAATGTTTAAATCCAGTTGTTACAAACATTTTATGAATGGAGGATGCCTTTAGGCACATGGACCTTTTTGTTTTATCTGTGTTTTTCCTTCCTCCGTTCATTGTCTCTTAAAAAAAAAAAAAAAAAAAAAAAAATACTAAACTAGCCCTTGCATGCCAGGTACAGCGGATTCATAGTACCCAGTACGTGGGATACTATACTAGCCCTTGCATGCCAGGTACAGCGGATTCATAGTACCCAGTACGTGGGATACTATACTAGCCCTTGCATGCCAGGTACAGCGGATTCATAGTACCCAGTACGTGGGATACTATACTAGCCCTTGCATGCCAGGTACAGCGGATTCATAGTACCCAGTACGTGGGATACTATACTAGCCCTTGCATGCCAGGTACAGCGGATTCATAGTACAGTACCCAGTACGTGGGATACTATGCTAGCCCTTGCATGCCAGGTACAGCGGATTCATAGTACTCAGTACGTGGGATACAAATTAGACTAACCTCGGAGGATTCATGGTCAGCAAATAGTCCTAGGGCCTACATATTAGACTAACCTCGGAGGTAAAAAAAATACCGCGAGTTTAGTCAATATATATCAGACTAACCTCGGTCATTCAATTACTGTTTGAATATCAATATGCGAATTACAGTGCATTAATTATGTCATAATACTAGTTGTGTGAAAAATATACAAATCCACAAACGGAAACCACCTCCTAAATACCGGTACAGTAGATCTGTTCCACAATATTATATTAAGTGGGCTAAGAGTTGATCAACATGGCTAAATTGCAGATAATGTTTCAACATCACTTTTTCTTTGATATAATTCATGCCCTCTGCACCTATTATGGGTTATTATTGACGAGGTAAGTGAAGGAAATAAGTCTGTATTGAGGATATACATTAAAGATTCCGTGGTAAACGTAGCCTAGGCTTGGACCCAAATAACGACGGTATAAAACCCTTACCCTGTGTATAGTGGAGATTAATGGTCTGCAGCCAAATCAACACTATGCAGCTGGAAGCTCCGTTCATAATCCCGTTAAATAGAAGATGTTGTAGGTGTTTTCATAAAGCAAAAACACTTCACTATTCATTGAACAACAGTTCCACCACTTCAAATATGGCCGACACTGAGATGTTATAAACACCAAGGACGATAATAATAAATAAATTAATGTGACGTCATAGAGGGATTGGGAAACAAAAGAGGCTCATTATATGGACTGATGTGTATTTCTATAGCCATTCAAATATCGCGAACATTTGTGACGTCATCGTCTAGACACCTGTACAGTGACGTACTCCCGCAACAGCCAATCATATCGCAACATCGTTCGTGACATCACACCCAGTTTATTGACCAATAGAATATCAGTTTACAACTCTACTCGCCTCCACTTGTCCGACTCGTCGTCCATCAGCTGAGCTGAGAAATTGTAGAAAGTGAGTCCACAGATGCTCTCTAATTATTAATTTACCAAGTATATTTTCCATTTATAGTATACAGTACTACGAAGCAACATACATAATACTGTACATATATACTGTATGTACAAACAACAAATATGCTATAACACTGCCCAGTTCTTGAGATATAATGCATACCGTTACGCAGGAATATACCCTCTGCAGTAGTTATTCGTTCTCTCCTTAAACTATTTGTACAGTAATATATTTGTACACTTTGGTAAAACATACATAGTTGCAACTATGCGATATATCTTCTTAGAATTTAAAAACAATAAACTAATACTGGACTGTAGAACCCGTCCTATCACAGCTCGTGATACATCACAATCTCCAAGGGTACAGAGGGGATATGGACTATTCCGCACCCCCCCCCCATTTTAAAACAACACAACTTATAAGAGAACATTACCTACTGTAACCATTGCCGTAAGCTACACAGGTACGCTTTGGTTTATCTAGAGCAACCGACAGGTAGCGTGTGAGGAACGTATGATTAGAAGCCCAAAGTTGAGTTTGAGCAACATCATCAATTGAAAAATTTTGCAGAAATCTGAGGGATACTGCCCATTTCCTGATATCTTACAGTTTCTTACAGTAGATCCTCTGGAAAAAGGCAAACTATGCCTGTGTATCCAGCTCAGTACCAGTACTTGCACTGCTGCGGTCGTTCACGGTGTTGGCGGCGGCGGTAGCAGACGCAACATTTTTACTATTCTGTATTTTTGTTTTATAATCAAACTTCAAATCTTGTCTTCCCCATGCTTTATCAAGATTACTTTCAAACTCCCTTATTGATTCGGAATCGACTACATACTGGGGCAGTGCGTTCCACTCATTTACCACTCTATCACAAAATGAGTTCTTCGCCTTCTCAAGCCTATTCTTTCTTTGTAAATTTTCTTAGAGTGTCCTCTCGTTCTTGTTCCCTCCCGCATCAAGAAGATACCTTCACACACATCCTCATCGTACTTTCCTGACACTATCTTAAAAGTCTCTATCATATCCCCTCTCTTTCTCCTATATGCCAGTGTCGGAAGTCCCAGTGTCCTCAACCTCTGCTCATAGCCCGCGTTCTTCAACGTTGGTACCAGCTTGCTAGCTCTTCTCTGCACTTTCTCCACTGCTTCTATATCGTTTACCATATATGGAGCCCACACCTGGTTTGCATATTCCAGGTGTGGCCTAACCAGCGCTGTATATAGATTCCTGAAGATTTCTTCGTCAAGTGACACAAAATGTCCTCCTTATCAGCCCTACAATTCTATTGGCTTTGTTTATCTTTTCCGCTAAATGTTCTGAGAAATTTAACTTATTATCTATCACTACTCCTATATCCTTTTCTGCACTCACTTCCTCCATCGCTTCATACATACTGTATCCTACCTTGTCTATCTTGCTGGTCCCAATCCGCATGTACTTGCATTTTTTTGGATGAAAAGGCATTAACCAATGCTCAGACCATCCCTTCATGCCCTCCACATCTCCTTGAAGCAAACCCATATCTTCCTTACTCCTCACTCTTCTATACAGTTTAGTGTCATCCGCATACAGGTATACCTCACTTCCATTATAACTTCAGGCAAGTCGTTGATAAATATAACGAACAGCAGTGGTCCCAACACAGATCCCTGAGGTACCCCACTTGTAATTTCCCTCCACCCCGAGCCTATTCCATTCACCAATACCCTCTGTCTCCGATCTTTCAGGAAGGCTTCTATCCATTTCACACATTTCTCCCCTATATTATAGCTTCTAACTTTCTCTATTAACCTTTATGTGGGACCTTATCGAAGGCCTTCATAAAATCGCAATATACCACGTCTATTACATCACCATCTTCTAGAATTGCATCCAATCATCTACCACCTTAATTAGCTGTAGTACCGTCGACCTCCCCGGCAAGAATCCGAACTGTCTCCCCACTGAAAAGTTGGTTTGACTTCATATGAATCCATTATTCCTTCTCTAATTACCGTTTCCATTAGTTTACACACAACACCTTGTCAAACTGACTGGTCTATAATTCCCTGGGTCATTTCTCTTTCCCTTCTTAAATATAGCTGTTTATGTTCGCCTCTCTCCAGTCCATCGGGATTTGTCCTGTATTAAAACGATACCTCAAATAACATTTTCAATGGCTCTACTAACATCTCCCTCCTTCCTTTATGATTCTTGGGTGTATCCCATCCGGTCCCGGTGACTTACTTCTGTTCATTTTTTCTATAGCCCTTCTTATTCTAGCATGGGAAAACTCTACTAGTTCTAGTGCCGGTGCCTGTTTGATGGGAATAGTAGGCACTGCGTCCTCCGACTCCACTGTTAGTACCCCCCCAAAGTAATTTCCCAGCACCTCTTCTTTCTCCTTATCACACTCCGCTCTACTCCCAGCATTCAACCCCCACACCAGCTCTGGGATCCCTACTCTTCTTGTTAATTTTTCCTGAATGTACTTCCAGAATATTTTTGGATTATCCTTCACATTTCTAGCTATCTCTCTCTCCCTCTCCTTCACCCCCCTCCTTGTTTCCCACCTTATTTTATTGTTTATTTGTCTACGTTCCAGATCCACTTCCATAGCTCTATACTAGACCCCCTGTTCTTTTTTAACAATTTTAATCTTTTCCCACAATCGTTTCTTTCTTCTAATCAATATCCAAAGCTTTCTTTTCATTGGCAATTCTGGGTTAGTTCTTTTCCTCAATTTTGTTTTATCCTTATATTCCCTTACTGGTACACTTTTGGATACAGCATTCTCCAGTTTGACTCTAATTTTCCTCCACATTCCTTCAGCGTCTTCACCGTTCAAATATTCCCCCCAGTCAATGTCCAAACACCGTCTCAGCAGCTCATAATCTGCTCTATCATACATGTATATTTTTCATATCGTGAGCCCTGCCTATCACGCCGGGATTGCTTTCCCTGATAACGTCGACAAGCAAGGAAGCTAACTTCCGTTTTGTAACACGCTTACCGGTCCGGTTAACCCATAAAGCACCTGGTTGGCGAGGTTGCGCAGCCCTCAAACTTTGTGAGTGCTTGCACAGGACATAAAAGGTGATGAGTGAGGCCTTTCTTCAAGGCCGGGATGGAAAATTCAGAAAAAACATGGTCCGAATGTTCGTTCTTAGCAATAAAAGAGGGAGACGGCGCGATTTGAACATGGTCGTGCAGTCTCCCAAACCTGAGACAGTTTGGTTCGTTGCTCATCGCCGCCAGCTCAGACACCCGGTTTCCGGTGACAAGTGCCATGAGGAAAACAGCCTTTTTCAAAAGTCAGTCAAAATCCGGCGCATTATTATACTTGCGCGATTGAAGTAGTTCTAAGGCTTTATCAAGCGACCAGGTGGGCATGAGCTGGCAGGGAGGTGGATGAAGCTTGAAACATGCCCTCATAAAACATTTTTCCTCCGCCTGCGGTATGGAAAGGCCGGTGAGATCAAGGAAGGGGGTCCTAATGGCAGACAGATGATTTTTTAACGTTACGACCGAAAAATGCTTCTGCTCAAATAGATAGTCCAAGTATTTGAAAATTAAGGCTCCCGAGGCAGTCGTTTGCCCTGACTCAACAATCCAGGTTGTAAAAGTTTTCCAATGGGATTGATATTGTCTCCTGGTAGACGGTGTGTACTGGTTCATTAGCTTCTTAGTGACGCTTGGCCCAAATTGATTCAACCATTTGGCATAGTAAATATCCATATGGCAAAACTGAGCGAGGTCCGAAGGTTGCCAATCGTTTCCAAGTGGAAAACGGAGACCGGGAGGGACACCGGGGGTCCTGCACCACTGTTGCAATTGGTGGTACCAAACCTGGGCCGGCCAAAGTGGCGCGATCAAAGCTACCCGGCCCCGGTAATCCCTCAGCTTGTGAATGACTTTGCACATTAACACAGAGCCTGGCGGCGGAAACAGATAGATTGAGGTCCACCTGTTCCAGTCCTCCAGCAATGCATCGGGTTACCCCGTGACGTGTGAGGAAGAGTGGGAGTCTGTGGTTCTCTGCGGACGCAAACAAGTCCACCTGTACAAGTCCACCTGTGGACGGGCTGGCTTTGCAATCATCTTGTTGAAGATAGCCTGTTTGATTGTCCATTCTACTAGAGTGCTCCGCCGGCGAGAGAGAGCGTCTGCCCAGACGTTCGCCACGCCGGGGAGGTACAGTCAGTCCCCCTAATACACGTATCCTCAGTCCGCGTTTACCCTATTCCGCGCCGAGGGGTAAAACAGGTACAGTCGACGCTCGATTTAACGGACCCCGATACAACGGATTTCGGATTTAACGGACTCTGTCCGTTGGTCGGACAATGGACCCAGCAACGGACAAAGTCCGTTGCTCGAAAAAAAGTCTAATAATTGGCTGGCGCGGCGCACCATTTTCCCGGCAAACCCCTGTACAGCTCTCTTTCTATCTATCTATCTCTCTAATGCATCTATCTAAATCCCTTATACATTAACATAACTATGTCTTATTTGGTCTTTTTTTAATCTATGAATCATTTCTAATACGATGGAATTGAAAACAATATTACCCTTCCAACACAAATAATAAAATGAAAACGAAAGTAAATATAAATGTCTCCTTTGTCTTTCAGAAACATAAGTCTGTTTCATATATGTTAGTATTTTATCGAGCCCCTAGCCACTCTCTCTCTATCTATTTATCTCTCTAATGCACCTACCTAAATCCCTTATACATTAACATAACTATGTCTTATTTGGACTTTTTGTAATCTTTTAATCATTTCTAATGCGATGGAATTGAAAAATATAATATCCTTCCAGCACATAGATAAACAATAAATAAGATAGTCAAAAAAATAGTTCAACCCTCCCCTCCGTCTAGGCGCCGAGCTTCCGAGACGGGAGATTTACGTTTGATAGATTTTTTTTTTTTTTTCCCACGGTATACACAAAATGATGGGGATATATTATAACATGTTTTTAATTGACATTTGTGTCGTTTTTGCTGATTATGAGTTGGTGGAAAAAAAATCTTTAATTCTATCATATCGGAAATGATTCACAGATTATATAGAGACCAAATAACATACACTTTTAAGTGTATAGTTTTGCATTATCAATAGGGTGTAGCACAAGGCTTATCAACATTATCACAGTAACGGGGTCGGGGTTGAGGCCGGGACGGGGAGGGGAGGGAGTAGGCCTACAGCGGCGGGGATATCCTTCCTTCCTTCCTTTCTTCCTTTTTTTTTTTTTTTTTTTTTTCCATGTGAAATTTATCATATCAATGACAAATACGACCTTTATTATGTTTTCAGGGACAGTACAGCACAGCGTGTCCCTCAATCACAAAAAAAAAAAAAAAAAAAAATCCGAAGGCAATTTTCCAGCAACGGACTCGGTCTCCCCCCTATTAGTCCGTTAAATCGAGCGTCGACTGTACTCAAAATCCCTAAAACACGTATTGACCCCACAAAACACGAATCACAGTTGAAGAGTGGTGTAAAAATGCTGTTTTTTGTATTCCGCGCCACCCTCCTCCCTACTCCGCGCGCACACCCCTCGGAGGCCTAGGCTTCCCCGGCCCCGTCACTGTCACTGGCCCCGTCCCCGTCTCCGGACATACCCATAGATTTCCCAATCGCAGTAGTGCCTTCACCAGTTTATTCTTCCTAGGCATTTTTAAGTTGTTGAAGGGTGTAGGAAGGCAGTTGTTACACAATAAATGGGTCAAGTCTCAGCGCACGGACACTTAAGGATATTGGGACTGAGAAGGAAGCACAGGAGTGTGCAGAGCAATTAGAGGAGCCAGTGAGGGACATAATTCAAGCTTCCTTAGATAAAGGACAGGTTCCTGTTGAATGGAAAAGAGCTAATATCATTCCGATATACAAGAATGGAAACCCTGAGGACCCTCTAAACTATAGACCAGTTTCACTTACTAGTATTGTATGCAAGATTTGTGAAAAGCTAATTAGGAAGAGATGGATGAAAATGTTGGAGAGAAAGAAGATAATAACGCCAAAGCAATTTGAATTCAGAGAAGGGACATCTTGTGTTACCAGTCTACTATGTTACTACAGTAGGGTGATAGATGTACTGCAAGAAAGAGGCGGATGGGTGGACTGTGTCTACTTAGACCTTTCCAAAGCATTCGATAAGGTACCACATAAGAGATTGTTATCTAAGCTTGAGATGATAGGATGTGTCAGGGGGAGTTTGCTGAAATGGATGGAGAGCTATTTAACAGATAGAGAAATGAGGGCCAACATTAGAGGAACTTACTCATCGTGGCAGAAAGTTGAGAGTGGTGTGCCACAGGGATCTGTGTTGGCACCTCTTATGTTCCTTATGTACGTGAATGACCTGCCGATAGGCATAAACTCCTACATGTCAATGTTTGCAGATGACGTAAAAATTATGAGACAAATAACAAATATAAGTAGTTGTGAGGAGCTGCAAGGGGATTTAGATAAGATATACGAATGGAGCACCAAGTGGGAAAATGAAATTTAATATAAGTAAATGTCATGTGTTAAATATGGGAAGAAGTGTGAATAGACCAAATTGGGAGTACAGGATGGGAGATAATATAATTAGCAAGGACGAAAAAGAAAAGGTTTTAGGGTTGATTATACAAGATAACTTGTCGCCAGAGAAACATATTAACAAGCTCTTTAGCGGAATGTATGCAATGGCCGGGAATATGAAAGTTGCTCTGAACTACTTGGATGAGAACATGTTAGCGAAGATTATAAAAAGTATGATTAGACCAAGATTGGAGTATGCAGCAGTGGTGTGGTCCCCGCATCTTAAGAAGCATATTCACAAGTTAGAAAGAATCCAGAGAGCAGTTACTAGATTGGTTCCAAGTCTTAAAGAACTGCCATATGAAAGGAGGCTAGACAAATTAAATTTGCCGAGTCTAAAAGAGAGGAGAGAGAGGGGAGACATGATAATGATGTACAAGTGCACCCGAGGGCTGGAGAGGCTGGATAGGGAGGATATATTAATTATGGATACAGGAATAACTAGAGGTCACAGCTACAAAGTAAAAAGACCTACCTGCAAGAACGATATCAGGAAGTTTAGCTTCCCCTATAGATGTATTGACAAATGGAATAGGCTGGAGGAGGAGGTGGTATTGGCAAAGAACATCCATATTTTCAAGAAAAAATTGGATGAAAGTAGACTGAGAGACGGGACAACACGAGCTTAGCTCAACTCCTGTAAACTACAATTAGGTAAATACACACACATACGCACACACACATTACCACACGTACGCTTCCTTCTCAGTCCGAATATCCTTAAGTGTCCGTGCGCTGAGACTTGACCCATTTATTGTGTAACAACCGCCTTCCTACACCCTTCAACAACTTAAAAATGCCTAGGAAGAATAAACTGGTGAAGGCACTACTGCGATCGGGAAATCTATGGGTATATCCGGAGACGGGGACGGAGCCAGTGACAGTGACGGGGCCGGGGAAGCCTACGCCTAGGCTATATGAACTCGCCTGTCGCGGGGGTCTGCCTCGGAGCCCCCACTCTTCTCACCTACTTATAGCATTTAATTTTAATGTAAGGAATTACTTGTTTATGTTTCTATTATTGTGTATGCTTGGTTGTCCAATTAGTAATGATTTTTATCAAAAATTACCGTCAAATGTGGGTGGAAATGAGGGCTGCCGCCCATATGTATTATTCTCCATAAGTTATGTTATCCCCAATGCGCGAATTCCCAATACACGTCGTATAATGCCGCCCATATAGGCGCGGATTGGGGGGACTGACTGTATGCGGCATGCAGGGAAATTCCTAGCGAGTCGGCTAGGGTAAAAATTTGTTCTGAAACGCTCAGCAACTCTCGTGACCTCACTGAGCCTTGTTTCTGAATACAAAAAACTGCAGTTTGATTGTCTATTCTGAACGCTATCGATTTGTTCTTCAAGGTCTTGCCGTGAGTTTGGAGAAAGAAAAGGGGAACTAAAAGCTCTTGCTTGTTGATATGTGATTGGCTGTCTGACACCCAGCTGCCCTGACCCTGGTGTCCTAGGCTTTACTGATATCCCCAACCTAGTGTCCCCGAGGCGTCTGTGTCTACCCATACCGTAGGAGGGGGAGAAACCCATGTCACGACCGAGTAGAGGACTTCGCGCTTGGTCCAGGCCGATAGTAAGTTGTGGATTAACGGAGGAATTGGCCATAATTTCTTCTCCGGCAAGAGAGGGAACACTCTGTTGCCTTCCAGGATTAATCACTTGGCTTTCAATCGGCCCAACTTGACAGTTTATTGTACCCAGTTGAGAGAACCGATCAGGGAATCCCACGTTTTCCTGGTCGTATCCAGACTGTGGAGGAACCGGAACAGTTTCCTGCGAAACCTGCCGCGGTTGTCCACACTCTGAGTAAGAGTCAGAGCGTAGGTATCCCAGACCAGTCCTATCCACTGAATAGTCCTTGAGGGGACAAGGTGCGACTTTGCCAAGTTCACCTTGAACCCTAGGGTTTGTACATGAGCTAACACTTGGTTTACATGGTCTTGACATAATTCCAAAGAGTTTGCCACTACTAGCCAATCGTCCAGATACCAAAACACCTGTATGCCTCGAACTAACAGGGGTTGTTGTTGTTGTTGTTGTTCCCTAAGCTGCCTGGCCGAACAGCCCCGAGTCCCTGAGGAAGGCCATGGCCACGATCGGGCTTTCCCACAGAGCTCTCATTGAGTGTAGGTTGTGTTGTTGGCGTAAGTGGTTGTGTGAAATGCAGTCTTCTATGATGTGTTTAATGGTATGGGGTACTGTGTTACATCCCGGGCAGGCATCGACAACGGAGTCATCCAGTCTCTTCTGATAGCTCAGGAGAGCTGGATGGTGTCCGCATCTCAGCCTGGCCAGGTGGACTCTGTCCTCGCGAGGGAGGGAGGATTCGGAAGGATGGATTTCGGGAGGTCGTGCATGCAGCTGCGTGTTGTCTGTGAGTGAGTGGATGGATTGGCGAGAGATATGAGTATGGATGTGCTTCTGGAAGTTGGTTCGGGGTGGGCAGGGAGGGAGAGAGGACAATAACTGTGTGTGATACCGTGTGCTGGGTGTTGTTTTGATATTTCTTGGTGTCTGTGGGTGTGTTGCCATGTAGTTTAGTGGGTGGTCTTGGTTCGTGGAGGCTGCTGCCAGGAATTGAGTGCCTCTCATGTCCAGATGGTCTTTGACTTTGAGGATTTTGGTTTCTTGATGTAGATGATCTGTGGGTGCAGTAGCTGTGCAGCCTGTAATGATCTTCAGGGCTTTGTTTTGGATAGTCTGTAAGGTCTTATGATGTGTTTCAGCTAGGTTAGAAGCCCAGGCTGGGCTTGCGTATTCCATTACTGATCTTATGTATTGTTTATATACTGTGGTGGTAGTTTCTTTGTTGTGTCCAAATTTTGTGTGAGCAAGTGACCTGAGGGCGTTAAGTCTGGGTGTCAGTTTCTTTTTAATGTTTGTGGTGTGCTGTTTGAATGTCATATGAGTATCATATGTTACTCCTAGGATTTTGGGTGTGTGTGTATGTGTTAGGGGTGTGTTGTTTATGGTGAGTTGAGAGATGTATTCGTGTTCACCTGTCCAGCTTGTGAGCAGGGTTGCGGTGGATTTGGCTGGGGCTAGATTCAGTCTGTTTGTAGTGCACCAGCCATGTACAGGTAGTGTGTTGAGATAGGGTTGAAGGAGATCTGTTGCTCTTCTTGGGTCATGGTGTGTGCATGTGAGTGTTATGTCATCTGCATAGGAGGCTAAGTTTATTTGGGGAGTATTGGGTGTAGTTATATCGTGCATGTACAGATTGAAGAGTGCGGGCGATAGGACGGATCCCTGTGGGACTCCGTTTGGAAAGTTTCTGATTTTAGATGACTGACCGGCAAAAGATACGTGTGCACATCTGCCTGCTAGGAAGTTGGCCAGCCACCTTTTTGTGTTGTTGTGCATGTTTGTGTTGTAGATTTTGTTTGTTAGGTTGTGGCCGGGGATGGCATCGAAGGCTTTACTAATGTCGAGTGTGGCTAATAGTGATCTGTGTGGTGGTCTAGCTGAGTTGATGCCGTCAAAAGCTCTTTGTGTAAGGTCTGTGAGAAGAGTGTTTGTGGAGTGCAGTGGCCTAAAGCCATGTTGTGTTGGAGCTAGGGGTAGGTCGGGTGTAATTAGTTGTAATACTAGGCGTTCCATGACTTTGGAGGGGGAGCAAAGGAGTGTGATGGGGCGGTGCGAGGAGGGTAGCGTGGGGTCTTTGTTGGGTTTGGGGAATGTGATGATGATACCATGCTTCCAAATGTCTGGTATTGTGTTGTGTGAATAGCTGTAGTTTGATATGTTAGTGAGTGTTTGTATGCCTTGTGGTCCCAGGTGTCTGAGGTGTATGTTGCTTATGTTGTCTAGGCCACAGGCGGGTGAGTGCTTGAGATTGTTGATGATATGCTAACAGGGGTAAAAGAGCTTGCCGGACGAGTTTGGTAAATACTCTCGGTGCTAGGTTCAACCCGAACGGCATCCTTTGAAAGACATACGTCTCGTGCCGGACTCTCAGAGCGAGAAAATTTTGGAACCGTTTGTTTATAGGGACATACCAATAGGCATCTTTGAGATCGATCGAGCACATCCAACCTTGCGGCGGAAGTGCGAGTCTGAATTGCTGAACAGTCAACATCCTGAAGGGTGAATTCTCTATAAAGGTGTTCAGGCGCGAGAGATCTCGGACTGGTCGCATCTGCACACTGTCCCTTTTTGGCACTAAGAAGAGTCTTGACGTGAATACTGGCTGATATGCATTGACCTGAATAAGGACCTGTTTGGCAATAATTTCCTGCAGTAGGGCCTCCTCCTCCTGAGACACTTTGGTATATTCTCGCGGCTGACGCAGTCGAGGCCGCCTGCGCCACCGCCAGGTGATTCCTTTGCTCACTATCTTCTTGGGCCAGGCCGAGCGGAATGATCGGAACGAACCTAGGTGCAACCGGGGTTCGCCCTTCAAGGCAACTCTCCAATCCTGTGCCTTTGAGTTCGGCCCTGGGATGTGGAGAGTACGAGTGGCTAGTTTTTTGGAGGGGGAGGTGGGTTGGCATCGGACGCTTGACTAGTTTTGGCTGATGCTGGGCCCTGATGACCTTTGTATGGGGCCTTACCCTTATACCCATGCTGTTTACCTTGTTTGGGTTTGTGCGAATTACCTCCCTGCTGAGGAGGTGGTCTGGGGTCTCTTGATGACTGCTTAGCTTGGGGTTGGTACAGTTTGTTACCGCCCTTTGATTTATGAAAGGGCTTCTTAGCCGGGTCCTTCCTAGCTTGGGAGGTAATCTGCTTCCACCCACTCACCATATTAAAAACCAGACTCCAAGTATCAGAGTTAAGGAGGGTGGCAGTAAGAACCGGGGGAGAGAGTTACCCGGCGACCTATGTCCGCCGGCAACTTTCTCACCAGATGGACTCTCAGATCTTGGCGGGCTCGAACCACTTCTAATATTGCAATTCTAATGTCCCTTAGTGACTGAATGGCGTTTTGAAGCAAGAGTCTTCGAGACAGCTCAGTGGCTTTTCTAATTTGGGGGTTAGCAATGGCCGAGATAGTACGTGCAAGAGAGGCGGCTACTTGGTGACTCACCAAGTATTGAGAGAACATCCGGTAGGCCTTATTGCGTAACTTAAAATCCCTCTCCAGGTGAGCAGCCGGGGGGGGGGGGGGGGGGGGGAAAAGGTTCATCAAGGGCATGTAAGGACACTTTGGGGGCCACCAGAAATGTAAGTAAGTCTGGGGACACTCCTTCCGCTTTGGCTACCGGCAAGGAAAAGTAAGTATGGTTTTCCTGAGGAATCTGATGAGAAGATTTGAGGTGATAGTAGTGGCAAAAATCTGAGCTTCTAACTCCCAATCTACCCAAGGGCCTACTCCTACCTGCCCTATCTGCAGGACCGGAGTCTGTGCTTGGTCCAGGACCGGAGGTGTAGCCAACTCCAGCGTAAGAGCATTCAAGGCTTTGACATCATTGATGCCATCAGCCTTCGACCAATCAGCAAATAGTCGTGCAGATGCGGCGGGAGGAACGGCCGGCGCGGCAGAATACACAAAATAAGCCGGGTTGTATGAACTTGGTACACCCTTAATCAGTACATCCAATACCCTCCCTGCCTCGTCTTTCGCCCTAAATTTACGGCTCTTATTGATCTCAATGGACCACTCGCCGGGAACTGGGGGTTCCCCTGACACTGAAGGTTGAGCTAAAAGGGGGTTCTCTGGTAACACAGGTACCCAAGAGCAGTCAGTACCATAGAGGAGGGGCATGGGGCCCTTCCTCAGAGGTGCCTTATCTAAAGGAGGTGGGGGGACATCAGCAACAACCCTGAGGGTGGACATAGCTAGTGTCGCCGGCACTGTAGGGCCTGGGGCCGCCGCTACCACCGGGATTGGACAAGAAGGAATGAATGCTGGGGGGTCTAGAGGTCTGACAACAGAAGTGCTAGGGAGCGGAGCTGAGAGAGTGACCGGGGGATCCGAAGAGGCAGAGATTTGATAATGCTGCATAACTTTATGCAATAACTCATTTACCTGATCAGAAGTCATCCATTTCCTATGGGGTTCTTTGGATGAGTGTGAACTAGCCTCAGAATAATTACTAGGGAGAGACTGAGGAGCCGGGGAGAACACACCATCCGCCGGCTCCTCACTCTGCTCCAAGGTCTCTTGTATTTCTACCTCATTATCCGCCGGGGGCCAAGGCAAATCTGGCACTGACGATGGTAACACGTCTATGTTACCGTCCTCAGTTCGTTCAGGTATGACGTTAAGGAGAGAAAGAGATGGTTCAGAGTGACGCCAATAACCCCCTTCCGCTATGGGCTGGGAGTCATGAGTCATTTGAGAGCCTAAATGGGACCCCGCCGGATAACCCCTATATTGGTCGGCTAGCACCCTACATGGGCCTGTCGACCTAACACTACGGGGGACAAAATTCAATTTTGGTATGGCAAAAGTAACATTAGGAGGCACACTTAAAGATTGTTCATGACTAGGTGTGGATTCCAATAACTCAGATCCTATTTCCGACTCCCCTGAATCACGTATAGGCGTGTCAGAGGGTGGCGTGGGAGGCGGCTGCTCGAAGTGTCCTCATATTCCTCTCTCCGGCGTTTGTGAGACCGGGAAGAGTCTGAGGCGGAGTGGCGAGAGTGTTTCCGGGAGGGGCTTCGACCTCGACCTCGACTTCCGCCGCGGGGAGGGCGGGCGTCTCCTCTTGGGACGGTCAGAGGGGGGAACCTCGGTGACTTCGCTCTCACTGCTACTACTCACTACCTCTTTGCTGAGGGCTTTTGTTTTGACTTTGGGTCTTACAGATTTGGAGGAGCTGGGTTTAACCAAAGGCGACTTAATAATGAGATTCTCCCATAGGACTTCGTCATCACAATGAAGCGCCTTATGGGCTGTTTCCTTTGCATAAGAATTAAATGTGGCTTTAATCTCGTGTAATGCTGCTAAGCATGATAAGTCTTTCTTCGCCAGCAAGGCGGTTTTCAATTCAGAGCAAATGGCATATCGTTTTGACAACCACACGCCTCTAGAACGATCTAAACATTTTACGCACTTTATGCATAGTTTATGAGCAAAAATGGGCAAAAGGGAGCAGGTAGGCGTCACGCAAAGTTCAAACCTAGGCATGGTGCCATAAAGAGAGGTCCCCCCCCCTCCCCGGGATCAGACGTCCAACTCCGCCGGAGAAGCAGTCTCTGGGGCTTGGAAAAAAATTCCAAGAATCAATGCTCATAAGGATAACCTGCGCGGTATTAAACATCCTAACCCAAATCCGCCGGAAAATTAGCTATAGTGTACCACTACTCTAACCTTCCGCCGGATCTGTCTAGCTGACTTTCAATAACTTACCTGTGACAAGAGCCACAGGTCCCTTGACCTTTTAGTGTCTGATCATTACTGAACAAGTTTGCAAAACTAATCTTATCACTTTGTGTACACTCGACTCGTGGTGCCGAAAGCGATAAAGTCTTAACGTGTCACAGGGTCAGTCAGGGTGAGTTAACTCGGCGGGCCGAGTTTGTAGCCCTTCTAGGAATGCAATTCCGCCGGGAGAGTGTGGTTCAGCTAAACCACGCCGGGATCTTTTGAACGTTCCTACCCGTTAGAGACGGATAACTTGGACCCACCGCACGGGGCCGCCGGAACAGACAAAAACTGACGGGAAATGGGGGTGGCACAGCCCCATTAACCGAAGTCCCACACATACAGTACACAGTATCAATAATGACATATAGGGACGTCTCCCTTACCCCAAAGGAACATGCCCGCATGCATGAACGTATAATAGGGCATACATAGGCATAATATAATGACAGAAAATTTAGACACCTAAATTACCTGAAGCCTACGCCGGAGACCCCTAACTAGGCTGACCACGAGGTACGAAGAACATCCCGGCAGGCGACTCTCCGGCACCCGGCAACAGCACATCGAAGAGGGAGGCCCACCCAAGGGGCCCAAGCAAAACACGAACCCTGGAAGGTGGAGCACCACGTGCAGACACCCTTAAACCAGAGCTTTTGCTGATATCTGAAGAAAATGGCATGTACTTTCCTCAATATTGACAGTCTGTATCATGCCTCATAGAGTGGTCGCCTTCTAGCTAAGTAAACACAACAGCTAAAGGCGTATCACAACAATAACACACGCGGTACGACGATCCGGGACCCGTAGACGCCTGTGACAATGGTACCCTAATTTAACACACACTTCCTGCGGACATACCAATCTGGCAGCCGTGCTAGCTAATCTAAACCCTGTTACTACAACACAGATGTATACAAATGAGTAAGGACTCACTAGAAGCTCTGCGAACGTCGAATGATGCGGACACGGCACGAGCCCTGTTGATGGTAAAGCCGCGGAAGTAGGAAGGACGAAGATGGCTGCTAGGGGGCCTGGTGTCGGGGAAGCAAAGCATGAGAAATCCACGTATATGGCAAGTCATATGATAACAGATATAAGTTCTTTTTTCTTTTTTCTTTTTTACATTTTTTTTCCGTAGGGTACCCGATCAAAATGACGATCCCATGAGGGAATTAAGCGTGCACTTATGACGAGTACTCCATGATACTTCCGCGCGGGCTATTCAAAATGCTGGCGCAGGATGTTGAATGGAGACTATTATTATTAATAGGCGAAGTCGTCAATGATGAAGGGGCCCTATTAAATAATATGTTTGTGCATGTCTTGGCATCTGGATGATGATGACGGCTTGGTTGATGATGATGATGGCTTGGATGATGATGATGGCTTGGATGATGAGGTCTAGGGACTCACCCTCACTCTCCCAGGTTCAGTTGAGGTGCCAGATACTGTACCTCTGTTGACTGTAATTTGTCTATATTTGTGCATAATAATGCGATTGTATTGGTTACTATCGTTCATACCACGATACCACATATACGTCGCGAGTGCGGGAGGGCGTAAGGGGTGGGGACCCTGTATTTAACCCTCCAGCCCCGGCTATTGTATTCTATTTATTAGTGGCCCCTCCATCATTGACGATTATGCCTATTACATAAGGCTACCTCTTCAAACGCTCATAAGCGTAGTTTGAATCTACCGCCGCAGAGCTCAGAGGAACCTTCATCATAAGCACACGCAAAATCACTCATGGTTCGTCTTTATGATTGGGTTCTCACTACGAAAAAACTTCATAAAAAATAAAAAATAAAAATAAAATAAGAATAACTATTCATAAGCTTTCCATAATCCGTGGATGTACTTCTGTGGATTCTTGGACCAGACGCTGACTAGCGCATTGTTCCGCCTTCCTTGCTCTGCGTTCACCCCACCCGGACGTGTCCCCCACAGTGCTCCGCTTTGATTCCGCATTCTTGCGTCCCTAGTGAGTTTTTTCTCATTTGTTTACTCTGGGATGTCTTGAGTAAGGTTAGGATTAGCTTAGCAGGGGTGTCATGGGTGGTTTTCTCGCAGAACAAGTGTATTTTGTGTTGTTTTTGTTGGGGCGTCTATTTCGGACGGACCCTCGTGGCCGAGTTGAGGACGCTCTGAAACTGTTTTTCGTGTTTAGCCAGCTTTAGTCCTAGCTTGTTAGGAGGCTTTAACTACGCGATGTTGGGCTTCTAGCTATCTTTCAGATGGAGTAGCCTATTTTGTTTTATACTGTCGTTCCTGGTGTTTTTTCTTCACGTAGTGGAGTTCTTTCTGGGTCCCGAGTCAATGTTACCCTTACCCGGGTTTTTTTTTTTTTTTTTTTTTCTAAGATGTTGATGTGGCGGCTGTTCCAGTTTTGGTGGGATGGAGTGCTTTTCGATTATGTTTCGACATCATTAAGTGTTTTTTCCGTTTTCACCAGGCCTAGCCAGCCACTCGTAGTTTTTCACATATGCAAGTGTTTTCATTGTTTATTATGATAAAAATGTATTCATGTGTCATGTGTGTCCTGGATTAGTTGTGATTGGCTGATCCAGGAGCTTCAGACTGTGTGTCTGTTTATGTTTATCAGATTGCATTCTGATTGGTGTGGGTTGCCTTTCCGGCGGTTTTTCTCGATTGCTCCGAGAAAGCCGTTTTGTTTACCGGGTTTTAGTCACGTTGGTTAAAATCGGTAGTTACCCCGGCGAGTTTGGTAGCTTGAGGGCTCATCAGAAACTGCGTTCTCTGTGGTCGAGCCTGTGATCAGGCTTCCTGTGTTTTTTCCCGGCGAGGTGGGCCCCACACATTTATCTAGGTGATCATGCTGACACCTGTTGGATATGGTTTTCTCGGCTTTTCAAAGCCATTGAAACTTTGCTGTTTGTTTGTTTAGTCTTTCCCTCCCGGCGACCTTTTTACAAAGAGGTCTGGGGCAGGTACAATTGGTTTGACATTTAATATGAAACCCGGCGGTTGTACCTTCGGGTGGTTATTTTAACGGATTTGCAAATCGCTATGGTTTGCCAAACAATTGATTGATACAATAGGGTATCACGGCCTTCAAGACGGCGATCTATGAGGGCTTCTGGGAGAAGTCGGATTAGAGATTAAGATAGGCTTAGACTTTTTATGGGATAAAAAGATGCCTGAATCTTACTAGTGTTTCAAGTGTAAAGGGATACTTGAAAGACTTCATCATTAATAAAGATATGCTTCATCTTTATGAAGATTCAGAAGATATGCTTAAATCTTTTGGACAGGTAAAGATATGCTGAAATCTTTATGAAACTAAAGGAAAACGAAAAGTAGTGGTTGAGGGCTACGGTTCGTTGACCAGCGGTTTTGTGACACATGTTTTTGAAACATTGTGGGGTAACCTTATGAGCATTAATTCCTGGTAATTTTCTCTTTCCAGGGCGGAGTACCGGCGTGGCGCCAGATGACCAGGTAGATCCCGGGGGTGGGGTAGATTTCCACCAGTCTCTGTCATGTCGGCACTAGAACCTCTCATTGCTTTATGTTCAATGCCGTTATGCTCAGGTATCCCTCTTTTTGCACACAAGCTTTGCATTAAATGTGTTAAATTCCTCGATCGGTCACGGGGGATATGGGTGACAAAGAATTACACTATTTGTAACCTCTTAAGTGTTAAAGTTCTAATTCAAAAGGATAATACTGCGGCGGTGGCTTTGCAAGAAGTGAAACAACTTCTCGCTACTTATTCAACGAATGTAGCACATAAAGCATTGCAATGTGATAACCTTGAGCTTGGGAGCTTTTAATTATCAAACATGCCCCCCCCTAAGTGTAAGATACGTGCACGTAAGACCTCAGAGACTGGGCGGGGACAGGTTACCACACCCTCCCCCGGCAAATCTAAGAGGCCTCGCTCACCGTCACCCTCGGCAACGGCGACGAGGTCCAAATCAAGGTCACCCCTGAGGAAGCAGGTGAAAGCTTCGGGCCACTCTGCTTCACCTTCAAATAAGAGGAAAAAGGAAGAGAGTAGGGGACCTAAAGACATTACTAGAACTAAGCATAAGTCAAGTAGAAGTCATAAATCATCCAAAAGGGATCCTCCGGCGCGAAAGGACTCACGGCTGTCGCCGGAGCCTTGTACCCCGCTTTCTGCCTCTACCCCCACCACGTCTAACGTCCAATCTGACAGGTCGGGGGTGGAGTCAGAGAATGTGGTGGAGGATGCCCCGGCGGACATTTCATCACCTGATATTCATGCTTTTTCTACCAGGTCACGTGTGTCAGCCTCAGATTTAGAAGTATCTTCCAGAAACTATAAACCTCTAGGGTGCTCGGGTGAGGGCTCCCAATTGGAGAGTATACCAAGCTCGCAAGCGAGTAACAGCCACAGCCAAGGTGTATGGCGATACTCACAGCCCTGGCAGGACAGCACACATCCTTTTGTGACTCAAGTAGTGGCTGACGTCCACCGGGATGCCGATGTACCATCTTCTATCCCAGATTTAACATGGCGGCATGTGGAGGTCCCGGCTTCGGCGGGATCTTCCCATGATAGGCCAGACTTAAGGGATGAAGAACAGCGTTCTCTGGTCTCAGAGATGGAAGTTGAAGAGTCAGGTCACCATCTAGACGACTCTCAGGGTACTGTCGAATCTCCACGGAGTTCGTCATCTGCTAGGTATGTAACTACAGAAGAGATTGATGGATTACTATTAAATGCACTTAATAAGTTCTTTGGCCCTACGCCGGAAACTCCTACAGTTGGTATGGGAGCTCCCGCGACGTCGACGAATGTGCAACCTCTGGCTACATCCATTGCTTTAGCTAAAATACCTAACCCTCCTCTTGGGTCAGATCCAATTTCCAATGTGCCAGGCACAGCAGCTCTCACTACTTCCAATGTGCGAGTCATATCAGACATCACTCCCCCCCCCCCCCCTTTAGACAAGGCACCAGTTAAAAAAAGGAGCTATGCCTCTTTTATACGGGCCTGATGAGTCATGGGTAGCAATGTTACCAACTAAGCCAGAAGCAGCACAAGCTACTATTTCGGGGGAGCTCCCTGTACCACATGAGTGGGTAATCCAAGGCAATAAGTCTAGAAAACTCAGAGCATTGGATAGTCAAGGAAATGTTTTAGATGTTCATATTAAGGCCATTCCAAGTTATTATAACCATGACTTTTTTGTGTATGCATCAACACCAGCCCTACCCCCTGCCTCAGCTTCAAAGCTATTTTCTGACTGGACTAAGAATGATGGCTTTAACGACATCAAGGCACTTTTTGCTTTGACGCCGGAGTTGGATATGTTTCCGATCACAGACTCAGCCTCTAATCCAGTCTTGCAGGTGGGGCAGTTGGGTACGGGACCTTGGGTGGAATGGGAAACAGAGGCTCAAAATTTTGCCACTACTTTCACTTCAACATCTTCTCACCAAATCCCTCAAGAAAACCATACTTGGTTCTCTCTTCCGGTTTTAGTGCCGGAGGAGTCCCCTCTGCTTTGTTTGATTTCTTGGCTGCCCCTAAAATCAATTTGTGCGAATTAAAAGATCCTTTTAGCACGCCTTCCCCAGCTCACCTAGACCGCGAGTTTAGGTTAAGAGGAAAAGCGTTTAGACTGTTTTCGCAATATATTGTTACCCAGCAAGTAACAAAGTCTATGTTACGCTCTTCTCAGGCGATCGAAGCTGCGGAAGTCAGGAAGGCCATTGAACTTTCCCGGCGCTTGCTTCTCCAAACTTCCATTCAGTCTTTAGGAGATATTCGGACAGCCTTATTAGAGGCAGTTCGAGCAAGGCAGGATCTGAGGATGTTCTTAGTG
This sequence comes from Paralithodes platypus, assembly GCA_032716605.1. Classification (NCBI taxonomy): domain Eukaryota; kingdom Metazoa; phylum Arthropoda; class Malacostraca; order Decapoda; family Lithodidae; genus Paralithodes; species Paralithodes platypus. The sequence continues at coordinate 56,635,586 of CM064573.1, read as the reverse complement.
AAGAAACTTCCTGACCGTATTGCAAGCCAAGTAGTTCTGTCTCCAGTTCTAACTCCTTCTTTGATTTCCCCAGCAGTTTGGAAGACTGTTTTCAATATGGCACAAGCATTCAAACAAAGTCCCTCTCAACCTAAGAAGCCTACCTTCACTTTCCCTAAGCCCAAACCAGTTTCGAAAGCTCAAGCTAGTGGGTCTAAGCCTTTTCATCAGCCAAAGTCCCCTTCCACCCAGGGTCAGGCTCAGTTCAGGTATCAACAGGGTAAATTCTCAGGTAAAGGCCACAGGTTTCACCAACGACCAGGTCAGGGCCCACCTCCAGCCAAACCCGGCCAGTCGTCCAAGGGTACACCACCACCAGCAATAAACTAAGGTCTCTCTCACTCCCGGGGCCAGTCAAAGGCGTGTTGGAACAGAGGGTGGTCCAGCCGGCGAACCCCAGTCTGCTAACTGGGTCATTCCGGGCGTGTCATCAAGCATGGCCATTAAGAACATGGGCGAGGACTGTGGTACACAAAGGCATCACTTGGCAGTGGCTCCGGCGACCTCGCTTACGTCAGCCGACAAAGGCCAATCATGTTTCTTTAGAGGTGGAGTCACTAGTTCAGGAGATGATTACCAAGAGTGTCATTATCCCAGTCCCCCCCGACTTATCCGGTGTTTACATCCAAACTATTTCTAGTACCAAAAAGGGACAGTATTCAGATATTTTCTAGTACCAAAAAGGGACAGTATTCAGATGAGACCGGTCGTAGACCTGTCTTATTTGAATCTCCACATTCACAACGTGTCCTTCAGGATGCTGACAGTGAAACAAATCAGGTTAACACTTCCGCCGGGAGGGTGGATGTGTTCATTAGACCTGACAGACGCGTATTGGCACGTCCCGGTAAACGAGAGATTTCAAAAAAATTCTGGCGTTAAGAATAATGCATCAGACTTATGTCTTTCAAAGGATGCCGTTTGGATTGAACCTAGCGCCACGCATATTCACAAAATTAGTCCGGCAAGCCCTGATGCCCATTTTAGAACAGGGGATCAGGATCTTGTGGTATCTGGACGACTGGCTGGTGGTGGCAAAGACAGAAAAGTTATGCAACACTCATGTCAACATTACGTTAAACCATGTCAAATCTCTAGGATTCAAGGTCAACTTAGTAAAGTCAAAACCTTGTTCCCTCACGAGTAATTCAGTGGATAGGGCTGGTCTGGGACACAGCATCTCTCACTCTGAGTCAGAGTGTGGACAATCGAAACAGATTTCGCAAAAAAATGTTTATGTTTCTTCACAGTCTGACTACGACACGGAGACTCTGGGAATCTCTAGTCGGTTCTCTAAACTGGGTTCAACTAACTGTGAAGTTGGGCCGGTTGAAAGTCAAACGTTTAATCTTGGAGGGCAACAAATATTTCCCACCATTACCGGCGGGAACATTATGGCCTATCCCAACATTAATACACAGCTTACTAGCGGTCTGGGCGAAGAGGGAAATGTTGCACTCAGTCATGTCATGGACCTCTCCTCCGCCGACGGTATGGGTGGACACGGATGCGTCAGGGACGATAGGTTGGGGCTTTCAGTCAAACCTCGGGCATCAGGGTCAAGGGCTTTGGTCCCATTCAGAAACCTAGAGACCTCGCTGACTTTTGCATTGTGGAAATTCAGGAGGCCAAGTGGCTAACGCCGTATGGTAGAAACGTGACAGATAAATTTATGAATCAGTACACACAATCTACCAAGAGGCAATATTAATCTCATTGGCAGTCCTTTACTTCTTGGATAGTTAGAACAGAACAGACAGTACCTTCGGTGGCATTAGTTTTTAATTATTTAAACTATTTGTTTGAACAGAAACGTCTATCTGTAGTGACTCTAAAAAATAACTTAACAGCTATCAGGGTGCCATTCTTTGACCTTACAGGTCTAACCATACCACAAGCGGAAGAAACAGGTTTCATGAGAGCATGCTTCAAACTCCGCCCACCTCCCCGTCAGCTCATGCCTACCTGATCTCTTGACAAAGCGTTATCTTTGCTTCATTCCCGTCTGTATCAGAATACGGCAGATTTTGAATTGCTATTAAAAAAGGCTGTGTTCCTTATGGCTTTGGCAACTGGTAACAGGGTGTCTGAGCTGGCGGCGATGAGCAACACCCCTAATTGCATAAGGTTTGGTAGACTAAATGATTGCATTCATATTGCACCTTCCCCAGGGTTCATTGCCAAGAATGAACATAGTGAACATGTTTTCTCAGAGTTCACGGTACCGGCGTTGAAACGGGGTAAAGTGCACCATAATTTGTGTCCTGTACAAGCTTTAACCAAATATATGAGAGTGGCACCTCTTAACCAACAAGGTGCTTTATGGGTATCGAGTACAGGTAAAAGATTAATAAAACGTAAAATGGCTTCTCTGCTAGTAGAAGTCATTAAAGAGAATAATCCCGGCGTAGTGGGTAGGGCCCACGATTTACGCAAATGGGCAGTATCTTTACGTTTTCTCAAAAAAAATTCTGTTGAAGACATAGCTACTACTCAACTATGGGCTTCAAATCATACATTTTTGACTCGATACCTGTCGGTAGCACTAGACAAACCATCAATGCCATGTGTAGCTTTACGGCAAAGGGTCTAGATGGGTCTCTAAGTCACTAATTGTTTAGGTTAAGAAAGAGGGGGGGGGGGGGTGCAGTCAGTGAAACATAAGACACCCTAGACCCCGCCGGAGGATATGTACAGAGTATACGAGCTGTGATACAATGTATAAGTGTTGTGATTAAAATTTCTCTGTAGTAATGACTACGGGAAATGTTGTTGAGGTACAATGGATGTAGTACAACAATTGTTTCTTTAAGTGGGATACACTGTTGAAGCAATTTAATTTTAAGAGTTCTCGGTAGTTGCAACTACGAGTAGCATTTTAGTAAGTACATCTGCGATAGTACAAGAATTTATTATATTTTTTGTGTCTAATTTTAAGGAATATACACATTAGAATAATGGGGTTTATATGTGCACATGTAAACATAGTTTTATTTTTCACCACTTAATTTAAGTGGGGTGCCTTTAACTTTCAGATCTGTGAACAGATTCTCATAGTTATCCTTTTTCCTCAAGCAGGCTTCTTTAAGCACACCCCTGCTTGTACCCCTTTTTATATGTTGTATAAAGTTTATACATAAATATATAATTTTTACAAAGTAAGAATACTATGTGGTTGTTTGATTATCTGCCTATTCTATTTGCAATGGTTATGATATGATTATGAATGTCCCCCTCCAGTCTTAGATATCAGGCATAATCGTCAATGATGGAGGGGCCACTAATAATCTCCTGCAAGGAGATAAAGAAAACCTAATATTTAGTAGTGGCCCCGTAATCATTGACGACTGGGGCCCTCCCGACCATCCCCTTCCCATTCGTTGATGTATTAAGGATTTTGGTATACTTGATATGTCAGTGAAGGCGGAACAATGCGCTAGTCAGCGTCTGGTCCAAGAATCCACAGAAGTACATCCACGGATTATGGAAAGCTTATGAATAGTTATTCTTATTTTATTTTTATTTTTTATTTGTTACAAAGTTTTTTCGTAGTGAGAACCCAATCATAAAGACGAACCATGAGTGATTTTGCGTGTGCTTATGATGAAGGTTCCTCTGAGCTCTGCGGCGGTAGATTCAAACTACGCTTATGAGCATTTGAAGAGGTAGCCTTATGTAATAGGCATAATCGTCAATGATTACGGGGCCACTACTAAATATTAGGTTTTCTTTATCTCCTTGCAGGAGTCGAACCTATAATAATTTCCCCGAAACCCGGGTTTTTTGGCCGAAAAAACTTCTATGCCTCGACTACCGTATCTTTGTTATTTTGACTGCTTCCGCATTCCCGCGCATCCCCAAGCGTAGATGTGTTTCGTACCTGTAGAATGGCGTTGAGTAGAGCTCTCTAAGTCAACTGGTTCAGTTGTGATGATGATTTCCGTGGAGAGAACTTTGTGGCGATGTCAACTACTTTTCACTACTTAACAATAACACACACCACACACGAACGCCTCTCCTTCTTGTGGTCGGAGATGCGCGGCGTCGGTCCAACCGGCTGTTGTTTACATGCGTCGGACGGACACCTCGCACACCAAGCTTACAGGCTTTCAAGCTGCCGGAGCCTCAGAGCCCTACCGGGTTCTGCGGGGGGTATTTGTTATGGGTGCCTCAGAGCCCTACCGGGTCTGAGAGGTTAAGGTATTTTTAGTTTTAAGAGTCTAAAACTTTGCCACATCACTCCTACAGTGTTCCCATCACTGCTGCAATAAAAATTTCAATTTCAGATTTTCCAATCCACACCAGTTTGGGCCATGGCAGACACTCCCCTTAAGTCTACAAGGGAAGGAAGATTCCTAGCCTCCCACCCCCAGAATGAAAAGTAGGACAGTAAAATGCCCTTACGATGTGGCCTCTCTCTCTCCCTGCGGCGGTTGTTGTTGTTGTTGTTCCCTAAGCTGCCTGGCCGAACAGCCCCGAGTCCCTGAGGAAGGCCATGGCCACGATCGGGCTTTCCCACAGAGCTCTCATTGAGTGTAGATTGTGTTGTTGGCGTAAGTGGTTGTGTGAAATGGTATGGGGTGCTGTGTTACATCCCGGGCAGGTGTCGACGACGGAGTCATCCAGTTTCTTCTGATAGCTCAGAAGAGCTGGATGGTGTCCGCATCTCAGCCTGGCCAGGTGGACTCTGTCATCGCGAGGAAGGGAGGATTCGGAAGGATGGATTTCAGGAGGTCGTGCTTGCAGCTGCGTGTTGTCTATGAGTGAGTGGATGGATCGGCGAGAGATATGAGTATGGATGTGCTTCTGGAAGTTGGTTTGGGGTAGGCAGGGAGGGAGAGAGGACAGTATTTGTGTGTGATACCGTGTGCTGGGTGTTGTTTTGATATTTCTTGGTGTCTGTGGGTGTGTTGCCATGTAGTGTAGTGGGTGGTCCTGGTTCGTGGAGGCTGCTGCCAGGAATTGAGTGCCTCTCATGTCTAGATGGTCTTTGACTTTGAGGATTTTAGTTTCTTGATGTAGGTGATCTGTGGGTGCAGTAGCTGTGCAGCCTGTAATGATCTTTAGGGCTTTGTTTTGAATAGTCTGTAAGGTCTTATGTATGTGTTTCAGCTAGGTTAGAAGCCCAGGCTGGGCTTGTGTATTCCATCACTGATCTTATGTATTGTTAATACACTGTGGTGGTGGTTTCTTTGTTGAGTCCAAATTTTGTGTGAGCAAGTGACCTGAGGGCGTAAGTCTGGGTGTCAGTTTCTTTTTAATGTTTGTGGTGTGCTGTTTGAATGATATATGAGTATCATATGTTACTCCTAGGATTTTGGGTGAGTGTGTATGTGCTAGGGGTGTGTTGTTTATGGTGAGTTGAGGGATGTATTCATGTTCTGTCCAGCTTGTGAGCAGGGTTGCAGTGGATTTGGCTGGGGCTAGATTAAGTCTGTTTGTAGTGCACCAGTCATGTAGTGTGTTGAGATAGGGTTGAAGGAGATCTGTTGCTGTTTTTGGGTCTTGGTGTGTGCATGTGAGTGTTATGTCATCTGCATAGGAGGCTAAGTTTATTTGGGGCGTATTGGGTGTAGTTATATCGTGCATGTACAGATTGAAGAGTGCGGGCGATAGGACGGATCCTTGTGGGACTCCGTTTGGAAAGTTTCTGATTCTAGATGACTGACCGGCAAAAGATACGTGTGCACATCTGCCTGCTAGGAAGTTGGCCAGCCACCTTTTTGTGTTGTTGTGCATGTTTGTTTTGTAGATTTTGTTAGTTAGGTTGTGACGGGGGATGGCATCGAAGGCTTTACTAATGTCGAGTGTGGCTAGTAGTGATCTGTGTGGTGGTCGAGCTGAGTTGATGCCGTCAAAAGCTCTTTGTGTAAGGTCTGTGAGAAGAGTGTTGTGGAGTGCAGTGGCCTAAAGCCATGTTGTGTTGGAGCTAGGGGTAGATCGGGTGTAATTAGTTGTAATACTAGGCGTTCCATGACTTTGGAGGGGGTGCAAAGGAGTGTGATGGGCGGTGCAAGGAGGGTAGCGTGGGGTCTTTGTTGGGTTTGGGGAATATGATGATGATACCATGATACCTTGCGGCGGTTGTTTCAAACAGCTAACGCAAGGGCTTGAAAGGGCGCTATTATGTAATAGGCATATCGTCAATTATTCCAGGGCCACTAATAAATACAAAAGTACCGCTACCGGCAGTACATTAAGAAAATAGTATCACTGCCACCAGTACAGTACTTTTTTTTACCGGTACTGATGGTACTTTAAAAGTCCCTATTGCTCACCTTTAGAAATGAGTTACTTGAGAAGTTCATATTGAGAGATAGATGAATTAGGAAGTATGAGAGTGATTACATGTGGATGTGCTGGAGAGGTGTAAAGAAGAACACCTTGAGGTACAGTAGTTCGGTCATGTGAAGTATCGTATATGGAGAGTGAGAGAATGAAAAGAGTGTATGGAAGTGAGGTGAAAGGACAGAGAGAGAAAAGCAGACCCAGAGCAAGATGAAGGGATGCAATTGACAGGTATACAAGTGAAAGTGGTGTTGAGTGGGAGGAGGGACGACACAGGAGCATGGAGGCGATCAAGGCATTTAGCAATAGAAAGAGAGATAGTATATATTAGTCCTACCTCTGTTTTAGTCAACTTCCTGGCAGCAACATCCTTGACAGCACTCTTGACCTCCTGTACGGCCAGCCAAAACTTGTCTAAATGGCAGCTCTCCTTATACACCTCATAGCTCACTGCTTCACCTCCACACATGTAGTCAATAACATGGTGCACAAACTGGAACAAAAATAAAATCAGTGAATAATAAAGAAAAGTAAATAAAGCAGCAGGGAAAATATTGTACTGTGTATTACCGGTATATATCTCGGGAGTTTAAAGGGTGCAGTCGACCCGGTCTTAGGGCGGGTGCCCGACCCCGAAAGGGGTTGAAATAGGGGAGCTATCCCCCCGCCAAAGGCGGCTTTCTAGGGCCTTTCCTAGCTGATGCTGAGAGGATTGGGTTCTAGTCATGTGGTGATGGGCTGGTCTATCAGAGTGAGAACTGAGCAATCTCTGCCATACCCATAGCTTACTCTGACTGTTCCTTTAACTTATATATTTTCTAGATCTCAAGTGACGGCGTCTTTTCCGTGGATTGACCTCCCAATCTACCAAGATTGGAAGCCAAAGCGTCACATTTTTCCCTTGCCCCTCAACTTTCTCTTCATAATTGCTGAGGGGCACAGGGCCCTGGGTGGGGCTTTGGTTTCCCGGGCGTTTCCGCACCCTCCTCAGCTCCCCGCCATGGAGTGGCTTCGGTCACCCAGGCTTTATTGTGGTCGGCAGGGAGGGTTCTGTGGGGGCGCTCGGTTATGGCCTTGGAATTGCTCGGGGCCTTGGGGCTGTTCGGCCAGGCAGCTTGGGGAACAACAACAACCGGTATATATAGAGGCCAAAAAGTATATACAGTATAATTGAAATAAAATACAAAATAAACTGTGTAAATATACGTCACACTGGTTTATCCTACCTACACACATGTATTCAATAACATGCTGTATAAAATGGAAAAATTATCATACTGTATATAGAAGTGAAATACAGTACCGTAAAACCGGGTAACTTCGGACATTTTTCGAGGTTTTTTAACAATTTCTCCTGACTGTAAACACATTATAGAGATTTAACTAGGTCAAGTGATGTGTGGTGATAGTGCGCGGTAATCCAGGAAGCCTCCCAAAATTATCCTCCATAATAAGAGAGCTATCCTTATCCTAAATGGTGTCCGAAGTCATCTTGAAAAGTGGCTAACTTCGGACATGTATGGATAACTTCGGACATACAGTGATTTCTTATGGAAAATGATTGCCAAGAAAGTTGGGATAAGTTCGGACAAACGGAAGAGAACTTCGGACGTACGTTCGTGGCTTTATTTCATTCATTTTTCGGCTCCTACTATTTTATATGAATATTTTATTATTGCTGCCTATTCCTGTCCGATGTCTTACTGGAAAATGCACAGTCAATACTTTTAGGCCTGTATATTCAGTATAGGAGGAGTTATATACGATGTTTAACATATATTCTTTTTGGATCTGTTCTCGTTAGGCATTGAACTCACTCTTAGAAAATATTGAGCAGGAAAAATAACCAATGCTGTCAAATCAATAACTCAAAAATTAACTACTGTAGGCCTAGTGAAAATATTTAGGTATGCATACTCTATCACTGCATATAAATTTTTATGAATTTGAGCATTTTTATAGGTACTGTATAATGTATGTGTTGGTGTTTCTTTCGGCAGATAAAAACAAATTTGGACAAGATATATGCCTCTCCTAATTTATATATATCATATATCCAGAATTATCCTAAATACATAAATTGGTTAGACTACTGTATTATCATATTGTTATGGGTTTTTGGACTCGGAGAATGATTATTTGATCTTTAACCCGGCAAGTGCGGGAAGACTCTTAAGAGTTTCCCCGGGCGACTGCGGGAAGACTCTTAACCCTTGTCTAGCGGGGTGTTTTGGGCTCATTTGGGCATATTCAGGCCCTCCTGCATGATAAATCAAGCATCTGCATGAAAAAAAAATTATTTAGCAAAAAACTAGGCGCTAAAAGCTTCAAAATGAGACCAGAACGAGCTACGTAGCACTCGTGGTTCTCTTGCAGTGGTGCCACGAACATGGGAGTTTAGCATATATCGGTATATTTTTCCCAGCTATGCTCACTACTGGCTACACTGCCGGCCTCTCGAGAACACAGGGAACATGAGTTAATGGGCGGCGGTAAGCCCTGGGAGTCGGCTGTCTGGCCCGCTGCGCTCCCGGCCATTTCTATCTATCTATTGCCTGACGCCGTGATCCCCGAAGGGGTGGCCACGAACGAACCGCCCCCATGCACCTCTGTCCCCAGTCAGTCGACGCCCCTCCCCCCAACCAGCACCGCCTTCGTTCATGTAGTTCCTCACTCCATCCTTCCACCTCATATTCGGTCTACCTCTCCCCCTCTGTCCCTCCACCTCGCTCTCGTACACCCTCTTAGTCATTCTCTCGCTTTCCATACGTTCCATATGGCCGAACCATCTCAAGTTGTTCCTTTTCACACTTTCCAGCACATCTACCTCCACACCACACCTCCTTCTTACTTCCTCATTAGTCTGTCTATCCCTCCATGTAACTCCGCACGCACTCCTTAAGTAATTCATTTCCACTGCTCTCACTCTTGGTCTGAGTCTCTCAACCAACGTCCATGCTTCGCTTCCGTAAGTCAGTGTCGGGATTACCACACTGTCATGCAAGGACTTCTTCACTTCCATACTGACCACCCTATTTCTTGTTACTGCTTTTAGCGTTCCTACAACCCTCTTCCCCTGTTGTACCCTCTCCCGCACCTCTTCATCCATAGTCCCATCTTTACTCAACACACTGCCCAGATACTTAAAAGAGTTAACGATCTCCATAGCCTAACCGTTCAGCTTCACCTCACACTCTGTGACTTCACCCCTTTCGAACCATTTGCCATTTGCACTCGATTTTAACCCTTTAAAAGCCTTAATAATGCTCCTAACGTGCTGCAAATTGGTGCACGACTTAAGTCGAGCGCCGCCAATAAGGGGTTAAGATCCTGGGCCTAAAAAAATCCATTTAAAACACCCCAATTAATTTTTTTTTTTTTTTTTTTTTTTTTTTTTTTGCCCCTGGGCCATGCCAAATATCACTCCTCCACATTCCCCCCCCCCCCCCCCTCCTTCAGTTATCACCTATTTTCCCTGTTATTCCCTTATTCTGTGGTCTATTTTCGTGCTAAAATTAGCGAGTTGCAAGCAGAGCGTTGTCATCACTGTTACCAAGCGAGTGCAAGAGAGAGAGAGAGAGTATCGATCGACAATCTCTCTCCAGACATGGGGAGGAGTGGAGGGGAGGGAGGTTGCCTCAGCCATAACTTATGTAACTCCCGGCCTGTATCGCCGATTTTGACCATCCAAACGCTGTTTCCACTTGTTTTATTGCTGTAACAGGTTAATACCTTTATAATCAACGTAAAATAGGCGCATATGGATAAGTATAAGTAAAAGTCCGATAATCCGACGACCAATAATTCGAATCTCCCAATAGTCCGAATTTTTCAATTTGAGGCCAAATCCGAATTCACCCAATAGTCCGAATTTTTCAATTTGAGGCCAAATCCGAATTCACCCGATAGTCCGAATTTTTTAATTTCCCGGGCGCGCGATATTTCCAAATATCGGCCCTCTAGCGGCCAGGCCGGGCAAAACAGTCTGCTGTTGTAGGTCTACCTGAAACGTTGTTTATCCCGTGTTTATCCTGTGATATAGTGACTTAGTGATGGGTCCCACAGCAAGTTCAGGTGCACGAGGGAGGAATGACAAGAACAAACATAAGAGGAAGCACGTAACTCTGTCCATAGCTGATAAACTGCGAGTGATAGCGACGGTAGAGAAAGGCAGTGATCGGCGTAAAGTTATGGAAACTTTTAATATCGGTGCCTCCACAGTTTCAAACATAGTGAAGGCAAAGGCTAACTTATCGAAGTTTGTTGCCTTTGGAAAGTCAAGTTACACGGGTGATGTGAGAAAGACAATGAAAAAAACCAAAACATGAAAAACTTGACGAGGCAGTGCATACTGTAAGTGGTTTACGGCCAAGCAGGCTGAGGGCAAGCCTATCTCAGGGCTTATGATAATTGAAAAGGCCAAGCAATTCCTGCGTAATATGAATATGGAAGACAATATAAAATTCTCCGACGGCTGGTTGAGAAACTTTAAAATTAGGCATGGAATTAGGGTCCTAGATGTCGCCGGAGAAAAGAATTCTGCCGACAAAGAGGCCGCCGATCAGTTTGCACACATTTTTGCTACCATTGTTCATGATCACCAGCTGACCCCAGACCAAATCTTTAACGCCGACGAGACAGGGCTATATTGGCGCTGTTTGCCAACAAGGACATTAGCTGGTAGAGGAGAGAAGGCTGCACCCGGATTCAAGATGAATAAAGAACGTCTCACAATCCTGCTGAGTGGGAATGCTTCCGGTAAATGTCGCAATCGTTTGTTTGTTATCGGCAAGGCTAAGAATCCCCGTGCTTTCAAGAACATGCGAGGGAAGTTGCCAGTGATCTATGATGCACAGAGCAATGCATGGATGACTGCCCAAGTATTCCATGATTGGTTCTTTAAGCACTTTGTTCCCGAAGTCAAGGCCTACTTCAAGTCGATTGGCCTTTCTGAGGACACCAAGGCTGTCCTATTCCTGGATAACTGCAGAGCACATCCCCCTGCCCACGAACTAGTGTCTGGAAACATCTTTGTCACCTACTTGCCCCCTAATGTGACTAGTCTGATACAACCAATGGACCAGGGTGTGTGCCAAAAGTTTAAGCAGAGCTACAAGTCCTCATTTGCCCGCAAGCTGATTAACTCTGATGCATCAGTAAAAACTTTCCAGTCAAGTTTTTCCATCAAGGATGCCATATATGATGCTGCCCTAGCCTGGAAGGATGTTTCGGAGGTAACCCTGAAGAAATGTTGGAACAAGCTGTATGCCCAGGTTGATGACCCTGAAGAGGTTGAAGAAGATGAGCACGATTTCGAAGGCTTTCTTGGGTGTCGCAGGGAGGCAATCAACGAAATCCGAGGCCTGATGGATACCGTGCCGGTCAACGACCCCAAGAGGATGACTGAAGAGGATATTGAGGAGTGGGTTGATGTGGATGGTGACCTGCAGGGCGAGGAAGAGGTGACAGATACAGAAATTATCCGGAGTGTAGTGGAGCCAGAATATGTTGAGGAGCACTCGTCTGAGGAAGAGGAAGAGGCAGATGACGATGGCAAAGTAACCTGGAAGGAAGCTGCTACCTATTTCGATGGTATGGTCAAATTTGTGGAACAGTCTAGCCAATATAATGGAAGTGAAACAATCGATTTCCACATCCTCCGTAATGAGTTCTATGAGAAAAGGGGCAGGGCAGTCAAGCAGGCAGACATCAGGGACCTGATGAAAAACATGCACCAACGGGGCCGCCGATCAGATGAACCAGACAACCCTAGACCTGCAACAATGCCTCTCACAGACGACTCGCGTACCAGCTCACCTGAACCTCTTACCACACCAGAACCTATGCCTCCTGCTGATTTTGAAGGCTGGGAGGACCTAGCATCCCCTGTGAAGGCCACTCCTGAGGTAGCCCCAGCCGCCCCTGTGGTAGCTCCTGCCAGCCTAGCCACTCCTGAGGTAGCCCCAGCCGCCCCTGTGGTAGCTCCTGCCAGCCTAGCCACTCCTGAGGTAGCCCTAGCCCTAGCTCCCCCTTCAGATGTTGAAGGCTTGGAGGATATGGCTGTGGAGTAATAATCAGTGAAGTGTAGTAGATTTAAGGACCCCCCAAAAAATATAAAACCAGCAAAATACAAAAAAAAAAAAAATATTTTTAAGTTAATTTTACATTAAAGTACACTTACAGTGCAGAGCAGTGATTATAAGTTACTAATATGGGGCTAGGGGGCTAGTGGCTGGTTGGGGGCTGGGTTGGGGCTGGTGCTGGGGGCTTATCTTCAATGCTACACATCTCTTCTCTTCATATAAGGTGAGTTAAAGTCATGATTAGTCATTATTATCATTATTATCATGTGTTTGTGTCTTGGTTTGGGTCTTCAAAAAAAAGTCGGGGGGGGGGGGTAACGTCCGATAATCCGAAAAATCCACTAATCCGAACGAGGGCCGGTCCGCTGCCCTTCGGATTAACGGAAGTTTACTGTATTAATGCTATTTATGGTAAAATAACGATGTTAGTGATGGGAACAGCTCAAATACGTGCGCACAGGCGTGTGGTGTCTCATACCCCCGTCTTAGGTTAACCACCATTTTAATGATGGACAAGTATTATGAATTAATTTCATAGGGCAAATAATAAAAAAAAAAATTGTTCCATGTCCGAAGTTAATATTATTTTTTTGTGTGGAAAACACAATAGGTTAAATGATAGTGTTCTAGCTAGAGCGTTATACAAATGTAGCAAATTTCCTTTGGTGGATATTGTCTCTGGTAATTTTACTACAAAATTATATCAGTCACAACATCATTCATACAAACAAATTTCTTCAGGGTGATAGAAGTTTGGCAGGGTAGCAAAAAATGTACATTTTTTCGTCATATTTATAATATTTTTTTTGTGTACATACTGTATACTCATGTCAGTTCCCTAGGGCTTTTACATGCTCTTCCTTTGCCATTTCTCTAAACGGACAACACAAAAGAAACAATAAAAAGCGTTTCCATTATATAATGACAATGGCTAATTACTTATTATCGCCGATGTCCGAAGTTATGACCGCAGTCCGAAGCGACCCGGTTTTACGGTACAGTACTGCACAATTATTCATTACTAGGAGGGGTACCCGGCGTTGCCCGGGTTTAAATTCTACTACCATAATCACCATCAACAATCACTACTACCACAATCATCACAATACTACTACTACCATAATCACCGGCCTCGACCTCCCTGTGCCTCATTAAACGGCGACCTCGATTTCGGCCGCTAAATCACCTCCGATTTTGGATCTGACCTCATCCGTACCCCCATTTTGGGGAGCTGCGAACAACTTTCGTTCCATACACCTTTTCGATCGGAGGCCTCCTTCTGCCCCAAACGGCCATTTTTTCGCTCTCGTATACTACATAAGTTCTGCCGAAAAATTTATTAAACAAAAGTGTCTCTGATTTCCACTAAACTCGCCTAAAACCATCTCCAAAGCCTGGGCTTTCCAACGGTGCCCCACACTCCCACCTAGCACCAAAACTGTGGGAGGAGTTTAGTAACAAAGGTACAAAGGTGGGTAACTGACAAACAGACAAACATTGACCTTTATTTATTAAGATATTCAATACACTAGAACCTTGCCAATCCGAATACCCACGACTTATGGACAAGCATTTCAATTCGGAATTCTTCATTACACTTCCGAAAAAGTCTGAAAGTCTGAATAATATAGTCCAAATATATGAGATCTTGTCTGGACAGGCAGACTATATTACACTATATACAGGACTCAGATTTCCTGTTTTTTCCGGAAGTCAGAGTATGAAGTTCGGACTTTTAGCAGATCCGGAATTTTCTTCCTTCCAGAAAAGGGTTTCCCCCCAATTAATAGTAGTAAGCAAAAGCTTTAAAAGTAGTTAAAACCTCATTCCAATTTATAGACGCTAATTGTATCAATATTGGACCTTCATCTATTACACATGTGTGCGCCACATTAGTTAACCTAATGTATATCATGACAAGGAGAAATAATATGGGTGTGTGTTTACATTGACCTCTGGGAGTGTGAGTAACAGAACTGCTGATGTTATTTTAAAACTTTACTTGTCATTAGTGAGACCCCATATGGATTATGCTGTTCAATTTTGGTGTCCTTATTACAGAATGGACATAGATTCCTTGGAGATATAGGCAAATACTCTGTATTGGTTTGGTAACAGAGTTGTAGGTTGTTGTTGTTGTTGTTCCCTAAGCTGCCTGGCCGAACAGCCCCGAGTCCCTGAGGAAGGCCATGGCCACGATCGGGCTTTCCCATAGAGCTCTCATTGAGTGTAGATTATGTTGTTGGCGTAAGTGGTTGTGTGAAATGCAGTCTTCTATGATGTGTTTAATGGTATGGGGTGCTGTGTTACATCCCGGGTAGGAGTCGACAACGGAGTCATCCAGTCTCTTCTGATAGCTCAGGAGAGCTGGATGGTGTCCGCATCTCAGCCTGGCCAGGTGGACTCTGTCCTCGCGAGGAAGGGAGGATTCGGAAGGATGGATTTCGGGAGGTCGTGCATGCAGCTGTATGTTGTCTGTGAGTGAGTGGATGGATCGGTGAGAGATATGAGTATGGATGTGCTTCTGGAAGTTGGTTCGGGGTGGGCAGGGAGGGAGAGAGGACAATAATTGTGTGTGATACCTTGTGCTGGGTGTTGTTTTGATATTTCTTGGTGTCTGTGGGTGTGTTGCCATGTAGTTTAGTGGGTGGTCTTGGTTCGTGGAGGCTGCTGCCAGGAATTGAGTGCCTCTCATGTCCAGATGGTCTTTGACTTTGAAGATTTTGGTTTCCTGATGTAGGTGATCTGTGGGTGAAGTAGCTGTGCAGCCTGTAATGATCTTCAGGGCTTTGTTTTGAATAGTCTGTAAAGACTTATGATGTGTTTCAGCTAGGTTAGAAGCCCAGGCTGGGCTTGCGTATTCCATCACTGATCTTATGTATTGTTTATATGCTGTGGTGGTAGTTTCTTTGTTGTGTCCAAATTGTGTGTGAGCAAGTGACCTGAGGGCGTTAAGTCTGGGTGTCAGTTTCTTTTTAATGTTTGTGGTGTGCTGTTTGAATGTCATATGAGTATCATATGTTACTCCTAGGATTTTGGGTGTGTGTGTATGTGTTAGGGGTGTGTTGTTTATGGTGAGTTGAGGGATGTATTCGTGTTCTCCTGTCCAACTTGTGAGCAGGGTTGCGGTGGATTTGGCTGGGGCTAGATTAAGTCTGTTTGTAGTGCACCAGCCATGTAGTGTGTTGAGATAGGGTTGAAGGAGATCTGTTGCTCTTTTTGGGTCATGGTGTGTGCATGTGAGTGTTATGTCATCTGCATAGGAGGCTAAGTTTATTTGGGGCGTATTGGGTGTAGTTATATCGTGCATGTACAGATTGAAGAGTGCGGGCGATAGGACGGATCCTTGTGGGACTCCGTTTGGAAAGTTTCTGATTTTAGATGACTGACCGGCAAAAGATACGTGTGCACATCTGCCTGCTAGGAAGTTGGCCAGCCACCTTTTTGTGTTGTTGTGCATGTTTGTGTTGTAGATTTTGTTTGTTAGGTTGTGGCGGGGGATGGCATCGAAGGCTTTACTAATGTCGAGTGTGGCTAATAGTGATCTGTGTGGTGGTCTAGCTGAGTTGATGCCGTCGAAAGCTCTTTGTGTAAGGTCTGTGAGAAGAGTGTTTGTGGAGTGCAGTGGCCTAAAGCCATGTTGTGTTGGAGCTAGGGGTAGGTCAGGTGTAATTAGTTGTAATACTAGGCGTTCCATGACTTTGGAGGGGGAGCAAAGGAGTGTGATGGGGCGGTGCGAGGAGGGTAGTGTGGGGTCTTTGTTGGGTTTGGGGAATGTGATGATGATACCATGCTTCCAAATGTCTGGTATTGTGTTGTGTGAATAGCTGTAGTTTGATATGTTAGTGAGTGCTTGTATGCCTTGTGGTCCCAGGTGTCTGAGGTGTATGTTGCTTATGTTGTCTAGGCCACAGGCAGGTGAGTGCTTGAGATTGTTGATGATATGCTGTGTCTGGTGATTGGTGAAGGGTGTATAGTCAGGGTCTGTGGGGAATTGTCTCTTACGTCGGATGACACGTCGGTCGTCTTTGTGAGGTTTTAGGTGGCTGACATGTGAGAAGTGATTGATGAGAGTGTTTGCTTGTTGTTTACATGAAGGAGTAGAGTCTGTTGTTTGTGATTGCAGCATGTGATTGTGTTGTGTTGCTGTTGGAAAGTGTGATGCTGTTTAGTGTTTTGTAGAGTTTTTTGGGGTTTGTTTTGTGATCAAGTGTTTGTAGGAAGTTATTCCAATTTAGTTTTTGTTGTTCTTGTATTTTGTTGTTAGTTTGGGTGTTGAGTGCTTGAATTTGTTGTGTGATGTCTTGTGTGTGGGGTGCTGGGGAGTGTTTCAGTATGTCGCGTTGTCTGATGAGGTTTTGAATTTCTGGTGTGAAGTTGGGGTTGTGTCTTTTTCTGTTACCTCTTGGAATGTGTTTCTTGTCAGCGTTTTGGATAGTTTTATTGAGTATGTGTACAGCATTGTTGATGTTAGTGGTGGGTGTACTGTTTAGAGTTGTGAAGTGTTGTTCTGTCTCATTTGTGAATGCTTCCCAGTTAGCTCTTTTATAATTGGTGTATGTGTGTTTGTGGCTAGCTGGGGTGAGTCTGGTTTTGGTGGTGATAATGATCGGGAGGTGGTCAGAGCCTAAGGTTCTGACCACCCTCCAGGATGTTGTGGGGGCGAGTTCTGGGGAGCAAAAGGTGATGTCTGGAGATGATGGGTTATAGAGGGCTTGGTGAGGAATATGGGTATGTTGATGGATGTCGTTAAGGATGATGAGGTTATCGGTTTGGTTTTGTAGTACCAGCCCTCTGTCTGTGTCGGGGTTGTCAACAAACCAGGCCGACGTCTTGGCGTTGAAGTCACCACCCAGGATGATGTGTGTGGGGTGTTTGTGATGTGTTGTAAGTGTGGTCTGTATTCATTTGGTACTGTAGGGGATGTTTGGGGAGGGATGTATGTGTTTATGATGGTTATGTTGGAGTTGTTGCCAGTGCGTATTTTAATTGACTGTATTTCTGTTGTGTTATCATTTGGGGGGAGGAGGGATTTGGTTTGTACACTGGTTACTATATATGATATTTCTTTGTGTACCAGGGTGATGAGTCCACCGCCCCCGCCGACAGCCCGGTCTTGTCTGATGGTGGTGAAATTATGAAATGTGGGTGTTTTTTGTGTTGTGCGAAGTTTTGTTTCTTGTAAGATGGCAATGTGTATGTTGTGTTGTTTGATGAAGTGTGAGAGTTTGTGTTTCTTTGTGTTGATGCCATCTATGTTCAGTTGAAGAATGTTAATGTTATGTGCACGATGTATGTTGGGTGCTGCTGCACGAGGATAGGGTGGGGGTGGGGGTGAGGGGGGGGGGGGGGGGGGGGGGGGGGGGGTGAGGAGGGGGTGGGGATGGGTGAGGGAGGGGGGGGGATGGGTGAGGTGGGGGGGGGGGATTGGGGAGCAGGAGATGGGGGTTGGAATGGATTAGGATGGGGTGTGGTGTGTTGAGTTGAGGATGTGGATGGTATGGGAAGGTTAGGTGGGTTAGGGAGGAGAGGTGGACGGGTTTTAGGTGAGGGATTTGACTGGGAGAGGGAGGGGCATGAGGAACAGGTCCAAGTGTTTGTGTAGTGTTTCTTGGAGGCAAGTGTTGTGCAGGTGAAGTGGGTCCAGTTCCCGCATGAATTGCAGAGAACTGAACCCTTAGTATGGCGACTCGAAGTGATGGGTTTTGAGCAAGTTGGACATATGTATGTGTATGTGGGTCCTGGGTTGCTCTCAATGTCTCCGGCTAGAAGAAGTCTTTGAGAAATGACAGCCGGAGAGTCATTTCTCGGTGTAGGAAAAACTGTGTGATGTGTGTGTGTGGTGTGAGAGGTGTGGAAATTCCCGGCGCGACCGAAGCCGCTCCAAGGACCCGTGCCCCCAGGGAGGGGGCAGGGGATGGTTGTGACGGTTTGGCTCCCGAAACTGCTCCCCGCGGCCGGCATCCGGTTTTCCTCCACTGGTCGTTGATTTTGTCTTCGGCAGTGGAGGGTCGGCAGCCATCCGCGGTTGGCAGTCTCGGGAGGTGGCCCCACGGCGTAGACGCCGCGTTTGGTAACAGAGTTGTAGGTAGGTAGAATAGGCTACCAAATTCAAAAGTGGGATCAAGAACGATAGAGAGCTTTAAGATAAAATTAGATAGGCATATGGACGAGATGGGTTGGGTGTGAGGGGGATCTGCCGGGTGTGGGCCAGTCGGCGCTTTGCAGACCCCCGTTTTCTTGTGTTGACCTCTGACCGTTTTGGTGAGGTCGGTCCTCATGGTGTTAGTGAGTTGGGTTATAATTAGGCCTTATAATTAAGGTTGGGTGTGAGAGGGATCTGCCTTGTGTGGGCCAATCGGCTTTCTGCAGACTCTTATTTTCTTATGTTCTTATGAATGAATACATTGATAAATGAGCCAATCATGAAATAAAATAATTGTATGTACCTGTATATGTACAGTATCTATCTATTTATTGCCGGACGTGTTCCCCGAAGGGGTGGCCACGAACGAAACGCATCTATGCACCTCTGTCCCCAGTCAGTCAATGCCCCTCCTCCCATCCAGCACCACTTTCACGCATAGGTCTATACTGTACTTCTTAACTCCATCCTTCCACCTCTCACTCAGTCTACTTCTCCCTCTCTGTCCTTCTACCTCACTCTTGTACACTCTCTTAGTAATTTTCTCGCTTCCCATACATTCCACATGGCCGAACCATCTCATGGTGTTCCTTTTCACACTTTCCTGCACATCTACATCCACACCACACCTCTCGTACTTCCTCATTTGTCTGTCTATCCCTCCATGTAGCTTCGCATGCACTTCTCAAGCAACTCATTTGCACCCCTCTCACTCTTAGTTTGAGTCTCTCCACCAACCTCCATGCTTCGCTACCGTAAGTCAATGTCGGGATTACCACACTGTCATGCAAGGACTTCTTTACTTCCATGCTGACCACCCTATTTCTTGTTATTGCTTTCAGTGTTCCTACAATAAAGAACTTGACAACAGAGGCCGCCATTTAGGACGTCAGACTGTAACCACATTCTCTGTGGACAAAACGTACTTTAAAGCTGTGCTGATATACAGGTGCAGAGGGGACCGGTAGTGTACCAGGTCAACACTAAACAAGTATTGAGGGACCTCGTCACACAGAAATCACACACAAGTGAAATTTGTGTCACCATTCCTGCCTGGTCTATTTCATATATCGGGAAGACGCCGCAGCTTGGCAAGTCGGGCACAACCTCGCTACAACACCTATTGTGCTACACTCTAATTAGCTGCGGAGATGTAGAGACCAACCCCGGCCCTAGTTCGACGTTGAAGAAACCTCACCACCAAACAAGTAAGGCAGACACCGACATTTCAACAGTCCCTAGCAGTAAAATTCGTTATAACAAACTGGGCAAGCAAGCACCCCAACAACCCGTCACGCTTCAACTCCCACCCCCCACAACACGACGCCGCTGCACAACAAATCAACCAAACCTACTACAACACAACCCAACACTATCGGCGACCCAGGTAGCTCAACATGCAACCAGAACAGCTAAAAAAGAAGGGATCAGTCGCAACAACATCGACAATAAAGCAGCAACAACGGCCAAAAACAAGGACAGCATCAAACAACACCCCAGTAACAGCCGCTCACGGCGCTCAGCTGATCACCACACCGCCAGACGTACGATGAACAGTAACAGGAAAATATGTATAGGGTGCGATATTGGATTCAACAAAAGGAGTACAACTTCACAATGTAGTAGTTGTAATGAAACGGTACACGATCGATGTACTTACGTTACTAGCAGAAAAGAAGTGGAATGCGATAAATGTAGGGAAGTAGCTATTAAAGGTCCTAAAATCATTTGTGAAATATGTGAATCACTCATAACAAGAAAACAAAGGATCCTAAACTGTGTTAAGTGTAAAACTGTAGCTCACATGAAGTGCATCTCTAAGAAGGCCAACAGTGAAGAACGGGAATTCCTATGCAACATGTGTGCCTTGCATTCATTACCGAATATTAATGTAAATGAACCAAGTATTAACAACTCAGAATCCAGCCAGGACACATTCAAAATCAAAGATGAATACAGAGTGTTCACCAACAAAGGGCTCCATCTTATCCACATTAACGCCAGATCAATGTACCATAAATTGTCAGAAATAAACTTGTTAGCTAATAAGGCCAAAGCTTCAATAATTGCAATCACAGAAACCTGGCTGGATTCAAGTATAAACGATGGTGAAATAAACATTCAAGGTTTCAACATGGTTAGGAATGATCGCAATAGGCAAGGGGGAGGAGTATGTCTGTATGTAAAAAACAACCTCACACACACAACTAGGACCGACCTCCATGTAGAAAATCACGAAGCTCTGTAGATCGACCTACACCTGCCGAGGACAAGACCCATCACAATTGGGGTGTGCTATAGGCCTCCAGACGACACACAATTCTTGACCAAATTTGAACGAACTTTGTCATCGCTAGACCCTCGGAATGAATCCATTAGGCCTATACTGGGAGATTTTAACCTGTGTTACAAACAACGAAATAATAGGCTTGTACGAGAATATAGGCACATACTGACAATGCACAATCACAAACAACTCATCACAAACCCCACACGTATCTCTGAGAACACTGCCACAATATTAGACCACATAAACTGTAACAGAGAGGACAAAATATCCCAATCAGGGGTTATACAGACTGGGATAAGTTATCACTTTGTCACATATTGCACACGGAAAACCACAAAAATTACCCTAGAGAATCACAAGGTTATCAAAACAAGGTCACTCAGAAACTACAACAAAGAAACATTTCTGGACATTTTATGGAATACAGACTGGTCTCCAGTGTTTGGAAGTACAAACGTTAATGACGCATGGGTTGGCTTCAGAACCATCATCACAAACATCCTAGACGAAATAGCTCCTCTGAAAGACATACGAATTAAAGCAAGGTCAGACCCATGGATCAACAATGACATACTACACCATCTGGAACACAGAGACAATCTGTTAAAAAGGCTAGTGAAACATAGACAGGATCAAGGTCTGAAACATGAGTTCAACAGGGCCAGGAATAAACTAAGTAGAAAAATCAAATCAGCGAAAACTAATTATTTCCACAATAAGGCAGAGGAATATCAGAATAACCCAAAGAAACTATGGAGGCACCTAAAAAAAACAGGCTACAGCAACAAGGCAAGGGATTCGTCTAACACTAATATTGCTCACAACATTAATGATCAGGTTTGCCACGATAAACGACAAATTTCAACCTACTTCAACACCTTCTTCACCTCCATAGCAAACACACTTGCACAGAACCTACCGCAACCTCTCAATAAATACACGACACCAACGGCCACCTTTCGAAATTTCTACAGAGATAAAGGCATACACCCGAACACATTTGGATTACAAAATGTTACACCAAAATACACTTTTGACGAGCTCTCTAACATAAATGTACATAAAAGCACAGGACCAGACAAAATTCCTGCCAAATTTCTACGAGATGGAGCCATTGGTATAGCAGGTCCCCTAACCCACATCATCAACCTGTAATTATAAACTAGAAGTTGGCAACTACAGACCAGTTAGCATATTATGTATTGTATCTAAAATCCTTGAAAGAGCGGTATACACCCAAATTGAACACTACCTCAAAGAAAATAATCTATTTTATAAGTTTCAATCAGGTTTCAGATGCATGTACTCGACTGACTCCTGTCTCATCCACTTAACAGATCACATCCGTAAAGAAATGTCTAAAGGTAACTACACCAGTATGGTTCTTCTTGATCTACAAAAAGCGTTTGACACAGTAGACCATGATATCCTATGTAATAAACTACAAGCAATGGGCATCGGGTCTGTGAACTGGTTTAAATCTTATCTTAGTGGTAGAACACAAAGAGTCAAAATTTATGATAATATATCTGATCCTATGCCAATTAACTGTGGGGTCCCACAGGGAAGCATCCTTGGTCCCTTACTCTTTCTCTGTTATGTGAACGACATGGAACTGAGCGTCTCGTGTAAATTATTACTGTATGCTGACGACAGCGTGCTTCTGGTTTCAGGAAAAGACCCAATAAGTATTGCCGCTTCACTTTCCAAAGAACTAGAATAATGTAGTGAATGGCTAGTGGACAATAGACTATCTCTTCACCTGGGCAAGACGGAAGCCATCTTATGTGGGACAAAACGCAAACTGAAAGACATTGTGGGCTTCTCGGTCAACTGTAATGATATTCCTATAACAACAGTGTCACAAGTCAACCCTCCAGCCCCGGCTATTGTATTCTATAATTTCCCCGAAACCCAGGGGTTTTGGCCGAAAAACGTCTACGCCTAGGCTACCGTATCTTTATTTTGACTGCTTCCGCATTCCCGCGCATCCCCAAGCGTAGATGTGTTTCGTACCTGTAGAATGGCGTTGAGTAGAGCTCTCTAAGTCAACTGGTTCAGTTGTGATGACGATTTCCGTGGAGAGAACTTTATGGCGATGTTAGCCACTTTTCACTACTTAACAATAACACACACCCACACACGAACAAGCGACGCCTCTCCTTCTTGTGGTCGGAGATGCGCGGCGTCGGTCCAACCGGCTGTTGTTTACATGCGTCGGACGGACGCCTCGCACACCAAGCTTACAGGCTTTCAAGCTGCCGGTGCCTCAGAGCCCTACCGGGTTCCGCGGGCGCATTTGTTATGGGTTTCTCAGAGCCCAACTGGGTCTGGTGGGTTAAATATCTCGGACTAAAACTGGACTCGAGTTTGTCAGGTGAAACAATTTTGGAATCTATCCTGTGTAAGTGTAGAGCACGTATAAAATACCTGTATAG
Organism: Paralithodes platypus; assembly: GCA_032716605.1. Lineage (NCBI taxonomy): Eukaryota > Metazoa > Arthropoda > Malacostraca > Decapoda > Lithodidae > Paralithodes > Paralithodes platypus. Next base: position 56,612,303 of record CM064573.1, on the reverse strand, counting down.
ACAGGTGGGATGCTTGCCAGCGGCGACCAAAAAAAAACTTTTGCCAAGCGCTTGTTCAATGTCATTTTGACTATTCTGTGTCATCCTGGTACTCTGCATAATCTAAATCAGCACAGCACAAACTTCAGGTCACTCAAAATAAAATGGTTAGGTTCATGCTCTGAACCTAGGACCCAGATCACATGTTGGCCACGACCAACTTCAGTCACTAGGTATGCTCAATGTCTCTGACAGGGCCAAACAAATCAGGCTCAATAATGCCTTCAAAATTTTCTATGACAGAGCTCCAGAGTATCTTAAGAGTGATTTTGTTAAAGCAAATGAGAGGAGTGGACATAATACAAGAAACAGAATGTTTAATTTTAAGGTCCCGAGAATTCAAGGACAGGGTAAGCAAACATTCTTCTTCACTGCCATCAAAGACTGGAACGACCTACCCCAGTCAGTCCGTGAAAAGAGAACACTGTATTCCTTCAGACGTAGCCTGAAGGAACACCTGAACCGGACAGCTGCGAGAAGGGAGCACCAAGCTTATGTCTACTAAAGTGTATTGAAGTGTTTCTAAAGTGAGTGAAGTGTTTTAAAGTGAGTTAAGTGTTTTAAAGTGAGTGAAGTGATCTGAAGAAACTGACTGTTACCATGCCTCGCACTTGTACGAACTGCGCCAGGAGGTTTGGTGAGTCCATGTTTGTTACTGTCGATCTTCAAGTCTGCCGTCTCTGCCAGCAACAAGAGAATTTGACAGTGAAATTAGATGAAGCCTACAACAAGATCAACGTCCTCACCATGAAGCTGGAATCACTCCAAGAGTTTGTAACACTCAACGTTGGAGTACCATAAACTTCAATTGTCACCGCAACTCCGGCAGCCACCAACGCCCCAACGTCAACTGCCAACAATTCAACGCCTGCAGTAGCCATTTCATCTGATGGTTCCGATACTCAAGAAACAAATAGTAACTCTCTTCCCCCTCAAGACAACTTCCGTGTCGTGAGGAACAACGTTTGCCCCAAGACCAGGAAACCCATACCGATTACCGAGTGTCAAAACCGCTTCCAGATACTCGCAGACTCAGATGACGAAGCGGAAATAGAAGAAGTCCGGCTCGTGGGAGACTCGATGATACGTGGTCAGCTCACAGAGTTTTGCGCCAGAGCACTTAAGAGCAGGAAGCGTTTTTGTATCCCTGGTGGTGGTGTGGACGACGTGGTTGCTGCAGTTGACGAAGTATCTAAGCTGGCCCCTGCTAATACAATGTACGTCATCCACGTTGGATCCAACGATGTACAGCGAACCCGGTCGGAAGATTTGCTTTTAAAGTACCAGCAGCTGATCAAGTCGTTTAAGAAGTCATCAAGGATCATTGTCTCAGGAATCGTCCCCCGGCTTGGTGTAGAGAGCCGATTTTACAACATAGCCACCAGCACAAATCGTTGTCTAGCAAACCTCTGCAGGAAGGAAAACGTGGGATTCGTCGACACCTGGGACAATTTCTACTACGATGACTATTTGTTTTCGGACGATGGAGTTCATCTGAACCAGGTGGGAGCAGCACGTTTTGGGCGTCTTCTCAACGATGCGGTGAAGGATTTTCGGAGAAGAAATCGACTCAGCACAGGACAACCAGGAAGGAGGACCGAAGACAGCGAGGGCGGCAACCTGCGAAGGAATTAAATGCTAATCTGTCAAGAACCGCGAATTTGGATAAAGCTCCACCAACACGACCCAAATTCAAAACCGCCAGGGATAACGACCGAGGACCGATGTCAGCCATGAATGTAAATGTAGATCCGATCAGAACCAAAAATTTGATTAAAGAACGTTCTGTGAGTTCTAAAACCGCAACTTTAAAGGTTTTCTATGCAAACGCTCGTAGCATACGCAATAAATTTTCAGATTTAGAGGAACTAGTGTTTACTGAAAATTATGATGTGATTGGTATAACAGAATCTTGGCTCAATACAGTAGATAGAGACTTTTTAGCAGAGTATTCACTTCCCGGTTATGTAATGTTTGAGAAAAGCCGAATAAATAAAAATGGAGGTGGCGTTTTATTTTATATCAAAGAAAGTCTTAACCCGACCCTCTTGTCAAAACCTCAAATTGTGAACGTCGACACATCTTTTGTGCTAATAAAGAATAATAAAGGTACAAAAATAATACTTGCATTAACCCCTCCACCACGGAAGGGCTCTTGAACGCCCATAACAAACTCGGCCCGCGCAACCCGGAAGGGCTCTTGAACGCCCATTGCCTGCGTGAGTGCTTTCGAATGCCGCGCGTACATTTTTGGTATCGTGGGAGGGTAGGTGGCGCCACCAGGCGTAAACTACGCCACAGCAACAGTATCTACCCCGACGCCATCATGGACAGTACGCCAAATAGTGATTCCGCTGTGTCCGATACCGTGCTCCTACGACACCCGTGCTAGTTCGTCGCGCCTTACCCCGACGCCATCGCCTAAATGTGTTATCTCCCGGAGGTATTGAGACGACATTGAGACTATATGAGCGTGCTGATGCCAAGTATATTGTTGATGATATAGTCAGTGACGACTCCAGTAATTATAAGTCGAGTGATTATCGCCATGAGAGTGAGAAAGAAGAGCAATTCCTGGGATTTGCGAGAGAACATGACAGTGATGAGAGTGATGAAGGTGATGTACCAGTTGTTGAGGAAGCTGGTTTACCTAAAGACAGTGAACTTGAGAGAGTGAGTGAGTGGGAGAGTTCAAGGTCACTCACCAAATTTCGCATAAGTGACACGACGCCAAGCCCTTCCCCAGGTAAATCGCCTTTCAAGCTACACTTATATAAGCAGAAAATACTTGAGAAGGCGGCCGCGGCAGCTAGGGAACAAGCCAAAATAATTGGTGAGGATGAGGCTGTGAGTGAGAGTGAGCGAGGTGACCCTTCTCGCCCGCCATTGTCTCCCTTATCTACCCACGCCACCCAAGATGCCCCGGATGCCCCGCATTCTTCCCCACCACCCCCACCACTGCCAAGGGTTGAGGACCCCCCACTTTCGGCCTATTTGCCTCCTAGGTCCCCCGACAGGAGACATACTGCTGCCGAAAAGGGGAAAGGCAGGAAATATACCAAAAAAATTAAGAAAAGTAAGAGAGTTTTGTTCGAGGTTCCCGCGGCGTCCACCCCTGCCGGCCCCAGCCATACGCCCCCGCAACTTTCCCCACGGTCCTCCCCACCTCTCCCGCCTTCAACATGTCTTCCTGAAGAAGTCTTTGAGCTCGCATCACCAATACCTGGGCCTAGTGACAGTGAAGCATTGCTTTCTGTCACTCGTCGCAGGCCAAGGAGCCCAGGACCTCGGGGGGACACAGCCTCACCTGCCACTCCTTCCCCACCTCGCCCACCCGCACGCCGCCCACGCATCACTGGTTCCCCGCCAGATTATGTGGGGGCCACTGATGATGAAGGGCACCTCTCTGAAGACTCTGGCCATGATTACATAGGTCCACCGTCAGGGCAAGATGACCACTCTGACGATGACTATATGGACATCGACGACCCTCGACCCATCCGCTTGGCCCGGCGTCGTGCTGCCCGTCGTGCTGGCCGCCGCCCTGGCCGACGCCCTCGCCGCCCTAGGGCGTGCGCCTCCCGAGTTGGCCATGGGCGTGCTGGGCCACCAGCTGGAGCTCCTCGTCAGCGTAGACAAGACCCATTCTACGTTTTTCAGTGGCAAGACGTAGTTGATGGGGATGGATACAACCCTGATGTGCCAGCTTTTGATGAGGTACTGGAGGGTTCAGGCATTACCCCCAATTTTCCTGCAGGCCCCAATGCTCCACCACACAAACTATTTGAGGCCTTCTTTGATGAGGAGGTGGTAGGCTATGTTGTCAAAGAGACAAATAAGCAGCACCAATTCCAGGTCCACTTTTTGGGCAAGGTGACCAAGGGCCACATGAGGCAGTGGACCCCAGTGACTCATAAAGAGTTCATGGTGTTCCTGGCACTCACCATGCTAATGCCTCATGTCAAGAAGCATAGGTTGCCTGACTATTGGATCACCAATGATCTGATATCCACCCCTGCCTTCGGGAAATATATGTCTCGCGACCGGTACCTTGATATCCTCGCAGCGCTCCATCTTGTCACCAACACCGACGTTCACCTCGGTGACAAGCTGTGGAAGATTAGGACGTTGTACGAGATGATGCGAGAACGCTTCACCTCCTACTTCAAGCCCTTCCGCAAGGTCGTCATTGACGAGTCTCTTGTGCTGTTCCGGGGAAAACTCAGCTTCCGGCAGTACATCCCCTCAAAAAGACATCGCTTTGGCATAAAATTCTTTGTGCTGTGCGACTGCCAAACTGGCTATGTCCTGGACTTCCTGGTCTACAGCGGGAAGGAAGGGGACTTGCTTGTGGACCCCCTCATTGGCTTTGGCGGAGCAGTGGTGCAAGCCATGATGGACCGCTACTTTCATAAGAATCACGTCCTCTACACGGACAATTATTACACGTCCCCCACTCTCTCACAGTACCTGCATGAGCGCAAGACGGGGACTGTAGGCACAGTACGAGGGAAAAGGAAGGGCATGCCACCTTTCCCTCCAAAGACCAAAAAAGGTGATGTGTTCAAGAAGAAGTCGGGGCCCATTCTGGCTATCCACTGGCACGACCAGCGGAAGGTCAACCTCCTGACCACCATCCACAAGGGGGAAATGGTGGAGACTGGCAAGGTGGATCGCCGCACCCAGGCCAGGGTGACCAAGCCCGATGCTGTCCTGGACTACAACATCAACATGAGGCTGGTGGACAAGTCCGACATGCAGATAGGCTTCATTGACTGCCTGCGTACCTCGTGCAGATGGTACAAAAAGTTCTTTCTGCATATGGTGGACATGTCAGTTCTGAATGCCTCAAGCTTCGGAATGTGAACACACCCATGAAGTTCAATAGCCTGCGGAGGTTCCAAAAGCAGGTGTTGACGGAGCTCCTGGAGAAGTATGCTACGCCACAGAGGGCAGTGGCACATCCTGGGCCCGCTGTTATTGACCGCTTGCAGTGTGCTCAATACTTGATTAGGCACAGGCTTGGTTCCCTGCCTCAGAATGAATCAGGAAGAACGCAGCAGAAGCGGTGCCATGTCTGCTACAACAGCAGGGTGAGGCCGAGGTCAGGTAAAAAGTCAACCATGGAGTGTGTGAAGTGCAAGGTGGCACTCTGTGCTTTAGAGTGCTTCTTTGATTACCACTCCAAGCTGGAGTTCTAATAATCATACTGAAATTGCCAAATAAAATTACAATATGTACACTATAATTATATATAGGCAAAAAGTGGAAGAAAACCAATTTATTGTAATACAAAAGTCATGTATTATGAGAAAATTGATACAAATACAATTACACCATAATAATATGTGAAAGTGACACATATGTATATACCAAGTGACATTCATATGATTAGAACCTATAGAAATATATAAATCAGTGAAAAAAAAACCAATAAATTGTATATAAAACGTTTACAAATCATATAACTAAGTGAAAGTGACACAAGACCTAATATTTGATGGCCAAAGTATATAACGAATAATCATGGGCGGGTGCCCAACCCCGAAAGGAGTTGAAATAGGGGAGCTATCCCCCCGCCAAAGGTGGCTTTCTAGGGCCTTTCCTAGCTGATGCTGAGAGGATTGGGTTCTAGTCATGTGGTGATGGGCTGGTCTATCCGAGTGAGAGCTGAGCGATCTCTGCCATACCCGTAGCTTACTCTGACTGTTCCTTTTGCTTATATATCATCTAGACCTCAAGTGGCGGCGTCTTTTCCGTAGATTGACCTCCCTACTGCCAACCTAGAAGTTGGCAGATTGGGAGCCAAAGCGTCACATTTTCCCTTGCCCCTCAACTTTCCCTTCGTGGTTGCTGAGGGGCACGGGGCCTTGGGTGGGGCTTTGGTTTCCCGGGCATTTCCGCACTCTCCTCTGCTCCCTGCCTTGGAGTGGCTTCGGTCACCCGGGCTTTGTTAGTGGTAGGCAGGTGGGATTTTGTGGGGGTGCTCGTTTGTGGCCTTGGCCTTGCTCGGGACCTTGGGGCTGTTCGGCCAGACAGCCTGGGGAACAACAACAACAACAACAACGAATAATCAGTGCCTAATACAACAATAACCTACCTCAATTACTAATAAAATGTACGGTATCGAGTGAAAATGAGCATTATCAGTGACAGTGACACTCTCTAAAGCATATTTGTCAAAGTGAAAGTGACACAAGACCTAATATTTGATGGCCAAAGTATAATAAACACCTGTGATAACGAATAATCAGTGCCTAACACAACAATAACCTACCTCAATTACTAATAAAATGTACGGTATCGAGTGAAAATTAGCAATATCAGTGACAGTGATACCCTAATAAACATACTTTATATAATTGGCCTCAAAATAACTATAAAAATATCAAATAAACATCACATTCTCAATATCAAACACTAAAATCGTCTAAGGGAGATAAATACTTTGGCGCGACGAGCGGCTAGGTGCGTCGTAGCCATGGCCGGGGCGACGCGTCCGAACGCGGGAAGAATTTTCCGCAGAAAAGCACTCGTCTTCCCGCGCTCATCATTATGCAACCAGAGGGGCTAGAGACCTCTACTCAACGCCATTCGACAGAGGAAGGTTTGTGGAACATTATTCTTTTTTATTCACAACATTACATGCCATATTCATTGACTTACAGAGGAGTTAACATAGCCCCAAGATCGTCAAAACACCCGGTACCGCAGCACAGTCGCGAGCTATAGCCCCCGGGGCTGGAGGTTTAATATACAGACCTCCAGCTCAATCAGTGCAAACTGACCGAGAAATTTATGAACAAATTGCAGATGTAAGTAACTCACAAGATACCGTATTTTTTGGCGACTTTAATTTACCTGTGACCAAGTGGGGCAATACTCTTACTTCACACTCCGGACATGACTTGTATACGAACTTGCAAGAGAGTTCGCTTTATCAATTTGTTCGAACACCGACCCGTGGTAATAACGTTCTTGACATTGTACTTGCAACAAAAGAAGAATTAATAGAGAATTTGAATGTTGGTGATGAATTCGGTAACAGCGACCATCGTACGATAACTTTCACTTTAAACTTTACTAGTAACGAACCAAATAGTAGCATCGAAAAAGTCCCTAATTTCAAGAAAGCAAACTTTCATAAACTTAGAGCTATGTTTAAAGAAACTGACTGGAGCTTTTTAATTAACAATAACGACATAAATACATCTTGGAAGTTATTCGAAACCACTTACCTAAAAGCAGTGCAAGACTGCATACCATCGAAAATACGGCGTCCAGGCCATAATAAAGCCCAAATGGTGGAATAAAGATATTTCAAACTGCCTGCTTGCTAAAAAATTTGCTAATGATAGATTAAAATCCTCACAAAATGACGAAGAACGGGTGAAATTTGTAGAGCTACGACGCAAAGCCAAAAAGTTAATTAAGCAAAGTAAAAAGACCCTAGAGTTACATATTGCGAATCAAAGTAAAACAAACCCGAAATAATTCTATAGTTATATCAGAAAGAAAAAAGTCGTTACTTCAACTGTTGGACCGTTAGTCGATGAAAATGGAGAATACACCAAAGACGAAGTACAAATGAGTAATGCCCTCAATACCTTCTTTGCATCAGTTTTTACAACAGAAGACCTCAGTGATATCCGTACACCATCGCCGATTCAGATTGATAATTCAGATGTTCTAAGCAATATCACCGTTACAGAGAGAGAAGTATTGAATTGTTTAGATAAACTCAAGGTAAATAAAACGCCTGGACCTGATACAATCTCACCTAGAGTTCTAAAGGAAGCTAAGGATGAGCTCTCCAAACCACTGACATTACTATTCAATAAATCCTTGCAGTCTGGAACTATGCCTGATCAGTGGAAGATAGCCAACGTAACACCGATATTAAAAAAGGCAGCAAATCCCTACCCAGTAACTATCGTCCAATTAGCTTAACCTCAGTTGTATGTAAAATGCTAGAAACGGTCATAAGAGACAGACTCGTAAATCACTTCGAGGAAAATAACATACTTAAAGATACTCAACACGGCTTTCGTAAAAAACGTTCCTGTTTAACAAACCTCTTAGACTTCTTCCACAATATCCTCAACCTCTACGATGAGAGTAAAGCTGTAGATATTATATACCTTGATTTTCAAAAGGCCTTTGACAAAGTTCCCCACAAACGTTTACTGCTAAAACTAAAAGCGCATGGAATACAAGACGGTGTGTTGAAATGGATAGAAAATTGGCTCAGCGACAGAAAGCAAAGAGTAGTCATAAACGGTAAGGCATCTAAATGGACCAATGTAAGTAGCGGGGTACCCCAGGGATCGGTACTAGGACCAATTCTCTTTCTAATTTACATCAACGACATAGATGAGTGTCTCACCTGTACAATCTCAAAATTTGCTGACGATACAAAAATTGCAAATAGCGTACTCTCAAAAGATCAAGTTGACGATATGCAACACAATCTACATAAATTGTCACATTGGGCCCAAATTTGGCAAATGAGTTTCAATGCGGATAAATGTAAAGTACTACATATCGGATACCTAAATGAGAAAGCAAACTATTCGATGAATGGCACTCAGCTTAAGAATGTAAACAGAGAGAACGATCTGGGAGTAACAATATCGAGTAACCTAAAACCGAGTCAACAATGTTCAGAAGTTGTTAAGAAGGCAAACAAAATAATTGGCTTTATAGGCAGGTCATTTGAGCATAAATCCAAAGACGTTATCCTAACCCTTTACAATTCCTTAGTCCGCCCTCTTCTGGAATACTGCGTTCAATGCTGGTGCCCTTATTACCAAAAAGACATAAACAAGCTAGAACAAGTTCAACGTAGAGTTACCAAAATGATACCCAGCCTAAAGAACAAACCATACGAAGAGCGTCTTAGAGAATTAAATCTATTTCCTTTAACCCAGCGCAGATTAAGAGGTGACTTAATTCAAGTGTTCAAAATCATCAAAGGCATCGACAATATGAACTGTAGTAAGTACTTCACTATCGACCAATCTAATTACACGCGGGGAAACGGTTGCAAAATTATTGGTAACTCTTTTAACTCATACGAATCTAATCTTCTTCTTCAATCGAGTTATCAACTTGTGGAATGGGCTTCCCCGAGACGTTATAGACTGCAGCACCGTTGATTCATTTAACCCTCTGTTCCCGGAAGGGCTCTTGAACGCCCATAAAAAAGCATACACGAGCTACCCGGAAGGGCTCTTAAACACCCATGACGTCAAAGCCTGTGAGCTTGGTGTGCGAGGCGTCGGTCCGACGCATGTAAACAACAGCCGGTGGACCGACGCTCCGCATCTCCGGCCACAAGAAGGAGAGCGTCGCTTGTTCGTGTGTGCCTGTATGTTGTTGTTAAGTATCGAAAAGTGGTGTAAAGTGGCTGTTTTGGCCATAAAGTTATCTCCAATGAAATCATCATCACAGCTCAACCAGTTGACTTAGAGAGCTCTACTTAATGCCATTCTACAGGTAAATAACACAGCTACGCTTGGGGATGCGCGGGAATGCGGGAAGCAGTCTGATTAACGAATATACGGTAGCCTAGCCTAGACGTTTTTCGGCCAAAACACCCGGTTTTCGAGGAATATATATATAATACATAGCCGGGGCTGGAGGGTTAAATTCCGCCTAGACAAATATCTCGCATCAAACCCGCGACTGACTGCGTTTGTAAATGAATAACTTTATTTTATCCTCCCCTCAGTTACTAACCCATATGTCCCCTACTAACTTCCTAGTCCTGCCAGAGACATTAGTTCCAGGGCAGTAGTTCCCTTTCCAATATTCCCTTACCCACTCTAAACCACTGTTTGGACACTTGATCCTCAGTGTTTTGGAGGACAAGCAGCCTAGAAGGGTCACTAGATCTGTTGTTGCTTGATTTCCTTTGTACTCCTTTGTACTACTAAATACGACATAAGAGATAGGCAAACCAAACTGAAATGATTACTGATTATGGATTACTGATATTTACCATAGGATGTAAGGTATCTTAAAATAACCCCCTAGAAATACTTTCTCTAAAGTATCTATTTCTTTTATCTTCCCCTTTTCCCCAGCTAACCTAATCCCACAAGGACCCCAATGGAAATACGCCTAACGGCCTTATTGGGCTATCCTTAGTTGGAATTATGCAAAGCTGGTACATGTCATATTTGTAACATACTATGTGGTACCAACTCTGTAAATTGCTAACTGAATAAATATTATTATTATTATTATTATTATTAAACTTGTGTGTACAGTATGTATGTATGTACAGTATATGCAACCCTCTTCCCCTGTTGCACCGTCTCCCGCACTTCTTCATCCATAATCCCATCTTTACTCTACACACTGCCCAAATACTTAAATGAGCTGACATTCTCCATAGACAGACCGTTCAACCTCACTTCACACTCTGTGACTGCACCCCTTTCAAAGACCATAACCTTGCTCTTCCCTGCATTTACCTTCAGATTCTGTTTTTCACACACTGCTCCAAACATATTTACCAGACCCTGCAACCCCCATTCACTATTGCTCATCAGAACTGTACCATCGGCAAACAGCAGTACAGTACTGTACAGGCAACTTCCACTTGTTTCCTTCCCTTATCAGAGGTACAACAACATCCACTGCTCTTCCTTGTATTTCTTTCATGACTCCATATATATATTGAACAACCACAGGGAGTTTGGGGACATCACACTGTTACGACCGGCACAACGAAATAAACAAGGGCACTTAATATTGGACTAGAAGATAGGCTATATCTGCAACAACGGTACGCTAATTCCAAACCCTTGAACTATTAAGCCGGTGAACAAAACACTTACACCCTCCAGAGTTAATCTACTGGATAACGGGGTATCAATTAACTGGGTTAAGTGTACTTCTACAAAGGCTTTCCGGTGACGGCAAAGCCTACTCACAACAGGAGTACTTACGTTAATAAAATGCTCTCAAGTAATAACAATGCTTGAATAAACTATGACAAGATTTAATAAAGGAGTATATGCTTACGTTAACTTTAGTGTGAGCCTGAACTCAACACTAAACTCTTCAATGCTCTATGAAAACACTGGAAGTCTAGTCCTACAGCAAACAGATATGGAATCTTCTGAAACGTCTGATGCTCTAAGATGCTCGTCGAATATAGAACAGAAATAATGCAGGGCAGGACACCAAAGCGTGTATCTTAAATACACCAACAAGTAGGATACATATATATAAAACAAGGGAGTGCAACAACTCTGTGACAGGACTAATAACAGCCACTCAAAACAGTACTTCCTTAGCCAAAGTAACAGCCATACTGGGTTGTGCACTATGCATCAACCTAGGCTAAAATAATACGTGAATAATTCCTAAAGCATACGCAGTTAAAGTTAATAAACACAATGCTGTCTTTCTTACTAATAAAGTCTAGCAGCGGCATAAAAGGTACAGGGAGCCTAGGCAGAGCTCAAGCATGCTTGTAGCCTACTGTCTCCCCTGAACAGATTTCCCTTATCTTACGTTAAGTGACTAGGAGGCTCTCTTGGTAAGTCCAGATCTCAAGTATCTGGTCTTACCCTGGCGCTCCTCAAAGGTCAACAAAATGAGGTAGCAAGCATACAAGCAAGAGTAGGCAAAGGCCCTTCGCTTGTATACTGCTACGCTCGCAAAGGAAAAATATGCACAAGGGTTACAGGCTACCTAGCTCCGTCGAAGTCGTACAGGCTCTGACTTGCCATATACTTAACTCAGACAACAACCAAAGATACCCTCCACTGTCTAGCATTAAATGGTAACAAAGAACAACCCAATAATTAGAAACACCCAATAATATGACTACATGTGACTATGACTCTAATAATCCCTAAAGCTAGTGCAAAACATATATGTGAGAACTGGTGCTGGTAATACGACTGGCCGACTATGGAAGTCGTATGCAGAACCAGAAGGGATGAGTAATTGAATAAAGATAAGAAGTATTGGAAGTAGTTCAGAGAGAGGAACAGCAGTAAAGAGGGTTAGATTGGGGACAGAATGCAAGGGACGTCTAGGACCAAGCACAACATACCAAGCTCTAAGGAGAGACGCGGGAAGGAAGCCCGCACCACCGAGCTATGACAGCGGCCTCCAATCACAGACAACTACGTCATGAAGAGCAGGCGTCATATGACACGCCAGGCCCACCATCCAATCACGAGCGGGTGGTCGCGCCCAAGCGAGGAATGCACACGTACATACACACGCACATACAGTAAACCCTTGCTATCTCGGACTAATTGGGGGGAGACCCAGTCCGAGATAACCGAAAATCCAAGATGTCCGAAGTCCGACTTAAGTCCGACTTAAGAGAGGGAAAATTCCGAATTAGAAGAGGAAAGTCCAGTCACCAGAGATTTTTTTTGTTTTTTATCTATCTATTTAATGCATCTATCTCCCTTATACATATATATAACTACGTCTTATTTGGTCTTTTTTTAATCTATGAATCAATTCTAATACGATGGAATTGAAAACAATATTACCCTTCTAACACACAAATAATAAAATTAAAAAGAGAGTAAATAGAAATGTCTCCTTTGTCTTTCAGAAACATAAGTCAGTCTCGTATATGTTAGTATTTTATCGCTCGCTCGCCCCTAGCCACTCTCTCTCTCTATCTATTTTTTTTTTTTTTTTTTTTTTTTTTTTTCTATATTCCAACTACTCCCCCTCGGGCATAGGCTGAGAGCCTGTACATTCCACCGCTCAACACGGTGAAGCCCGTGAGGTCTTGTTCCAGTCTGGGGAGTGAGATATGTGAAGCAACCATCATGGCTCGAAACAGCTCCATCTCTGAAGCGGCCGGTTGCTTCGCTCAAGTGCTTCACCGTCTCACCCTCCAGACTCAGACCCTCACTCTCAGAACGCCACCTATTGAGCAGTGAACTCACTAGGCATTGTCCCCCTGTAACATATTTTGAATATGGGAATATTCATACAGTGTTATTTAATCAGGGAACAATGAGGGTATTTTTTTAGCATTTCGGTGGGCTTTGTGGTAATGCACTGATACTAGGTACAGCACAAATTCAATCCCAATAATATCTTCCCATTGACATATCGGGATTTGAACCCGGGTCCATTGGATTACCAATCCAGTGGCATGACCACTCCACCACACCTCCCCTCTAATGCATCTAACTAACTCCCTTATACATTAACATAACTATGTCTTATTTGGACTTTTTGTAATCTATAAATAATTTCTAATGCGATGGAATTGAAAACAATATTATCCTTCTAGCACACAAATAATAACATGAAAAAGAGTCAATAAAAATGTCTCCTTTGTCTTTTCAGAACTAATTAAGTCCGTCTCATAATAGTTTGTTATCGCTCACTTCCCCTTCTGCAACTCTCTTTCTATCTATCTTGTCTTTTCAGAACCAATTAAGTCCGTCTCATAATAGTTCGTGTTTATCGCTCACTTCCCCTTCTGCAACTCTCTTTCTATCTATCTTGTCTTTTCAGAACCAATTAAGTCCGTCTCATAATAGTTCGTGTTTATCGCTCACTCCCCCTCTGTAACTCTCTCTTTCTATCTATCTATCTCTCTAATGCATCTACGTAACTCCCTTATACATTAACCCTTAACCCGGGAACTGCGGGAAGACTCTTAAGAGTTCCCCGGCGAACTGCGGGAAGACTCTTAACCTAACAAGTGCGCATGGGGGTAATTGGAAACGTCCCCCTGTGCTGGCGTATTTGAGGTGTTTCCGTCACTAAAATATTCATTGTACCATTAATAGCATTAATACTTATCCATATGCGCCTATTATGGGTTGATTATAAAGGTATTAACCTGAAACAACAATAAAACGAGTGAAAACAGCATTTGGATGGTCAAAATCGGAGATATAGCCCGCGAGTTGTATAATGTATGGGTGAGGCAAGCTGCTTTCCCGCCAATTTCCCCCAAGGCCACTGAGACACAGTCGATCGATACTCTCTTGCACTCGCTTGCCATCAGTGATGACAACACCCTGCTTGCAACTCGCTAATGTTAGCACGAAAATATTCCTCAGAATAAGGGAATAACAGGGAAAATAGGTGATAACTGAAGGAGAGGAGGAAAGTGGGGAAGGAGGGGAGGTAGAGGACTGAGATTTTGCATGGCCCAGGGGCCAAAAAAAAATAAAAAAATAAAAAAATAAAAATAAACAAAATATTTTTTTTTCGATGTCAAAAGTTGATTTTTTTTTCACTCACTCTTAAGAGTCTCCCAGCAGTCCGCCAGGGGAACTCTTAAGAGTCTCCCAGCAGTTCCCGGGTTAAGAGTCAGGGAAAAAAAAAAATCAATTTAAAACACCGAAAAAAAAAAAAAAAAACAAAAAAAAACAAAAAAAATTGCCCCTGGGCCATGCAAAATATCACTCCTCTACCTCCCCTCTTTCCTCCCCTCCTTCAGTTATCACCTATTTTCCCTGTTATTCCCTTATTCTGTGGTATATTTTCGTGCTAACATTAGCGAGTTGCAAGCAGGGCATTGTCATCACTGTTAGCAAGCGAGTGCAAGAGAGAGAGAGAGAGAGAGTATCGATCGACAGTGTCTCTCCAGACTTGGGGAAAAGTGGCGGGAAAGGAGGTTGCCTCAGCCATACATTATGTAACTCCCGGCCTGTATCGCCGATTTTGACCATCCAAACGCTGTTTCCACTTGTTTTATTGTTGTAACAGGTTAATACCTTTATAATCAACCTATAATAGGCGCATATGGAGAAGTATTAATGCTATTTATGGTAAAATAAATATTTTAGTGATGGAAACAGCTCAAATACATGCGCACAGGCAGAGGTGTCTCATACCCCCCATGCGCACTTCAGAGGTTAAAGAGCGGCGCTCGACTTAAGTCGTGCACCAATTTGCAGCAAGTTAGGAGCATTATTAAGGCTTTTAACCCTCCTCTAGCGGGTGCTCTGTGGCCGTTTTGGGCCTTTCCGGGCCGTTCTGACTGCTATATCAACCATCAGTATGAAAGGAACTGTATTGCGCCGAAAACTAGGTGGAAATCGCTACACAATGACGCCACATACAGCTACGTAGCACTCGTGGAGCACTGACAGTGTTACCTCGAAGATGGAAGTTTAGCTGATTTTGCTACCTTGCTCACTTTTAGCGAACTATTGGTTACACTGTCATCCTCACGCGCGGTGGGGGAACTGGAGTTAGTGTGGGCCGGGAGGCCACAGATGTCGGACGTATGGATCATTACTATCCCACCCATTTTCACTCGATTTCAACCCTTTTTTCACCCGTTTTTTGCCAGTTTTTTCAACTCGACTTATGTTGCGAGCCGCTCTTTAAGGGTTAAAGGGTTAAAATCGAGTGCAAATGGCCGGGAGCGCAGCGGGCCAGACAGCCGACTCCCAGTGCTTACCGCCGCCCATTAACTCATGTTCCCTGTGTTCTCAAGAGGCCGGCAGTGTAGCCAGTAGTGAGCATAGCTGGGAAAAATATGCCGAAATACGCTAAACTCCCATGTTACTGGTATCACTGTATGAGAACCACGAGTGCTACGTAGCTCGTTCTGGTCTCATTTTGAAGCTTTTAGCGCCTAGTTTTTTGCTAAATATTTTGTTTTTCATGCAGATACTTGATTGATCATTCAGGAGGGCCTGAATATGCCCAAAATAGCCCAAAACACCCCGCTAGACAAGGGTTAACATAACTATGTCTTATTTGGACTTTTTGTAATCTTTGAATCATTTCTAATGCAATGGAATTGAAAACAATATTATCCTTCTAGCACACAAATAATAACATGAAAAAGAGTCAATATAAAAGTCTCCTTTGTCTTTTCAGAACCAATTAAGTCTGTCTCATAATAGTTCGTGTTTATCACTCACTCCCCCTCTGTAACTCTCTCTTTCTATCTATCTATCTCTCTAATGCATCTACGTAACTCCCTTATACATTAACATAACTATGTCTTATTTGAACTTCTTGTAATCTTTGAATCATTTCTAATGCAATAGAATTGAAAAATATAATATCGGACATTTTCCGAATACTTATATAAAGTCCGACAACGTCAGAGACTGTCGGAACGATGACGGAAATGTCCGAAATACGGAAGTGCATGTCCGAGAGGCCGTAGCCAGTCCGACTAGTACGGGTTTCCGACTTCTAGAGGTCCGAGATGGCGAGGGTTTACTGTACTACCACCTCGCTGCTTCCCTCTCTCTCTCTCCTTGCAACTATCACGCTACATATCTTATAACTCTATCAATGATATAAAATACTTCCAAGTGTCACAGACAAGAATAAAGACAAACACTGATCTGTCTGTGACAACATGAATACTAAGAAAGAAAGAACACCGTTCTACGATTATTATAGCCCATTTCACTGCCCTGGCGAGCGCTAGCGAGTACGAGTACATTCTGGCAAGCTGGCCAGCGTAACACCCCGCCCAAAATGTGGGACGTTTTAACCTCACCTCAGGTAAACGCCACATCTGACCAGACAGAATGCCCACCAACCCCGCATCACCCAGCTACTCCCCCAAGTTGTGAAAACAAGGCACAATCACAAACATAAAACACTTCATTATATAAAAAAATAATCTACACAACACTTCCCCAAAATAATAGTATCACTTAACAATGTTACGCTCAACGAGCAAGCTTCAACAAGCCTAGCCTACTAAGACAAAAACTCAGAATGTCTTAGATTCTTGCTGTAACATACTGCACTTATATACTATCAAAAGAAAGTTTTTATGTGAGGTTTTTGTATTATTTTGAATAGTGTTTTTGGCGGCTTTGCACTACAGGGGCAAGCCTAATTTTTCTCCTAACTCAAACCAACACTGACTGAACGGCGAGGGTGCTCCTTCAAACATACCCTCCCATGACAAACAATCAGCCAGAACATTATCAGTGCCCTTAACATGCCACACATCCAACTTGTGCTCCGGCAGCAAAACAACACCTGACACTGATAAACTGCCCAGTCCATCACAAGACTGGCACTTCTCTTCGCTCTCTCCGGCAACGGGACCTGCCAATAACCTTTCACTATTTCCACCTTAGTGATAAACGAGGCAGCCCCGATGTGGTCTATGGGGTCGTCAACTCTGGATAAGGTATAGGCGTCTGTCAGGGATGATGCACCAACACTCTTGCAATCAACACAAACACGGATCTTGACACTCAACTCAGGTTGCAAAGTCACTGGCAACGACCACTCACGATATCCCTTATCCCTCAGACCCTTTTCCAACATGTAGTCCAGCTTTGCTTTTATGACAGGCTGTCGAACAGGATTTATACGGTAGGGAGCCAACTTGAGCCTTGCACTGTCTCCAGCCTCCATGTCGGGTGCCACCCCGTACATCAGGCCTGGAGAATTAACAAACATGCGGACGTACTGCCACAGCCTAGTAAACAACTTCTCTTGACGCTTAGGAACAAGAGGTTGCAACTTATCTCGAAGAACAACATGCTTAGTGCCCTCCCACAACCCAGCCGGGACCGCAGTTTCTAAACTATAGTCTCCCTCCTTCTCCACCTCTGTCCCTAAAACAGCCAGGTCATGAGAGGGACAAGCTGTACCACCTGTGCAGTCACTTCCACAGTTCATAACTTGTGCTAATGCTTCCCCGCCGATACCGTACATGCGCACCCCCACATTCCTTGCGACTACATCTGCCTGCGCAGCATCACCGCCTTCAGCGCCACGGCAAGATACAGTCGGTCTATGGTAGGGCTGTTGCATTTTACTAGAGCAGCATTGGGAGGCTATGCGACGATCGGGCGTATCTACTCCATAGTTAATCTCACCAATCTGCTTAATGTCCTGATACTGACCACCACCCTTAGCAGCCATGGGTCGACCCTGACCTGACAACCATGCCAAAGCCTCGTCGCCCACCTTGAACAACTGAAACAACGAGGCCAACGGTTTACTCACACCCAAGTGACCTGCCAGCGGAACATCGTGCACCGCATGAGTTGTGAGGCCTGGGTGCTCGGCACAAACAGTGGGGTATGAACCGAGCAGGTGCTGGATCGCTGCACGCTGCTGCTCAGGCAGGTGCTCAAGCGCTTCCACAGCCACCTGACTCGTGTTCCCCGCCCACTGCTCCGCCGAGACATGACAATCCCAACTTTCCACCACCTGTGCCTCACTGCCCCCCTCTCCCCCCCCCTCCTTCTCCACCTTGGCCGCTGCAGACCCACACAGGGACAGTAGGCTGCTCAGGTGGGCACCTCACAAACTCCTTCAACAGGTTCACATGACATGCTTCCCCGTCCTCATCGAGTTCAATAGCCCCGTTCCCACAACTCTCAAGACTAAGATCTTTTAGTTGCACCTGGGAACTACTCTGTCGCGGAGTGCCATCACGTCCTACCATGTCACTAGGGGGGACAGGTTCTGGGGCCACTCCGGAGCTCAAATTTGGCGCAAGTACCGAGTCACCAAGGAGTGTCGCTGGGTCCAAACTCTCAATCCGACCACCAGCCTTGACTTTCTCCTTCCGACCCTTCCTCCGCTGGTCTGAAACCTGGGTACTAGGCTGTGACACCTGAGCGGACTGAGATCTCTCGAGCCCCTCTTGCCCCTCCCTACTCATGTCGGCCGCCCTCTCGGCAACGACTAAGGGTGGAACCTCGGAAGTAGGCACCGCAAAGTCGTTACCGAGAAGGAGGTCGACCCCCTCAACTGGCAATTTCTCCACAACACCCACATCCAACTCCCGTGTCACACCGTCCACCTCAAGCTCCACTCTGACCAGCGGGTAAGACCGCGTAGCATTGATACCTTGAACCACCACAACCCGAGCCGCGTTAGTAGGCTTGCCAGTGAAGTTCTTAATAAGTGTCTGGGAAGCGCCCGTATCACGCAGCAACTCAAGCCTATGCTCCACACCATCCCACCTCACAGTGCCGTGCCCCCTATGACCGCAAAAAGCATCTCGGACGGGGTGACGAGCCCTCCTGCTGCTTCTGCACCGACTGTGACTTCGCAACCGACATATTACCCGAAGAAGAAGACCTCAAAGACACACCGATGTTGCTCACTAGTGACACCACTGCTGTAGGTGGTGTGCTCGGACATGAGCGCGCAATATGGCCCTTCTCATGACACTTGAAACACTCCCACTTCGCTCTTCGACTTCCTCTGAGGTGAGGAAGGGCCCTGGCCTTTCTTTAACGGGAAGGGTTTCGACTTGGGATCAAAATTGGCACCAGTACTCTTAAATGGGTAATTAGTTGTGTCCTTAATTTGGGGGGGGGGGGAGTGGTACGCCCCTGGTTACCTGCCTCAGCTCTCTGTGCAGACCCGCACCCACGAATTAATGACAACCTGAGGTCAGCCAGCTCAGCCACCTCCTGCAGAGTTTTAGGTTGCTTTTCTTTCAGGTTAAGAGTCAAGTCACTGCCAGTACATTTGAAAAATTGCTCTAACAACACTAATTGCTTCACTGCATCAAAAGTAGTTGCCTTCTCCGACCTCAACCAATTCTCAAACGCATCTGACAGCTCTCTAGCGTGTTCCTGGAAAGTACTCTCCTTTCTCTTAGGAACAGCCCTAAACTTCAGCCTATAGGTCTCTGGCTGCAACTCATACGCCCTCAGGACAGCCTCTTTCAACACCTCGTAGTCAATGCAAGACTCTAGGGGTAAAACATCGTACGCCTTGAGTGCTTTCCCCGTCAATCGTGAAGAAACAAGGGCTGCCCACTTCTCCTCGAGCCATTGGTGCTCCCGGCACTTTTTCTCAAAACGGAGAAAGAATTCTGTAACTCCTAACTCATCAAACACTGGAACCAACTTTAGTAGATGCGACAGGGACTGGTCATGGGGTCAACCCCCCTGGACGACCCGGTTCCTCGTCACCTCTACACGAGTTTTCTCTAGGTCAACATCGGCACAATACCTTGCAGACTCATACTTGAGCTCAGTCTCTCGCTACTGCTGCTGCTGCCTGAGCTCAGCCTCATGCTTTCGCTGCTCGAGCTCAGCCCTTCGCTGCTCGAGCTCAGCCCTCTGCTGCTCGAGCTCAGCCCTCTGCTGCTCGAGCTCAGTCTGTTGCTTAAGTTTGGCGAGCTCGAGCTGAAGCAACATCTCGGGAGACAAACTTTGAAGAGGGGGTGCTACTACCGGGGACCCACCCCGTGAGTCACCTAGAGGCATACCCAACCGCCAGCGGACATCGGCCTGCGGGAACGTACTCGGCTCCGGAACCCGAGGAGGAGCCATGATAGGAGTTGAGTGGAATGGGGGCTGGGACGAAGGTGCCCCAGGTCCCGCTCCACCCGAAGCCCCACGCACCCCACCCAGCACACAGGTAACCAGCTCACTTCTCGACAAACCGCTAGTACCAGAAAACCCTAAGACCGTGGCTACACACTGCAGTCCGTACCGGTCCAGTCCCAACACCCGGTCCGCCGTCACAGGCTCCTCCAAAAACCTCCGAGCATCCTCCTCATCGTTCACCACCCGAACGCCGTCTAACAACTCCACCTTCTCCACCTCCTCGCCTGTCTCTCGCACTGTGCCCTCACTATGCTCTCCTTTCTCTTAGGAACAGCCCTAAACTTCAGCCTATAGGTCTCTGGCTGCAACTCATACGCCCGCAGGACAGCCTCTTTCAACACCTCGTAGTCAATGCAAGACTCTAGGGGTAAAACATCGTACGCCTTGTGCTTTCCCAGTGACATGATGGAGTCAACAAAAAAATTCCCAAGTCAAGACAAAAGTAGCCAAACTCTCGCGTAGCTTTATTCACAAAAAATATTCGAAGATGTTTTTAAGTGCAATACTAGGTCACCAATAAACTCCAACAAGTTCCATATATCCTCAAAACAATGTCCACTGCCACCACTGCGAGAAATAAATTCAACCCCAAATGGCAATAAGATTTCTCCAAAAAAAACTGCAAAATTCAGTTCACTATATACTGGACTAAGGTCGCCATTTGTTACGACCGGAACAACGAAATAAACAACGGCACTTAATATTGGACTAGAAGATAGGCTATATCTGCAACAACGGTACGCTAATTCCAAACCCTCGAACTATTAAGCCGGTGAACAAAACACTTACACCCTCCAGAGTTAATCTACTGGATAACGGGATATCAACTGGGTTAAGTGTACTTCTACAAAGGCTTTCCGGTGACGGCAAAGCCTACTCACAACAGGAGTACTTACGTTAATAAAATGCTCTCAAGTAATAACAATGCTTGAATAAACTATGACAAGATTTAATAAAGGAGTATATGCTTACGTTAACTTTAGTGTGAGTCTGAACTCAACACTAAACTCTTCAATGCTCTATGAAAACACTGGAAGTCTAGTCCTACAGCAAGCAGATATGGAATCTTCTGAAAACGTCTGATGCTCTAAGATGCTCGTCGAATATAGAACAGAAATAATGCAGGGGCAGGACACCAAAGCGTGTATCTTAAATACACCAACAAGTAGGATACATATATATAAAACAAGGGAGTGCAACAACTCTGTGACAGGACTAATAACAGCCACTCAAAACAGTACTTCCTTAGCCAAAGTAACAGCCATACTGGGTTGTGCACTATGCATCAACCTAGGCTAAAATAATATGTGAATAATTCCTAAAGCATACGCAGTTAAAGTTAATAAACACAATACTGTCTTTCTTACTAATAAAGTCTAGCAGCGGCATAAAAGGTACAGGGAGCCTAGGCAGAGCTCAAGCATGCTCGTAGCCTACTGTCTCCCCTGAACAGATTTCCCTTATCTTACGTTAAGTGACTAGGAGGCTCTCTTGGTAAGTCCAGGTCTCAAGTATCTGGTCTTACCCTGGCGCTCCTCAAAGGTCAACACAATGAGGTAGCAAGCATACAAGCAAGAGTAGGCAAAGGCCCTTCGCTTGTATACTGCTACGCTCGCAAAGGAAAAATATGCACAAGGGTTACAGGCTACCTAGCTCCGTCGAAGTCGTACAGGCTCTGACTTGCCATATACTTAACTCAGACAACGACCAAAGATACCCTCCACTGTCTAGCATTAAATAGCAATAAAGAACAACCCAATAATTAGAAACACCCAATAATATGACTCCATGTGACTATGACTAATAATCCCTAAAGCTAGTGCAAAACATATATGTGAGAACTGGTGCTGGTAATACGACTGGCCGACTATGGAAGTCGTATGCAGAACCAGAAGGGATGAGTAATTGAATAAAGATAAGAAGTATTGGAAGGAAGGAGTTCAGAGAGAGGAACAGCAGTAAAGAGGGTTAGATTGGGGACAGAATGCAAGGGACGTCTAGGACCAAGCACAACATACCAAGCTCTAAGGAGAGACGCGGGAAGGAAGCCCGCACCCCCGAGCTAAGACAGCGGTCTCCAATCACAGACAACTACGTCATGAAGAGCAGGCGTCATATGACACGCCAGGCCCGCCATCCAATCACGAGCTGGTGGCCGCACCCACGCGAGGAATGCACACGTACATACACACGCACATACTACCACCTCGCTGCTTCCCTCTCTCTCTCTCCTTGCAACTATCACACTACATATCTTATAACTCTATCAATGATATAAAATACTTCCAAGTGTCACAGACAAGAATAAAGACAAACACTGATCTGTCTGTGACAACATGAATACTAAGAAAGAAAGAACATCGTTCTACGATTACTATAGCCCATTTCACTGCCCTGGCGAGCGCTAGCGAGTACGAGTACATTCTGGCAAGCTGGCCAGCGTAACAACACACCCTTGCTTTAACCCAACATTCAGATCAAAGAACTTGCTCTGTTCATTCTCCACAGAGCCATACGCACCAACCCTCTCCTCTCTACAATCACTCCCCTCACAAGTCTATGCTATGTGTACCGGTACTTGTGTATTTTTTTGAAGAACATATTACTTACACTCATTCTACACTCTCCACAAGTTCTACTATACTGCATATAAATGTACAGTAAATTAATAGCACACACACAATAGAGTAGGTAGGCTACTAGGGGAGTAGGGGTCACTCACTAAGGATGTAGTATCCGGGCTACGGTCGTCTTCTTTACATAGGTCGTACGCTCGCGGTTTCACTTTTGATTTTGTTTTATTCTGTTTTTGCCCCCTGCTGGCAACATATATGATGATGACAATATGTCATGGGGGGGGGGGGGGGGCAAAGCTTCCCCTCAACTTATTTTTGTATCCCACGGCATTCAAAATTGCCGGAAATGTGATCCCGAGCGAGCGAATATGTTTTGTTGCTTTGGTGTCTTAAGATTGATGGATAGCCTAGCCTAATGCTTGTTTTGCAATTTCCGATGGGGTTCATAAAATAACACATCTAAAAAAAACAAGGAAAACAAATAGAAAATACGGTAATTATAGGGAATAGGCTCGCAACCTTATTATACATAATTTATTAGGGACAATGTAGGTTTATGGAATCCTTATACTGTTCTCATGTAGGCCTATAATCCACTGTGGAAGAATAATTTTGATCACATTTATAAAACCCGATATTAATAGAAAAAACGCCCATTCTAATTAATCTCTGAGCTCTTTCGGACATCCTCACTGTTTACAAACGCCTTCTTTATGCAGTATAATCGATATTTACCCCCTGCTGGCAACATAGATGACGATTTCAATAATTCATGGGGGGTGAGGGGGGCAAAGCCCCCCCCCCAACCCATCGTGTATCCCACATTGGAATTATAACCAAGACCACGAAAACACTCATTTCTCAAAATCTTGAGGAAAAAACATGAAAAATAAGGGTGCGAGCCTAGCCTATTCCCTATAATTACCGAAAATACTTGTAAAAATCGTCCCCGGTGTAAAACTGGATATTTACCCTTCTAGGCCTATAGCCTAGGCTAGGCTAGGCCAGGCCGAGAACACAAAAGAATCAGTGTGGGGTTTGTGGCACCAAAACGGCAATTAAACCCAAGGATAAATGTTTACCTATAGTCCCGTTAAAATATCCTTAAGTAACCTATCAAAAACTGTTGAGGGGACTGGTTAGAACTTGTAGGATGTTTAATTGAATGTTGGAAATCAGTATTTACTGAACAGTTTTTAATAGGTTACTTGAGGATATTTTAACGGGACCATAGGTAAATTTTTGATAAATCTACAGTTATACTACCCCTATTTTGTCGCTATTCTGTTGTTGTTGTTGTTGTTGTTGTTCCCCAAGCTGCCTGGCCTAACAGCCCCAAAGCCCCGAGCAAGGCCAAGGCCATAGCCGAGCGCCCCCACAGAACCCTCCCTGCGGACCACAATAAAGCCTGGGTGACCGAAGCCACTCCATGGCGGGGAGCTGAGAAGGGTGCGGAAACGACCGGGAAACCAAAGCCCCACCCAGGGCCCTGTGCCCCTCAGCAATTATGAAGAGAAAGTTGAGGGGCAAAGGAAAAATGTGACGCTTTGGCTTCCAATCTTGGTAGATTGGGAGGTCAATCCACGGAAAAGACGCCGTAGAGATCGCTCAGTTCTCACTCTGATAGACCAGCCCATCACCACTATGGGCTATATATCACCACTATATATCACCGGTATTCCGTTGGTAATAATGGGTTGTTGTTGTTGTTGTTCCCTAAGCTGCCTGGCCGAACAGCCCCGAGTCCCTGAGAAAGGCCATGGCCACGATCGGGCTTTCCCACAGAGCTCTCATTGAGTGTAGATTGTGTTGTTGGCGTAAGTGGTTGTGTGAAATGCAGTCTTCTATGATGTGTTTAATGGTATGGGGTGCTGTGTTACATCCCGGGCAGGCATCGACAACGGAGTCATCCAGTCTCTTCTGATAGCTCAGGAGAGTTGGATGGTGTCCGCATCTCAGCCTGGCCAGGTGGACTCTGTCCTCGCGAGGAAGGGAGTATTCGGAAGGATGGATTTCGGGAGGTCGTGCATGCAGCTGCGTGTTGTCTGTGAGTGAGTGGATGGATCGGTGAGAGATATGAGTATGGATGTGCTTCTGGAAGTTGGTTCGGGGTGGGCAGGGAGGGAGAGAGGACAATAATTGTGTGTGATACCGTGTGCTGGGTGTTGTTTTGATATTTCTTGGTGTCTGTGGGTGTGTTGCCATGTAGTTTAGTGGGTGGTCTTGGTTCGTGGAGGCTGGGTTAATATTATTAGTAGTAGACTTAGTATGGTTTTATGATGCGCGGAAATGTATATTTGACTTGTAATAGATAGCCTACATTGAAGTATTACAAACCTTCACGAACCCATAAACAGGGAACGTGAGCTGGGTTTAGACCGTCGCGCACCCATACACAGGGAACGTGAGCTGGGTTTAGACCGGTCGCGAGACAGGTTAGTTTTCGGTTAGGTTAAGTTAGGTTAGGTTAGGCTAATAATAAAAATAATAAAATGCGACAGTCCTCGGTAGCCTATTAAACAACACTGTAGGCCTATATCAAATAAAAAATAAAAAACAACAACAAATTACCTGAAAAACTCGTATCTGGTTGGTGATAATTTTTTATCAAAATAGGCCTACGTTTTTTTCCAGTTTCCGCGTCTGCTGAACCATCCAAAAACACGCTAAAAGGCGTGTTTTGAAGGGGGGAGGTGGTGGGGGGTAGTGGGAGAGGGGTAGTAACTGTAGATTTACCACATTTTTACCAACCCAAGATGTTCTTGTCATACAATATATCACCAACCTTTGTTAAAGTAGAGTCAGGAATATAAGATAAAGCAGAACCGCCCCCCGACATTGCTCAGATGTAAACATTGGTCCGAATGTTGGCATTGGCTTTAACTCCATAAAACTATTGTTATGGCAAAAAGATGTATACATTTTTATATCATAAACAATGTCACCAGCAATCTCTACAGTTTCTTTATTAGCAACCATAAGTAGGCTATGCATCATGCATGGTCGGCGTGTACATTTTCGAAGTTTTGAATAGTTTCGAACACGTTTGGTGAAATTACCCAATGTGTTTACAAAGTGTTTAATAATAATTATTATTATTAATATTATTATTAGCAGACTGATATGATCATAATCCGCATATATTAATAATCATAACATACTGTTAACTTGACACATTAGCTGGGAATGCTAGACTACTCGGCCCACGGGACAGCTCGGCTCGGACAGCTCGGCCCACGGTGAGACAGCTCGGCCCAGTAAAACCGAGACAGCTTGGCCCAGTGTTAATTGCGAGCCTACTCGGCCTTTCACAACCCTTATTTGCTTCGACAACATGAAGACGATATAGATGGCTATATTGATCATTTTGGAATCACTAGGCTATGTCCCCTATCTATTTATGTATCTCTTGGTTTCATCAAACAAGTGACAACTCATTAACTTTTATTTCTCGTATTGATCATTTTGGAATCACTATGTCCCTATCTAACCTAATCTAACCTAGCCTAACCTAACCTAACCATAGCATAGCATGGGGCCGAGCTGTCTCGCCGTCGTGGCCGAGTTGTCCAAAAGTGGGCCGAGCTGTCCCATGGGCCGAGTCGTCCAGTCACCGTAAAGTAGTCAGTGTTTAAATGTTAGGGTAAAATACCTAAATATAGGGTAGTACTTAATTTCGAGTGGTAATGATAAAATTACAGTAGCCTATAATATGGTTATATCTACAGTAATTTGGGGAATTATCAACTCTGCATTAGCAGAGTGGTATCATCCCCCCCC
Source organism: Paralithodes platypus (assembly GCA_032716605.1). Lineage (NCBI taxonomy): Eukaryota > Metazoa > Arthropoda > Malacostraca > Decapoda > Lithodidae > Paralithodes > Paralithodes platypus. The sequence continues at coordinate 56,585,596 of CM064573.1, read as the reverse complement.
CCCCTTGTATAGTGGTAGGCTACCATGCCGATGTGAGGGTCTAGATAAAGAGTTCCTTGTGACAGAGTGACAGGTTAAAATATGCCTATCATAATTCATTTGAACCAAAATCAGTTAAATCACGACTGTATTTCAATATATTTTACTTAATGTTATTGTATTAGGATAGGTTAGGTTAGGTTGAATGGCAACAGTTTAAGGAAGGAGTGAAAGCAAGTGCAGAGGTATAGTAGCCTATATGCGGCAAAACGAAAGTAGGAGGTAGAGGTATCAGGAAGGGAAGCGAGTATGGTGAAATGATATGGTGAAAAAGGCAGTTGAGGAGAAGAGACAGTTTTGAGAGGGTTTTACAGGATGGTAGGCTAGTGTTGAGGTATGGGAGAGGTAGGCTACAAGGAGAAAAGGAGAGAGGCAAAACGGAAAATTGGAGAAACGAAAACATGCAAACGATAGGTGGGGTCAAAGGTTAATTGAGTGAGAATTTTGAAGAACGAAAGACGATGTTCTGGAAGGAGGTAAATAGAGTAAGGTAAGGAGGACGAAAGAGGGAAGAGTCAGTGAAAGATGCAAATGGAGAATTACTAGTGGAACCTGTTGAAGTAAGGAAAAGATATGCCGAGTATTTTGAATCTTTGCTAAATGCAAGAGATGGAAGAGAAGCATTGGTTGATGGAGATATAGCTAGGTTACCCAGGCCACCCAGGTGGCAGGGAATGAATGAAAGGATTGAGGAAAGTGAGGTGAAAGAAGCAGTGAAACAAATGAAAGCGGGAAAAGCAGAAGGTTTGGATGGTATTGCTGTGGAGTGTATATAAAGAAGGGTGGAGATGTGATAATAGATTGGTTGGTGAGACTTTTCAACGTGTGCTTTAATATTGTAATGTCAAGGGTACCAATAGACTGAAAGAGTGTATGTATTGTGCCGTTGTACAAGGGGAAGGGATCAGATCGGCAGGAGTGTTCAAGTTATAGAGGTACTAGTTTATTATCAGTGGTTGGAAAGCTGTATGGCAGGGTGTTGATAGAGAGGCTAGTAAAGTGTACGGAAGTGGCAATAGAAGAACAGTGCGGTTTTAGGAGAAGAGGGTGCGTGGATCAGATGTTTGCAGTAAGACAGTTATGCGAGAAGTATTTAGAGAAGCATAAGGAGATATTTTGGGCTTTTATGGAGCGTATGATCGTGTGGATCGTGAAGCAATGTGGAAGGTGTTAAGGATTTATGAAATTGGAGGAAATTTGTTAAAAGCAGTTAAGAGTTTTTATGAAGGGAGCAGAGCATGTGTTAGAATAGGAAATGGTGAGTTGAGATGTGAATGGTTTGAGGTAAAGGTAGGTTTGCGACAGGATTAATTGTGTATTGTCACCATGGCTGTTTAATATGTTTATGGATGGTGTGGTGAGGGAGGTGAAAATGAGAACTATGGGAAGAGGATTGGGTTTAGTAGGAAAAAATGGTAGAGATTAATTGGGAGTTGAATCAGTTGCTGTTCGCTGATGACACAGCATTGGTGGCGGATTCTGAGGAGAAATTGCAGCGGGTAGTCAAAGAGTTTGGAGTGGTTTGTGAGAGGAGGAAACTGAAGGTGAACGTCAATAAAAGTAAAGTAATTAATGGTGTGTAGGCTAATAGGGGTGATCGCAGGTTGAATCTAAATGTGAGGCTGGATGGGGAAATATTGGAACAAGTAGAGTGTTTTAACCCATAACTAGCGGCGCGCAACATAAGTTGAGTATAATAAATCTGGACTATCTGGCGGCGCTCGACATAGGTCGTGTGGCAATTTCAGCACGTAATGTTGCTGAGAGAGAGAGACAAGAGGTGGCAGGAGAGTAGCGAGCGTATGACTGCTCCAGACCACCGCGGCGAACCTACTGACACGAATCCCACCTCCTCCCTCCCTCTCTCACTCGCTACATACGGAATTGTATGGGGAAAGTGCCGAATTACATGCTTTTTGCACTCGCGTTGCGCGGTTGTTGCAAGAAAACTAGCCATCATAAAAGGATCGTTATGGTGTCATTGGAAAGCTCTGTTTATGCCCTTTCAGGGATAGATACTTGTTTTACGCTCTGGGTCTTATTTAGGCATGAAAATGATCACGTAAACAGCCCTATTTTGGGTAAAAACACCCCGCTGGTGGCTACATATTATATACCGCCTAGGCCGCTCGTAAGGTGTTAAATATCTAGGAGGAACGATAAGCAGGAGTGGAGGTATGGAAATGGAGGTAAAACAGAGTGTGTGAAGGAAGGAAGGTTTTCGGAGAAATGGGAAGTACAGTATGTGGAAGACGAGAAATCTCGGAATGAAAGTAAAAAGTGCAATGTATCAAGGAATTGTTGTGCCAACATTGATGTATGGGGCTGAGACATGGGTTTTGAAGAAAAAGGAGAGAAGAAAGCTGGATGTGATGGAGATGAGCTGCTTGAGGAGTATGTGTGGAGTTACTCATAGAGAAGGATTGAGGAATGAAGAGATACGTAGGAGAGTGGGGCAGCAGGAACATTTGTAAGCCAGAGTGGACAGAAGGGTGCTGAGTTGGTATGGTCATGTTGAACGAATGGGAGATGAAAGGCTTACAAAAGAATATGTGAGTCAGATACAAGGGGATCGAGATAGAAGCGGGCAGGAAGACCCTCATTGAGATGGAGATCCTGTGTAAGACAAGCTTTGGATGATAGAGGAATGACTATAGATCAGGCAAAGGAAGTGGTAATAAACAGGAATGAATGGAGAATGCTTGTGAATAGTTAAGTGAACACATGGTCATTTGGGGGAAGGGGTCGGGCGCAAGTTGGACTAGATAATAGTCCATCAGGCGCCTGGCCCGGGGAGACGATTAATATGAAGGGTGCGCCTGGAAGTGTGGTGGGCGGGCTTGTGGCTTTGGCTCCGCTGCATGTCTGCCTGCCGAGATCGGAGCCTCTCCGGGTGGTCGGGGGCCGGGGGAGTGCTGGAGCGACCTTGGTGACCCTGCAGGTCTCTGGGTGTTCTAGGTGACCTAGATGTGTGTGAATTTTGTGTTTTGTCTAGCTGTGTTTGTTCGTTGTTCTATCTTGTGTTTTGTGTTTTCCCTGTTCTTGCTCTGTCTTGAGTTGGCCACCCCCAAGAAAATAAAAACAAATTAAAAATAATAAAATAGAGTAGGCCTATAATAGAAAAAAATAAAAATAAAAATAAAATAAAAATAGGAAAAGTGGGGATTGGGCCTAAGCATATCTCGATCTCGATTGATAATGTGTAGGGCGCTGGACTTGCGCATATCGCGCATATCACACATATAAGGGTATTAGGGTGGAGGATGGGGGGTCAGGATATAGGATTGGGGGAGCCAAGTGGAGGGTTTATGGTGTGCGTGTGATGTGGGCGAAATGTTAGTTTATTCTGTGTTTGAATGTGTCTAGTGTAGGGCTATTTATTATATCTTCTGGGAGACTGTTCCAATCCCGTATGGTTCGTGGAAAGAATGAGTGTTTGTAGAAGTCAGTATTAGTGTGGTATGTTTGGTACTTATGAGAATGTGTGTTATGAGTGTTGCGGGTGTTTGAGTTGTGTAGGTATTCATGTTTTTTAATGTCAATATAATTGTGTGTGATTTTATACATTACTGTGAGTCTGTGCCTGAGTCTTCGTGTGTTAAGGGTTTCCATGCTTATTTGATTTTTGATACGGGTTGTGATGCCTGGGGTTTGCGTGTAATTGTGTGTGATGAACCTGGCTGCTTTTGTGTTAATTTTTTCAAGTGTGTTAATGTTAAATTGAGTGTATGGATCCCATACTGCGGCGCAGTACTCCAGTGTTGGGCGAACAAGGGTGTTATAAGCTATGTGTATGATGTCTCGTGTACAATTGTGTAAATTCCTCCTCAAGAACCCTAGTGTGCGGTTTGCCTGACTTTGTATGTGATGAATGTGGGTGTTGAATCTTAGGTTGGTGGAGAGGTGGACGCCAAGATATTTGTATGAAGGAACTGATTCTAGTGGTTGGTTGTGTAATGTGTAATTGAAAGTGATGGGTGATCGGGAGCGGGTAAAGCGGAGAAGTTTACATTTATCGGGGCGGAAAGACATCTGCCAGGTGTTCTCCCAATGTTCGAGGGCGTTTAAGTCTTGCTGGATAAGTCCACAGTCGTCTCTAGTCAGTATGGGCCTAAATATCAAACTATCGTCGGCAAATAGTCTAGTAGAAGAGTTAGGTGTTGACAGAGGAAGGTCATTAATATAAAGAAGGAAAAGAAGAGGGCCAAGAACGGTGCCTTATGGGACACCAGAAGAAACAGGGACAGAGTCTGAGGAAGAGCCGTCAAGGAGTACTCATTGAGTCCGTTTTGTAAGGAAATTAGTGAAGAGTAGGTCCAGTTATACCGTAAAAAGCTAATTTATGCTGAAGTCTTTTGTGGGGTACTTTGTCAAAGGCTTTGGCGAAATCGAGGATAATAGCGTCAACCTGTTTAATGTCTCGTCGGTCCAGTTGTTTAGTTATGTCATGATATGTGGCAATGAGTTGTGATTCGCATGATCTTTTGGGCCGAAATCCATGTTGTGCGTCAGTAAGGATGTTGTTTGCGTCTAGGTGATTCATAATGTGTTTATGTATAATGTGTTCTAAAATTTTGCATGGGATGGATGTGAGTGAGATGGGTCTATAATTCTTTGGGTCAGTCCTGGCACCTGTCTTGAAAAGGGGAGTGATGTTCGCACAAAGCCAGTCAGGTGGAAGGATGCCTGTGTGAAGTGACTGAGTAAAGATGCTTTGCAGGATGGGGGCAAGGATTGAGGCACAATTTTTAAGGATAAAGGCAGGGATGTTGTCAGGACCAGTGGCTTTGTTTGTGTCAAGTGTCTCTAGTAGTTTCTGTATGCCGTTAGTCGTTATGTCTAGGTGGGGTAGGCCTATGGGTGGGTAGGGGTTTTCAGGACGTTAGGTATTTGGTTGTTTTCTTGTGTGAATACTGATTGGAAATGAGTGTTGAGTATCTGTGCTTTGTGTTCTGGAGTGGTTTGTAGAGTGTTGTTGTTGTCTTTAAGTGATGTGATGTTGGTGGTATCCTGCCTGCGCGACTTGAAAAATTTGAAGAAATGTTTGGTGTTGTTTCTGACGTTGTCTGCGAGATAAGAAGCTATGTGTTTGCGTTCCGCTTTTATTATGTTTTTGGCAAATGTTTTTTGGTGTGATGTATATGCGGTCCAGTTTTCAGGTGTGTTGTGTGTCTGCGCGCGTTTATAAAGTCTTTGTTTTTTGCGATGTTGTCTACGTAGATCCCTGGTGAACCATGGAAGAGTATATCTACTTGATGGGGTTTTTTGTGGTATGTATTTGTGCATGGCTCTTTGGATGGTGTGTTGCAAGTTGTTCCAGTTTGTTAAGAGGGGTCTTGTGTGTGGGTCTGTTATAAAAAAGTCATTTTTGAGTTTAGTCAAGTCTTGTTTGATCGCGTCTAAGTCAGCTCTGGAGTAGATAAAGATAGGTCTTGGTCGCTGTTTTTGTCTAGTTGGTCGGAGATCAGCGTCAACAAGTACAATGTCATGGTCGCTCAGTCCTGGAACAACTTGTGTGTTTGTTATGTGAAGAATATTGTTAGTGAGAAATAGGTCTAAGGTGTGAGATGTGGTAGAAGGGCCGCCGTCGCCACCGGGGCGAGTTTGAGTTCGTGTTGGCTTGAGTACTGTTTGTGAAAGTGAGAATGTATTGATGGTGTCTATGAAGGTATCGTGTAGTTGGCGTCTGTTAGTGTGGGGAATGATAGGATCAGGAGTGTCAGCATCGGGAGGATCGAGGGGAGAGATGGCAGTCCAGTCAATGTCAGGGAGGTTAAAATCGCCTGAGATCCATATGTGCTTGTCTGCGTTAATACGTGCTAGGGATGTGTGAAGGTTGTGTAAGTAATCAGTGTTGGAAGAAGGTGGTCTGTAGAAAGCAGCGAGAAGGAGTGATTTACAGTTGGAAAGTTAGAGTTGGATCCAGACGATTTCACAGTCTGTGTCGAGGTCCGGTCTGTGTTTAACTGTGAGGCCAGGTTTGGTGGCAATCAGCACACCACCACCTTTCCCGGCCTCTGGCAAGTGGTCTTTACGTATTACTGTCATGTTAAAGGGAGGTGGGAATATTTCTGTTGAGTCAATGTCCGGCGTCAACCATGTCTCTGTCCCTATTATGATGTCAGGGTTATAGGTGGTGATGGTATGCTGTAGTTGGGGTATTTTTGATTGGATGCTGCAAAAATTAATATTAAGGAGGCGGAGGGTTGTTGGACTATGATGAGGAATGTCGGATATGGAGTCAAGTGAGTTGGGAAAAGATATGGAGGAACAGTCTAGGGTAGAGTCGGATGGTATGGAGGTGGAGTTGGAAGATAAGGAGGAATGAGACCTAGGGGGGGTAATGATAGGAGAGATGGGGTGAGAGTTTAGGGAGGAGGAGGAAGAGATGGATGGATGGGAATGGATATAAGTGGAAGGTGAGGATTCTAAGGAAGAAGGAACTGGTAGTGTGGGGCTCATTGATAAGGAAGGAGATGGATGGTTTGAGGGTGGTAGTGATTGGTGAGAATGGTTTAGAGCAAGTGAGTAGTGATTATGTGAATGATTTTGGTTGGAATGGGGTGTATTTATTATTGAGGATGAGTTGCGAGAGGTCGATGAGTCCCCAGAACACTGGGAGAACATCTGGGGACTTGGTATTATGCTAAGAGTTAGTGGTGGAGAGCTGTGAGATGGAATATGTTTGACTGGTGTTGAGTGTTTAGGGTTCAAGAGAGAGGAGTGTTGTTTAGGAGGATTGTTCGTGTTATGTTCATTTAGTGTGTCGAAGGAGTTGTATAATGGGAGAAGATGAGAAGAAAGAACTAGAGAAATTAGGCATGCCGCAACTGTCGCAGATCCACGAGACGCTATTGTCAACTAATCCAGCATAAACCTGTGTGAAAGATCCGAGACAGCTGACATGATACCAGCCTTCATGTTCGGACCTATCACCGCAAGGTTCACACTGAATGGCCCTCTGCCCCCATTTAACTGCTTTTCTACAAATATTAAAATGCCCCAGAATAAGAAGCCCACCACAGAAGCCACGAGCGAACACCACACAGAAACACCCAAAGGAAAGGTCCACAGAACGAAAGGACCAGCTGACCGAGCCAGCCATTTCAGACAGGCCCAAGCCCACAGGGCTAAGCAGCTCCAGGCTGCACCCATTTACCTTTTCTAAACTGACCATTTTCCACACCTCACGTACACTAACCCCCTCGTGTCCTACACTCCTAACTACAAAGATGATGAACAGGAATATACATTCATATTAAAAACACCCATGCCCTGTCCCGACGTTGAGCCAATGCCAACACATCAGACAGCCATAATTATATCTATGTACTGTATGTTCTTACATCCGAGAAGTAGATGTTATATATCTTAGAAGTTAAAACACCCACGCTTGTCCCTAGACCTCGTATATAATTTTCCATGACGAGTATAGATATATGTAACCCGTGCTCAGTCGCCCCTTGCATTGTTCCTCTAGTAACTAAGTCTATAATATTAACTGCCACCAGCATTGATACGACATAGCGGCACTGTCCTTGCTACAAAGATGATGAACAGGAATATACATTCATATTAAAAACACCCATGCCCTGTCCCGACGTTGAGCCAATGCCAACACATCAGACAACCATAATTATATCTATGTATGTTCTTACATCCGAGAAGTAGATGTTATATATCTTAGAAGTTAAAACACCCACGCTTGTCCCTAGACCTCGTATATCAATTTCCATGACGAGTATAGATATATGTAACCCGTGCTCAGTCGCCCCTTGCATTATTCCTCTAGTAACTAAGTCTATAATATTAACTGCCACCAGCATTGATGCGACATAGCGGCACTGTCCTTGTGTCGTATTGTGCCAAGTACAGATCAACCAGGTTTCATCACCTTATTAGGACGACGACTATAATGTCATCGTTCATCGATGTATGCAATCCTTAGGTTAAGTATTTTTATCCGCCATTGTGTTCACCTTTTTCCATTTACTTTCCACAATTGTCATACGTCTTCCCCTTGCCTCCTTCGTATCCACAGTCCACACTACGCCAATTTACTTCGTGTCTTACACCTCTTACCCCAACCAGAGATTGTATAAGATAACCTGGTTACCAGTATCTGTCATAAGTACCCCGAAACAATAACTAAGTACCCCTACGAACTGCCGCTGTTGTTGGTATATTTATATTTAATAGAAAACGCAGTTCCCAGGGCCAACTAATAGTATCCATAACCCTCGGACTGATCACATAACTCTATCTTTTCCAGACTCATATACCACCCCATAGTTGCATTCCCCGGTAGCATTTGGCTAACGTATTCTACTGCCTTTTCAAACTTCCATATCAATTGTAGCCTAATGCCACCCCCACACCCAGGGACCTTAGGGGCAAAATTTCCCTGTAGCCCTTGAACTCTCCCCCCCCCCCCCCTCATTAAGACACTCGCGCTTCTCGACTCTTGTCCGACCTAGCCTCTCTCTCATACCTCTTGAAGATCCTTGAATTGTCCGTTGCTAACGCTCTCCAACCTTTTATATATATACTCCTATCCAGCCTACCTTCACTTAGTAGGCCAGAACAACATTAGAACTTTACTAGCCCCTTGCATGCCATCTATTCTCTTACAACACATTCACAACCCTGCACCCAATGGTCGTCGGTGCGAGGCTAGCCGCCCCGCCAGTAACTAACTTCTATTGCCATACTTCCAGATAAATGTGGCAGAGTTAGCAACCCAGTCTCCACCACATCCAGCAAACCCTACAATTAACAACCAGCCGAGTAAAACCAGCTAGCTAAGGCACCTTCGGTTTTGGTATTAAGGACACCCACATCTGTCTCATACACAGAGGGTTATTACAAACACTGGTGATATGGCAAGCCCCTAGCCACAGCCGCCGGACGACTATCACAGAGAGAGGGCGCCCAGCTCCCCCTTTTTGCCCACCCGAGGAGGGAGACCCCCACCCCGCGGAGGTATACCTGGCCCCTGTTTTGACTTTCGAGTCATTGCCAGGTAGCACAGGAATTCTTCCTATCAATGAACTAACCATGCATGACTAACACCTTTTCTAACCTCTATTTACTCACAATAAACCATTTACCTTTCTTGCATGCTCTGGTCACTAAATTAGCACCTCAGCTATACCATAGAATGAAGATTGCACAATCTAAGAGAGACGCTCCTATCACAGCTGTCCCCATCCTCCTCGCAAAGTAGATCCAGTCTCCCTCCCCTAAATACTTCCAGTATAGCCAAAATAGTACCTCTTACTAAGGCTCAGTTATATGAAAATATAAAGGCTTCCTATAGCCCTGTGCCACAACAGTAAATACCATCTTACCTAGTCCCCATATCTATTGAGAGCTCAATTAAGTCCATAAGACTCGAGATCCCTACTGTCTACAGGGTCCAGAACCGAGCCTATAAATCTAACTCCCGCCCCCAGTCAAATCAGTTGAAAGCTAGACACCAACCAGTGGTCACTACCCTGCAGTTTACCTCTAGCTCTGCCCTTGTGTTGTTCCGGAGTTGAGAGATTCCAGATCCGGCAGACTCCGTGGCAGAGAAGACTGATAGAAGCATCTGTCCATGTACAAGTCCTAACGTGGACGGCCGAGGAACCAGTCGTTAGCCCCCAACATCACCGGAAGCAAGATAACCAGGACCAGATCTACCCATACTATTCAAGATTCATGTTGCTAGTACTAAGTGTTATAGTACTAGCTTGATACTCACTTATTAACTTTCTATAAAGTGGCTAAGACCTTGCCCAGTGTAATTCATATTTAACCATTCCATTTGGGACGTACTAAGCGATCAGTGTTCTTTAATTAACAGGCGACCTTGACTCTCGTCATTACCTTATTCAGATATTAAAACTCTAGTGATATCTAGCGTTCGCCCACTGATTTGTGTTCTACGTATTTCTGCCATAAGAATATAAAACTTAGTTCAGTACCCCCATGAGGTTACTAGAGATTCCGTGTTCTACAATATACGCGTGTCTAATCCTAACTGTGAGCTGCTACTTGGGCACGTGACCAGCCAGCAAGAGGTCAACCCAGTGACATTGAATTATACGAATATATTGAGGTCTTCCAGTAAAATAAAAACTTGCTAATTAAACCCGTGATCAGAAGAATATACCTGAACGTTGGAAGTGGGAGACTAGGCTCCATCCAGATCCGCTAATGCTAGCAGTTCCCTTCTATTATTTGTTTTGTGCGAAAATAACTATCTTTCTATGCTCTTTATTTATTTACTTCAATAAACGTGAACTTGTGTCGTGTTACCGTGTGTTTATTTTGTGTTCTCTATTCCTCATACCTTGTATTGTGCATGCAGCCTTATATACCCAGTCATTCAGAACTCACATTACCCAAGTTAAACCTGTAGAAAAACAGGGCATAACAAATATAACATGGGTATTTGGGACATAGGTTGGTTTAGTTAATACTAGCCTTACCCTTACTGATTACCGGCTCGCTGGTGTAGTGAGTAGTGAATATATAGCGTCCTGGACATCCACCCAGAAGGTCCCAGAGGATCGCTCCCACTCTCGGCGCATTAAAGATTTTTCACAAGCACTGAGTCGTTACCATCCCTCATGAGCAAGGGGATGGGGTAGTAGTAGGCTACAGCTGGAACCCAATGGAAATTAATACGCCTAATCGGCCTTATTGGGCTATTGGCCGCCTTAGCTGGCTTAGCATGCGCTAGCTTTAAGAACTATTATTATTATTATTATTAATATGATGTGTAGGCTATAGGCTACTCTCGTATTAGATATGTATGGTCTATAACTCTAGGCTATACACACGTGGATTGGTGTGACACACACCATGCATTTAGGGTAAACGTTTGGTATATGGGGTAATATGGACCATATCTAAGGTAAAAGAGTATCTGTCGTTGTCAACCCTTCACTACTCGGTCCAAATAACCTGTAATTCTGTGTAAATCTGTAATGACAACACGCTGTTGACAGTGCTGCCAGGCTGAGGTTCCACAGATCTGGCTGATGTCATATTTGTCATTATAGTACCGTTATTACAACATCATACCAGCAGTAGGGTCACACATTGTTTTTGTAATGAGTGACTCACAACTTAGAGAGATGGACCTGCGGGTTTCAAAGAACGTAAGTTTGACCAGTCCAACTGTAGGCTAGAATGTAAGGTATCTTAATAGTCCTAGGGCCTAACCCCCTAGAAATACTTTGGTCAATATACAGGAGGCGCTACAATATAGGTAGCAAAATTATAATGGTAGTTTTGGGTTCCTATCATCATATGCTTCATTTCTATATACTTTTTATCCCCGGGAAAAAAACAAAAAATCTTGGGTTTTTTATTTTGTTCTTGTATTTTTTGTTTATTTTTGTTATTAACCTAACCAAAAAACCTAACCTAACCTAACCTAAATGTATTTGGGGGCTATTAGGTTAGGTTAGGTTAGGTTTTTTGGTTAGGTTAATGACCAAAACAAAAAATCCCAAGAAAATAAATGAAAAATCCCAAGATTTTTTTTTTTTTTTTCCCGGGGATAAAAAGTATATAGAAATGAAGCATATGATGGTAGGAACCCAAAACTACCATTAGAATTTTGCTACCTATATTGTAGCGCCTCCTGTATATTGACCAATACTTTTTCTAAAGTATCTACTAATCTTAGGCCTATTCATTTACATGTTTTGGTATTATTCTAGATCCGGTTTCACAGCACACTCATCAATTTATAGCCTATGGCTTCTATACATTTGGGTTATACTGATGTTTTGGACCAACAGTTCGCTCATCGATCTGTTTAGGCCTAATAGGTCCGTTAGAGCATATACATCATTGCTATATATGGCATTAAGAGCTGAAATGTATTATAAGGGAGAAAAAACAAAAACGCTAAAATACATGTATAGCCTAGGCCTAGGCTACTGTAAAACAATAGGTTTTTCAGCCAGTACCCAACCAGCGGGGGTGTGGGGGCGGCAACCCCCACCCATATACTAGGTTAAGTTAGGTTAGGTTAAGTTAGGCTAATAGCACATAGGCTAAAAAAAAAAAAAAAAAAAAAAAAAAATAGGCCTAACCCAACCAGCGGGGATGTGGGGGCGGTAGCCCCCACCCATATACTAGGTTAGGTTAGGTAAGGTTGTTAGGTTAGGCTAATAGCCTAGAACATTAAAAAAAAAAAATTAACCCAACCAGCGGGGGTGTGGGGGCGGCAGCCCCCACCCATAATACTAGGATAGGTTAGGTAAGGTTGTTGGGTTAGGCTAATGTCTTCCCAAATTTGACTATTCTTATAACCTGAAATATTAGGCTACCCACTCCACCCCGTGAAATCCGAGCCAGCTTTCGTCAAAAGTTTGCTCGGGTATTCACAAAATTGGGTTGTATGGGTTTGCAATTTGGGAAAACCCGAGCCAAGTTTTGATACAAAGCGCTCTATTATTGTATTTTTACCCTAATACCCTTTTAGTTTAACCCCTCATTTTCCCTGAATTTCATAGCCCTCCCCACTAGTGGGGGGCGTGTTTTTAGATTGTTGGATAATGGGTAAATACTCATTTCCGCTCCTCTTCAGTATAAAACAACACTATATCTGAAGGAAAAATTACAAAAAACAAAATAAAACTTAGGCTACTGAAATCGCTGTCGGTCCAAAAAGTCAGGTTTACCTAAATTTGTCATAGGCCCTATAGCCTACCATACTTCATTGGGTAACATTCAAGACAGCTAGAGCCGCCTTATTTACCAAGTTTCTTTATATTTTTTCCAGGGAATATAGTGTTTAATTGTTTATCATGGTTTGAGTGGAGGATTTGCATTAACTTACCCATTATTCATTAATCTGAAGATACTCCGTCAAATGGCGCCATTTATTGGGTGAATCGCGCTTTTACAGTAGGTAAGGAAAATTGTGGGGAGGCCATGCACGCTTCCAAAATGTACAAATATTATATTAGATTAGATTAACCTAACCTAACCCTAATATAATATAATATAATATCGTTTTTGTGAGTAACGTTCAAGCCATTTATTGGGTGAATCGCACTCACCGCATCTTTCAAAACAAGAAGAAGAGGACCCAGGTCGAAGGATTCATTGGGTGCAATGCTTTGTTTACGTTCGGGACATTATTTTCGTGTTATTTTTCGGTGTAATTGGGTTTTTTCAAGTGTCGATAACGAAATTCCTCCATGCGGACTATAATGAGAAAAATACGGCGAGTCTATTGGTCCCTATTTTCCCAAATAAATTATTTCTAATAAGGCGGCGAAAGAGGTCTTGAATTTTATCCTTCATTGAATTCATAAGAACATAAGAAAATGGGAGTCTGCAAAAAGCCGATCGGCCCATACAAGGCAGATCCCTGTCACACCCAACCCTAATTACAAGGCCCAATTATAGACCCATCTCACTAATACCTTGAGTACTGACCCCACCAAAACGGTCAGAGATTAACACAAGATTACGGGGGTCTGCTGAGCGCCGATTGGCCCACACCTGGTAGATCCCCCTCACACCCAACCCATCTCGTCCATATGCCTATCTAATTTTATCTTAAAGCTCCCTATCGTTCTTGATCCCACTATATCACTTGGTAGCCTATTCCACCCATCTACAACTCTGTTACCAAACCAATATTTGCCTATATCTTTTCTGAAATGAAATTTATCTAATTAGAAACCATTTGTAAGAGTTATTTCGCTATCACTGAGCTTTAGTACATTTTTCATGTCTCCTTTATTAATTCCACTAACCCACTTGAATACCTCTATCATGTCACCTCTAACTCTGCGTCTCTCTAACGAATGTAAGCCTAATTTCTTCAACCTTTCTTCATACGGAAGATTTCTAATATTATGGATAATTTTTGTCATTCTACGTTGTACTCTCTCCAATGAATCTATGTCCATTCTGTAATAAGGACACCAAAATTGAACAGCATAATCCATATGGGGTCTCACTAATGACAAGTAAAGTTTTAAGATAACATCAGCAGTTCTGTTACTCACACTCCTAGATATGAACCCGAGAATCCTGTTTGCCTTGTTACGAACGCTTATACTGTACATTGTTTTCTAGGCTTCAAATCATTGCTAACAAACACACCTAGATCTTTCTCACAGTCTGAGTTTTCTAATTCCATATTAGCTAGTTTATATTTAAAATTTGTATGCATCTTCCCTATCTTTAATACCTTGCATTTGTCAATGTTAAACTTCATCTGCCATTTTACTGACCATTCGTGTAAGGTATCTAGATCCCTTTGCAGACACTCTATATCTCTAACTGAATCAATTTTTCTCCCCATTTTGGTATTGTCTGCAAATTTACTTATCCTACTAGTTATACCTAAATCTAGGTCATTTATGTATATAAGAAACAACAGAGGACCTAATACCGATCCCTGGGTGACACCACTTTTGACTGCTCCCCACTCTGACTTGGTACCATTTATGCTGACTCTCTGTTTCCTACCAATTAGCCATGACCTAATCCATCCCAACAACGATCCTCCTATTCCATGTGCCTCAACCTTTCTCATCAATCTCTCATGAGGGACTCTGTCGAAAGCTTTACTGAAATCTAAATAAATAATATCATAAGACTTGTCACTATCTACTGCTTCATATACCTCTGAGAAAAAGCTAAGCAAATTAGTAAGGCAAGAACGTCCCTGAGTGAATCCATGCTGAGAAGAATTTATTAAGTTAAATTTTTCTAAGTGGCTTCTAATTTTCCTAACAATAATAGACTCTAGCAACTTTCCTATGATTGATGTGAGACTAATGGGACGGTAATTGGATGCTATCGATTTATCACCTTTTTTGAAGATCGGAACTACATTTGCAATCTTCCAAGCTTCTGGAACTAAACCTGTTTCTAATGACTTGTTAAATAAAAATGCTAATGGGCTACTTAACTCATCTCTGCATTCTTTTAATACTCTAGCATATGCCTCGTCAGGACCAGGCAATTTTTGAGGTTTCAGTCTGTCAATTTCCTTAAGCACATCATTTCTACTTATACTAACTGTACTTAACATATTTTCTATACTATATTGACTTCTGGAATCTGTGCCAAATTTTCATTAGTGAAAATGGAAAGAAACTGACTATTTAATGTACTGTACTGCACATTTCTAAATCATTTTCTGTTATTTCTCCTATTGAAGTTTTTAGGGGCCTATTACATCTCTAACTTTAGATTTATATAGTTGGTAAAAAGCTTTAGGGTTATTTTTTGAGTCACTGGCTATCCTTATTTCATAATTTCTTTTTGCTTTCCTGATTTCCTTTTTGACCTGTCTTGATAGAGTCTGATAGTATAATATGTAGATGATTTTCGCCTTTCTTTATTTTTCTATATATTCCTTTCTTTTTTCCTATAAGATCTATTAGCTTATTAGTCATCCATTTTGGTTGGTTCTGCGTCGATCTAAATCTTCTTTTAGGGATATATTTATTTTGAGCATTGTGGAGTGAAGCAATAAACTGGTTATATGTAGGTGGCAAGTTTAACTCTGGCATATCCTGACTTAATTGCTTAACAATAGGGTCCACCCTTAAGTCTCTTCTTAGCCCACCATAATCGGCTTTTCTGAAATCTGGGATAAGTGTCGTATTCTCTTTAGCATTCCCTGTCCATTGTATATTAAAATACTGTAAATAGATTTATGATCGCTATTTCCTAGGTGGTCACCAATCTCTACATCATTTATCATATGTTCATTGTTACTGAAAACTAAATCAAGAATATTAATACCTCTAATCGGCGTATCTATGAATTGAAATAAAAAACTATCTTGTACTACCTCAATAAACTCTACTTAGGCTAGGCTATATCGGTCAGTAGGCTAGTGGCGCAAATGGAATTATAATTGGTAAATATACAGTTAGGCCTATACTACCCATCCCCCACTACCCCCCAACCACCTCACCCCTTCAAAACATGCCTTGATAAATGTTTAGCTATGGTCCCGTTAAAATATCCTCAAGTAACCTATTAAAAACTGTTCAGGGGACTGGTTAGAACTTGTAGGATGTTTAATTGAATGTCGGAAACCAGTATTTACTGAGAAATAACAGTCTTAAAATGCGCTATGGGTCACCCAGGGTCCCTGCCCTCTCTTTCCCAGGTAATGTTATGTTATGTTCTGTTATATTATATTATATTATATTATATTATATTATATTATATTATATTATATTATATTTATATTAGGGTTAGGTTAGGTTAGGTTAGGTTAGGTTAGGTTAGGTTAATCTAATCTAATCTAATATTTGTACATTATGGGCAGTGGGCGGGGCCGCGCGTATGTGGCGGCGTACAGACCCTCCTGTAAAACATAGCGCATTTTAAGACTGTTATTTCTCAGTAAATACTGATTTCCGACATTCAATTAAACATCCTACAAGTTCTAACCAGTCCCCTGAACAGTTTTTAATAGGTTATTTGAGGATATTTTAACGGGACCATAGCTAAACATTTACCCACGCCTTTTACCGTGTATTTTGGATGGTTCAGCAGACGCGGAAATTGAAAAAAACGCATTTTGATAACAATTTATCACCAACCAGATAGGCCTAGGCCTACGAGTTTTTCAGTTAATTTGTTGTTTTTTTCTTTTTTCTTTGATATAGGCCTAGCCTAGAGTTGTTTAGGCCTAATACCGAGGACCGTTGCATTTTAGTATTTTTAACCTAACCTAACCGAAAACTAACCTGGGGATGGATGTAGTGATTGGGCGTACGGTCGTCATGTTGTGCGCTCGCAGTTACGTTCCCGTCTATTTCGACGTTATATTTTCTGCTATTTGCCCCCTGTCATTACTACATGAATACTGGGTTAGGTTAGGTTAGGTTGTTTGGTTAGGCTAATGTATTTTTTATATCCAAAGGCAGTCAAACTAGACGGGAACATGATGGGAAAGGTCCGACGCCACTATGCGTAGTGTAAACAAGGCTGGCGGTACGCCCGCACTTAACATTCTTGCCCTAACCTGTCTCGCTGACGGTCTAAACCCAGCTCATGTTCGCTGTTTATGGGTGCGCGACGGTCTAAACCCAGCTCACGTTCCCTGTTTATGGGTTCGCGAAGGTTTGTAATACTTCAATGTATCTATTTCAAGTCAAATATACATTTCCGCACATCATCAAACCATACTAAGTCTACTACAGTACTAATAATATTGGTAAAAATTTACCTATGGTCCCGTTAAAATATCCTCAAGTAACCTATTAAAAACTGTTCAGGGGACTGGTTAGAGCTTGTAGCGGGTAGGATGTAGTGAGCGGGCATACCGCAATCTTCGTTTACATTACGCGTAGTGGCGTCGGACCTTTCCCATCATGTTCCCGTCTATTTTAACCTAACCTAACCTAACCTAACCTAACTTAGTATTCATGTAGTAATGACAGGGGGCAAATAGCAGAAAATATAGCGTCGAAATAGACGGGAACGTAAGTGCGACCGCGGCGATCGCCCTATGTAAACAATGACGACCGTACGCCCGAACTCTACATCCATCCCCTTGTAGGATGTTTAACCCGGGAACTGCGGGAAGACTCTTAAGAGTTCCCCCGGCGGACTGCGGGAAGACTCTTAGAGTCAGGGAAAAAAAATATCAATTTTAAACACCGATTTTATTTTATTTTTTTTATTTTTATTTTTTTATTTTTTTTTGGCCCCTGGGCCATGCAAAATATCACTCCTCTACCTCCCCTCCTTCCCCACTTTCCTCCCCTCCTTCAGTTATCACCTATTTTCCCTGTTCCCTTATTCTGTGGTATATTTTCGTGCTAACATTAGCGAGTTGCAAGCAGGGCATTGTCATCACTGTTAGCAAGCGAGTGCAAGAGAGAGAGAGAGAGAGTATCGATCGACAGTGTCTCTCCAGCCTTGGGGAAAAGTGGCGGGAAAGGAGGTTGCCTCAGCCATACATTATGTAACTCCCGGCCTGTATCACCGATTTTGACCATCCAAATGCTGTTTCCACTTGTTTTATTGTTGTAACAGGTTAATACCTTTATAATCAACCTATAATAGGCGCATATGGAGAAGTATTAATGCTATTTATGGTAAAATGAATACTGTATTTGAGTGATGGAAACAGCTCAAATACATGCGCACAGGCAGAGGTGTCTAATACCCCCCATGCGCACTTCAGAGGTTAATTGAATGTCGGAAATCAGTATTTACTGAGAAATAAAAGTTAAAATGCGCTATGTTTTACGGGAGGGTCAGTACGCCGCCACATACGCGCAGCCCCGCCCACTGCCCAAAATGTACAAATATTATATGAGATTAGATTAACCTAACCTAACCTAACCCTAATATAATATAATCTAACATAACATAACATTACCTGGGAAATAGGGGAGCTATCCCCCCGCCAAAGGCGGCTTTCTAGGGCCTTTCCTAACTGATGCTGAGAGGATTGGGTTCTAGTCATGTGGTGCTGGTCTGTCAGATTGAGAACTGAGTGATCTCTGCCATACCCATAGCTTACTCTGACTGTTCCTTTTACTTATATATTTTCTAGATCTCGAGTGACGGCGTCTCTTTCGTGGATTGACCTCCTATTCTACCAAGATTAGAAGCCAAAGCGTCACATTTTTCCTTTGCCCTCAGCTTTCTCTTCATAATTGTTGAGGGGCACTGGGCCCTGGGTGGGGCTTTGGTTTCCCGGGCATTTCCGCACCCTCCTCAGCTCCCCGCCATGGAGTGGCTTCGGTCACCCAGGGTTTATTGTGGTCGGCAGGGAGGGTTCCGTGGGGGGCGCTCGGCTATGGCCTTGGCCTTGCTCAGTGCCTTGGGGCTGTTCGGCCAGGCAGCTTGGGGAACAACAACAACAACAACAACAACAACAACCTGGGAAAGAGAGGGCAGGGACCCTGGGTGACCCATAGCGCATTTTAAGACAGTTATATCTCAGTAAATACTGATTTCCGACATTCAATTAAACATCCTACAAGTTCTAACCTGTCCCCTGAACAGTTTTTAAAGGTGGTGGGGCGTCCGAAATTAAAATTAATTTATAATGTATTTAAAGAGATGTTTAGATCTCCAGTAATCAACCTGACTACTCCTTTGTCAAAACTAATCTTCAATATTAGAGAACAAATACAAAATAGATATTGAATTGCGACCCCTTGCAACTAGTTAGTACTCACGTGAGGATGTGACGTACGCCCAGGCAAACATTTGGGAAGTAAACATCAGCAAGTATAGCAAAAATGGTGAATAGGTGTGCTGTTTTCGGGTGTAGCAACATCCCTAGACCAAACATAGCACTACACAAGTTTCCAAGTGATCCATACCATTGTAACAAATGGGTGAAGTTTATACAAAGAACCAGAGTGTGGGAGGCAAAGCCCAAAACAAGCTTCATATGCAATGGACATTTTCGTGATGAATGCTTTGACAATAAAGTGCGTGGAGTATGGGTATGGCTAGATACACCCGCTGATTGCCTATACGGACTGGGGTCTTGTCACGCCCAGTGCCAGGTCCGTATATATATGGACTCGCCGAAAAAAAATTGTAGCAGCGAAACGACTGCACCTATAGCTTTCATATTTCTACCATATGTACCTTACCCTTCTGGCTTCTTGCTACCACCACCCCAACCCCCTCCCCCAATCCACTCGCTGACCATGGGTCACCGCATCAGGCCATCACAAAGGAAAAAAAGGAAAATATGTGGCGGTGAAACGACTGCACCAATTGGTTCCATATTTGTGTGACAAGTCCCCTACCCTTCTGTCTTCCCCCCACCACAACCCCAACTTCCTCCCACCACCCACTTCCAGCCTATCCGTAGATCATCACATAAAAAAATGAAAATCCGTGGTGGCGAAACTACCTCACCAATCGGCTCCATATTTGTAACACGAATCAATTACCCTTCTACCTTCCCCCCACCATCCCCCAAAGTTCCAAACTACCCTCCCACCCATACGTGCTTGCCAATTTCGGAGTCAGGAGAGTGGATAATATGGGCTAACTTAAGCCTAGCCCAAATTATACAGTCAGCGTCGATGGATATAGGCCTAACCTAGGCTAAAGAAATTTATTGGCTGAAATTCAACTACTAGCAACTAGGCTAAAAAAAATAAAAAAATACAAAAATAAGTCGATCGCCGCGGTTTAAGTTCCCGTCAATTTTTTCTGTTATTTGCACCCTGTTGGCAATGTATATGATGATGACAATAAGTCATGGAGGCGTGAGGGGCGGGCTTTCATTATTGTATCCAAATGCAGTCAAAATAGACGGGGACATGATCGCTAGCGTCCGCTGCGGCTCCGAGTAGTGTAAACAAGGCGGGCGGTAATCACAGCTGCTTCTCCCTCCTCTCCTGCTGCTGGATCTCGTCCTACAGGTTCATACATATAAGCCTGGACACCACCAATATTCATCACTTGAGGTTCTTCGCCATAATCACGGTTATCACCCTCAGTATTGGCAAACGAATCGGAACTACTGTCACTATCCTCCATTTCCACCTGTCAGAAGAGCTTGTTGTGTTCCTGGGCATACGTCATCAGAGCGCTTAAACTCCGAATTCAGAAAAGTGTCACCCATATCCTATTTTGGCCATTATATAAATAATTAAGCCATTGTAGCAGAAAATATTGCACCAAAAGCTATAGTGCACACTGCCGGTAATGATTGTGGAGGAAAATAATAGCATGCACACCCACCTTTAACCCTCTCACCACGGAAGGGCTCTTGAACGCCCATAAAAAAGCATATAACAGGTACCCGGATGGTATCTTGAACGCCCAGTGGTTGAAAGCCTGTGAGCTTCGTGTGCGAGGCGTCGGTCCGACGCATGTAAACAACAGCCGGCTGGACCGTCGCCCCGCATCTCCGGCCACAAGAAGGAGAGCATCGCTTGTTCGTGTGTGCCTGTATGTTGTTGTTAAGTATCGAAAAGTGGTGTAAAGTGGCTGTTTTGGCCATAAAGTTATCTCCAATGAAATCATCATCACAGCTCAACCAGTTGACTTAGAGAGCTCTACTTAATGCCATTCTACAGGTAAATAACACAGCTACGCTTGGGGATGCGCGGGAATGCGGGAAGCAGTCTGATTAACGAATATACGGTAGCCTAGCCTAGACGTTTTTCGGCCAAAACACCCGGGTTTCGAGGAATATATATATAATACATAGCCGGGGCTGGAGGGTTAACCCGGGAACTGCGGGGAGACTCTTAAGAGTTCCCCCGGTGGACTGCGGTAAGACTCTTAAGAGTCAGAGGAAAACAAAATCAACTTTTGACATCTATTTTTTTTTTTTTTTTTTTTTTTTTTTTTTTTTTTTTTTTTGGGGGCCCCTTGGCCATGCAAAATCTCAGTCCTCTACCTCCCCTCCTTCCCCACTTTCCTCCCCTCCCTCAGTTATCACCTATTTTCCCTGTTAGTCCCTTATTCTGAGGTATATTTTCGTGCTAACATTAGCGAGTTGCAAGCAGGGCGTTGTCATCACTGATAGAAAGCGAGTGCAAGAGAGAGAGAGAGAGAGTATCGATCGACTGTGTCTCAGTGGCCTTGGGGGAAATTGGCGGGAAAGCAGGTTGCCTCACCCATACATTCTATAACTCGCGGCCTATATCTCCGATTTTGACCATCCAAACGCTGTTTTCACTCGCTTTATTGTTGTTTCAGGTTAATACCTTTATAATCAACCCATAATAGGCGCTTATGGATAAGTATTAATGCTATTTATGGTAAAATGAATATTTTAGTGATGGAAACACCTCAAATACGTCAGCACAGGGAGACGTTTCTAATTACCCCCATGTGCACTTCTTAGGTTAATAGGTTACTTGAGGATATTTTAATGGGACCATAGGTAAACATTTATCATAATATTAACTCATTAGTACCAACAGAATAGTGACAAAATAGGGGTAGTATAACTGTAGATTTATCTTATAATTAGGCTACTGTGAAAAAGTTAGTAAGCTGAAGATTGTGGAGGAAATACCGTAGACGTCAACGGTCATCGACTTTTTTTTTCGGCGACCGTCAATCTTTTATTATTTTAGGCCTAGGCCTAATACCAAACCAGCGGGGGGGTGGGGGCAGCAGCCCCCACTTATAATACTAGGATAGGTTAGGTAAGGTTGTTAGGTTAGGCTAATATTACCCCATATTTTCGTCTTTTACCCCGCAATTTCCCTGATCTTCATAGCCCTCCCCGCTAGTGGGGGCCCTGTTTTTAGATTGTTGGATAATGGGTAAATACTCATTTCCGCCAGTCCTTAGTATAAAACAACACTGTAGCCTATATTAAAGAAAACTGAGAAAAACAAAAACACGAAACGCTAAATTCGCTGTGAAACCGGATCTAGAATTTTACCCATTTTTTATCCTCCCCTTTTTCCCCAGCTAACTTAATCCCACAAGGACCCGAATGGAAATACGGCCAAGGGCCTTATTCGGCTATCCTTAGATGGAATTATGCAAAGCTGGTACAAGGGTAAATCTACAGTTATACTACCCCTACCCCTCCACCTCCCCCCTTCAAAACACACCTTTTAGCGTTTATTGGGAATGCTATAGGCCTACTCCATTCAATCGACCCGTGCATCTGGCTCCTAACTAGTGTTTGCATCGAGGCTCTTGATTGGCTATCATATCAGTACCCGAGCTCACTGGCCAAAATGAGCAGCAGAGCTGATAATTTCTTTTTATTATCTTTATTATTCCTTATTTATTCATTAAACTATATACGTTTAAGTAATCACATATAGGTGTGTTCCTTCGGAACCGTAGTTTAAGTAGGAAAAGAATTACCAGCGAGGCAGCGAACATCATCTTTATTTTCATTATAGTGGATCCAAACGTTTCGGCATAAAACACTACGCCATCATCAGTGGTCTAAAAGTTAAATTAAACACTTAAAATAAATTGCTTTGAAATTGCTAATATGGTTAAAACACAATCTTATACATAATAGAAAGGGAAGTTGATATACAGTAAAAGTCCGTTAATCCGACGACCGATGATTCGAATCTCCCAATAGTCCGAATTTTTCAATTTGAGGCCAAATCCGAATTCACCCGATGGTCCGAATTTCAAGAAGTCCCAAAGTCCCCTTTTTGAGGCATTAGGCCACTCTAATTATATTTAATTTGGAGTTTTGTAATACAAGTATGAATTAAATGACAAAAGCAATCCAAGCTCTACATTCTGATTACATAACTACACAAGAGAGGGGAGTAGCAGACACATATTATTTAATTGGGGCTTATTTACTTTTATATACTGTAGAGGGATTCAAGTGTTCTCAAGTTATTGTTCTGGCAAGAGTATAATTTCATTTTTTTTTTTTTTTTTTTTTTGTAATCTAACTTTACACAACTCGGCGTGTTCCCTTACTGCAGAGTGAGGAGGCGACTGCAGCCTACGACCTGTTCTGCTTATCTGGTGAAGGAAAGCGTGCTCCGTGTCTGTGCCTTCAATGCCAATGGCATAAATGATTTTAGCAAGAGAGAGTGTCTGATGCGAGAGCTTATAGATGGATGTGTGGATGTGTGTGGGGTAGGTGAGACGCACCTGTTGGGTTCTGGAGTGTGGGATGGTGAGAGTGGGCATGATTTGTGGGGTGGGGAAGGATGGGTTGTCTGGTCTGGATTGGATGCAGGATATAAACGTAAGAAAAAGGAAGGGGTAGCAGTAATTTTGTCAGAAAGGCTGAGGAAGTGTGTGAAAAACTATGGATGCGTGGACTCAAGAATTGTATGGTGTGAGTGCAAGATTGGGATAGATAGGTATACTTTTATGTGTGTCTATGCACCAGTCAACCAAGAAACTGGGAAAGGTGCGGAAGAAAATAGAAAATTTTGGAATAAAGTCAATAAATGTATAAGAGAAAGGCAAGGGTGTACACAAGTAATATTAGTAGGCGACATGCATGGTAGAGTTGGAAACGAGGAGATAGAAGGTATAGTGGGTAAATGGGGTGTGGAGGGTAGGAATATGAATGGTGACTTCCTTTTAGAAGTATGTGCGGAGAGAGAGATGTTTCTGGCTAACACATTTTTTGAACATCGTCACATTCATAGATATACATGGCACAGAGGTGAAGGTGAGCAGGAACAGAAATCTCTAATTGACTACGCCATGATGGACTCCGGACTAAAAGGAAGAATTTTAGATTCAAAAGCTGTAAGAGGTATGCTGACGGGATCAGACCACTATACAGTGCTGACAAAAGTGAGGATAAGGAAAGAGTGGAAATATGAGAGAAAACTGACAGTAGAGAGAATAAATGTGAGAAAATTAAATGAAGAATGTAATGCAACAAAATACAAGGACATCCTGAAAGAGACTATAAAGGACATGCATGTTATGATAGATCTGGGAAATACTGTAGACGAAGTATGGAAAGGTACAAGAGACTCCATGATTAAAGCAGCTGAGAAAGTATGTGGGAAGAAAACCTTTAAAATGTGGAAGAAGAAAGGTAACGCATGGTTTAGTAAAGAGATAGAAGAAATAGTGAAAAAAAAAAAAAGTTCAGAAAGAGTATGCTGCAAAAGAATATACCTAGAGAAACTAGAGATGCGAGGAAAGAAGAATATAAAAATTTGAAACAAAGAGTGAAGAGGGCGATACAAGACGCTAAAAGGAAGACAGATGAGGCATATGGGAGAAAGATTAGTGAACAGTTTCTGAATGACAGGAAAGCATACTACAGAGCTGTGAAAGAAGCCAGAGGGAAGAAGACTGAGAGTGTCTCAGGTGGTAGGATGTGGGACATGAATGGGGAAGTGGTAGAGGGTGATGGTGTGGTGAAAGTATGGAAAGATAATTTTAGTAGCTTAGCTGTAAAGAGTAGGGGGAAGGCAAAGATCTCATCCATAGGATGAGGAGAGAGGTAGAATAAACAGGGTAGTTGAAAGCCAGATAAGCAGAGAAGAAGTAAAAGAAGCAATCAATAGACTTAAAATGGGCAAAGCTGCTGGAGTAGATAACATCCCAGGTGAAATGCTGAGATATGGAGGAGAAGAAGCTGTTGACATAATGCATAGGTTATGTAAATTAGCATGGGAAAAGGAAAGTGTACCAGAGGACTGGAGGAAAGCAGTGATAGTACCCTTGTACAAGGGGAAGGGTAGTAAAGAAGAGTGTAAGAATTATAGGGGAATTAGCTTGCTTAGCATACCTGGAAAGGTACACGCAAGAGTAGTAACACAGAGGCTACAGAAGATAACGGATGACAAAATAGGCGAGGAACAGGGAGGTTTCAGAAAGGGCAGGGGCTGCGTTGACCAGATAGCCTCAATGCGATTGTTGGTAGAGAAGTATCTGGCCAAAAACAGAAAACTCTATGCAGCATTCATGGATTTGGAAAAAGCCTACGACAAAGTAAACTGGGAGGGCCTGTGGGATGTGTTAACAGTATATGGTGTGGGAGGAAAGTTGCTAATGGCAGTAAAATCTTTTTATAGGAATGCAATGGCAAATGTGAAGGTAGGGGATAAGTTAAGTGGAAGTTTTGAGGTCAATGTAGGTGTAAGACAGGGATGTGTCATGTCAGCTTGGTTGTTCAATATATACATGGATGGAGTGATTAGGGAATGTAGGGCTGTATCAATGGGTGTGGGAGCTAGACTGGAATCAGAGGGAAGAACATGGAAGATTTTAACATGCCTATATGCGGACGATGCAGTCCTGTTGGCGGAAAATGCTGAAAAACTTCAGAGAGTGGTCACTGACTTTGACAGGGTATGTGAAAAGAGAAAGTTAAAGGTCAATGTAGGGAAATGTAAGGTAATGGTGTTTGAGAGAAGAATGCATGAAACCTTAGATTTTAAGGAAAAATATAGAATCAAGAAAGAACACAAGAAAAGTTGTAAAATAAAATTGAAAAATGAAGTACTAGAAGAGGTTGAAAGTTTCAAGTATTTGGGAGCTGTACTATGCAAATATGGTAAAATGGAGAGTGAGATAAAAGAGAGAAAAATGCAAGGGAGAAAAGTGATTGGAGAACTTTATAGTATTCTCAAAGGAAGAATGGTTAGCCAGGAAGTCAAAAAGTCACTGAGAAACAGTGTGCTGCTCCCAACACTCTCGTATGGAAGCGAGACATGGACGGCAAGTGACGAGGACCTCTTCAAACTGAGAGCTGTGGAGATGAGCTTTTTCAGAATGGCAGCTGGCATGAATAGGCTAGATGGGCCAAGTAATAGGGAAGTGTACGAGTCCTTTGGAATGGAAGAGCAGGCTTTGGGCATTGATTGTGGTGTGGTTGAGTGGATAAAGAGAAGTACTTTGAGGTGGTATGGTCATGTTCAGAGAATGGATGAAGACAGAATGCCAAGAAAGATATATGGGAGTCAGGTGAGTGGAACCGCTAGTAGTGGAAGACCACCTATGGTATGGGAAAAGAAAGTGGAAAAATATATTGAAGAAAAACTTCCACGTAGTGGAAGGGGCATTGTGGCACGGGCAAAGGAGGCATGTCTTGACAAAGTAGCTTGGAGACGTTTCTGTCATGGCCATCCTCTAGTGGGGGTTTCCCAGGGGGAAACAAGGCGTTGGAGATGATGATGATGATGATGATGGTTATCTATAAATATACATGCCCGAGTTGCCAAGCTGGGTATTTGGGGAGCACTTTTCGTGCCTTCAAAATTAGAACCGACGAGCACCTAGGTCAGTCGAGCAGAACAGGTTGTAGGCTGCAGTCGCCTCCTCACTCTGCAGTAAGGGAACACGTCGAGTTGTGTAAAGTTAGATTAAAAAAAGATAATTTTGAAATTATAGACTCTTGCCAGAACAATAACTTGAGAACACTTGAATCGCTCTATATAAAAGTAAATAAGCCCCAATTAAATAACATGCTGTCTGCTACTCCCCTCTCTCTTGTGTAGTTATGTAATCAGAATGTAGAGCTTGCATTGCTTTCGTAATTTAATTCATACTTGTATTACAAAACTCCAAATTAAATATAATTATATCCACTTCCCTTTCTATTATGTATAAGATTGTGTTTTAACCCGGCAAGCGCGATAGGCCTCACGGAAGGCTTCCTAAAGGGAACGCGATAGGCCTCACGGAAGCAAGACCATAAAAAAAGCCTTCCAAAAAAAAAAAGGGCCTATCAAAACAAAGGATTTTGTCTCTAGGTGAGATAATTCCCCTCTAGTACTCATCCATGTGTTTCTCACCCCTCCCCCTCCCCTCCTTCCCCACCTTATTCCCCCCTCACCCCCCCTCCTCAATTATCACCTATTTATCCTCTTATTATCATCATTTATCGGTTATTTTTCTCTCCCGCGATAATGTAGCACAAGTGGGTTGCATAAAAGATCGTTATGCAACACCCAGACACCGGCACACACCGCCCCGCTCGTCTCAGTTGACTCCCAGACAGCGAGAGGGGAGGGCTACCTGTGGCTCTCTCTCGCCTGAGATTATGACCGGGTGGCCAATATCTTCGTTTTTCACCACCCAAATGCTTTTCCCACTTATTTTAGCACTCTTGAAGGTTCATATATACATCATATATGTAAAATAAAAGCATACCGAAAACAAATAATGCTTTATATTGTAAATATAACGAATTCTGTCAGAATCCAGGGCTAGAAATGCACAAATAACTACCCTAGCACCTAGGTCTATATCGCGCTTGTCAGGTTAAACATATTAGCAATTTCAAAGCAATTTATTTTAAGTGTTTAATTTAAATTTTAGACCACTGATGATGGCGTAGTGTTTTATGCCGAAACGTTTGGATCCACTATAATGAAAATAAAGATGATGTTCGCTGCCTCGCTGGTAAATCTTTTCCTACGTTTAAGTAATTTTAATGATTAATTAATAAATCATAGTCTTATCCGAATCTAAAGAGCTATTAAATATCACATGAAACCCAATAATACCTTATATATCATAAAGTAAACACAAGCGAAACAATAAAATTATAAACGGGAGAGTAAGCGAGAGACGAGACTGACTGACGGGCTAACGGAGATTAGCCAATCACAGGCCATGATTTACTTACCGGTATCACACATTTAAAATAGGCAGGGACGGAATATCTTCCCTTGCTTGTGTTTACTTTATTATATCTACAATTGTATGTGTTCCATGTGGTATTTTATAGCTCTTAGGGTTCAAATATCACTGTAGATTATCACATTATCGTATGAATGAAATATACTGTTCTTTATTATTCCATATACAGTACCTGTAGTCAACCCTCGAATGTGCAGACTAATAGGGGGGGACCCATGTCCGCACAATGAAAAAGTCCGTACATGGGAAATAGAGTACTGTAAATAGGCCTAGGCTATACAATGTTTTCTAACCCTTCCCGCACGGGCTCTCCATCATAAGGACGTTGTTGAGATCCGGGCGATATGGCCGAAAAACGTATTCTCACGCATCTCTAAACGTACTGCTGTTTCCAATCTGTAGACTGGCGTTAGGTAGAGCTCTCTAAGTCAACTGGTTCAGTTGTGATGACGATTTCCGTGGAGAGTTTTGAGACGATGTTAGCAATATGGTGACACAGGCAGGCAATTTCCCGCCGAAATCGTCGAAATACGATAATGTAACCATAAGTACTATATATCTCTTATAAACTTACCTTAATTCTTTATAATATTTCATAACAAACTTATATAAAACGAGTTATAAGTTCAAATGAAAAATCAGTGTACCGGTACCATTACCGAAACACGTGTGTGTTATTGTTGTGTGTGTGTGTGTGTGTGTGTGTGTGTGTGTGTGTGTGTGTGTGTGTGTGTGTGTGTGTGTGTACTTACTCTAGTTGTGTGTGTGTGTGTGTGTGTGTGTGTGTGTGTGTGTGTGTGTGTGTGTGTGTGTTACTCAGTTACTTGTTCGTCAAGGGGAATCCACGCAATGCGAGCTAAGCTCATTATTATCGCGCCTCCTTAACTGGGAATGTATTGCGTGAAATGCATGTTAAGTGTTTTATGTACTGTTGGAATGGCTGTGGATGTGTGTGTAGTCTGTATTTAGCCAATTGGCGACATCGGAAACGAAGGCTTAGGGTGGATCTGTATGGTACCATTCTCACTATAGATGGTACCGTCTCACCCGAAGGCTTAGGTAGCCATCAGCTTAGGTGAACCATATGATACCCATCTCGCCTTGTACCATTTTGCCAACCCCAGATGGGACGTCACAACGTCGTCCACTTATTCCAGGTACCTATTTACAGCTAGGTGAACTGAGGCTAACACATGAAAGGAGACAAGCCCAATTTGTCTCCGCCCGGCCGGGGATTGAACCCCCGACCCCTCGTGTGTGAGACGAGAGCTCTACCTACTAGGCTACGGGCTGTGTGTGTGTGTGTGTGTGTGTGTGTGTGTGTGTGTGTGTGTGTGTGTGTGTGTGTGTGTGTGTGTGTGTGTGTGTGTGTGTTCTTTTCTTGTGTGTGTGTTCTTTTCTTGTGTGGCTATGTCGGCTGTATCAATAGGGAGTCTAAAAACCCAAGTTATTTATGTAGGCAACACAATGTTATTATAATTATACTCTATGGAATTTAATTTAATTTTACCAAATAATATTTATAATAGTAGGCTAAAAGCCAAAGAAAAATCCATTAAACTTTGTGTTATCTGCTAAAACAAATTTAGTGTTGAAAACACTAAATATTATTTGGTAAAATTCAATTAGATTCCATAGAGTATAGGCCTAATTATAATAACATTTTGTTGCCTACATAAATAACTCAGGTTTTTAAGACTCCCTACTGATACGGCCGACATAGCCACACAAGAACACACACACACACACAAACCGACATAACAATAACACACGGGGCGGGTGCCCAACCCCGAAAAGGGTTGAAATAGGGGAGCTATCCCCCCGCCAAAGGCGGCTTTCTAGGGCCTTTCCTAGCTGATGCTGAGAGGATTGGGTTCTAGTCATGTGGTGATGGGCTGGTCTATCAGAGTGAGAACTGAGCAATCTCTGCCATACCCATAGCTTACTCTGACTGTTCCTTTTACTTATATATTTTCTAGATCTCAAGTGACGGCGTCTCTAACGTGGATTGACCTCCCAATCTACCAAGATTGGAAGCCAAAGCGTCACATTTTTCCCTTGCCCCTCAACTTTCTCTTCATAATTGCTGAGGGACACAGGGCCCTGGGTGGGGCTTTGGTTTCCCTGGCATTTCTGCACCCTCCTCAGCTCCCCGCCATGGAGTGGCTTCGGTCACCCAGGCTTTATTGTGGTCGGTGGGGAGGGTTCTGTGGCGGCGCTCGATTATGGCCTTGGCCTTGCTCGGGGCCTTGGGGCTGTTCGGCCAGGCAGCTTGGGGAACAACAACAACAACAACAACAACAATAACACACGCGTGTTTCGGCAATGGTACCGGTACACTGATTTTTCATTTGAACTTGTAACTCGTTTTATATAAGTTTATTATGAAATATTATAAAGAATTAAGGTAAGTTTATAAGAGATATATAGTACTTATGGTTACATTATCGTATTTCGACGATTTCAGCGGGAAATTGCCTGCCCGTGTCACCGCCCGACCCGCCAAATACCGGACAACTTTTAAATTAACGGTCTTTTGCCCGATTTGTCCGGACTTTTGGGGACTTGTCCGCATCGGCTGTTGGGTCCGCACAAACCGAAGTCCGGTCAACTGGGGTCCGCCCATGCGAGGGTCGACTGTATATTAATTAAACTAGATAAATTTTAGTAATGATAATGATAGCCTAATGTGATAGGTGATATCATAACCTTATGAGCTATAAAATACCACATGGAACACACACAATTGTAGCACACAATTGTAGATATAATAAAGTAAACACAAGCAAGGGAAGATATTCCGTCCCTGCCTATTTTAAATGTGTGATACTGGCAAGTAAATCATGGCCTGTGATTGGCTAATCTGCGTTAGCCCGTCAGTCAGTCTCGTCTCTCGCTTACTCTCTCGTTTATAATTTTATTGTTTCGCTTGTGTGTACTTTATGATATATAAGTTATTATTGGGTTTCATGTGATATTTAATAGCTCTTTAGATTCGTATAAGACTATGATTTGTTAATTAATCATTAAAATTACTTAAACATATATAGTTTAATGAATAAATAAGGAATAATAAAGATAATAAGAAGAAATTATTAGCTATGCCGCTCATTTTGGCCAGTGAGCTAGGGTACTGATATGATAGCCAATCAACAGCTTCGATGCAAACACTAGTTAGAGCCAGATGCACGGGTCGATTGAATGGAGTATAGTGGCTGTGTTCAGTAGGGGCCCAAGACATGAATACGGGCACTCTAACTAGATGTACGATTAGTATATATATAAGACATAAAATGTTTGAAAATTTTCCCCGAAGAGCCTCAAAGCTGGTACCAGGGCTAAAATTTCTCAGTTACCCTGATCGACCGCAAGTGCTAGAAATACCTTCAATGGCCTATCGACGTGCAAGGGGTGACATGATCGAGGTATACAAGATATTACACATAGGCCTACACACATACATAACATTTTAAGACTGAGTGTTCCATACATACGTGCAGTTTCAGTCTCTTGTTGAATGGACAGTATAACAGTGAGGTGAACTTCCATCTTGAGAGGAATGAAGGACCAACCTGTGGCAACAGCAAGAAACTGTCCAAGGAAAGCACAAGAACGAAGAGGCGGCAGATGTACTTCAGCTCAAGAATCGTTGATGTGTGGAATAGCCTACCTAACGCAGTGATTGAGGCAGGGAGTGTGATGTCTTTTGAAAAACGCCTCGACAAGCTCTGGTGCTCCCAAGTCATTAAATACGACTTTGAGGACATATTAATAACCACCCCGGGCCACCACGTTAGTCTGGTGATGGGCTGGTCTATCAGAGTGAGAGCTGAGCGATCTCTGCCATACCCATAGCTTACTCTGACTGTTCCTTTTACTTATATATTTTCTAGATCTCAGGTGACGGCGTCTCTTCCGTGGATTGACCTCCCAATCTCCCAACCTAGAGGTTGGCAGATTGGAAGCCAAAGCGTCACATTTTTCCTTTGACCCTCAACTTTCTCTTCATAATTGCTGAGGGGAACAGGACCCTGGGTGGGGCTTTGGTTTCCCGGGCATTTCCGCGCCCTCCTTAGCTCCCTGCCATGGAGTGGCTTCGGTCACCCAGGCTTTATTGTGGTAGGCAGGGAGGGATCTGTGGGGGCGCTCGGTTATGGCCTTGGCCTTGCTTGGGGCCTTGGGGCTGTTCGACCAGGCAGCCTGGGGAACAGCAACAACAACAACAACAACCACGTTAGTTTAAGTTTTGAGGAAGATGAAGATCTGGACATAGAGGACTAGTAAGACCTGCGTCCAGTATCACCGTAAGGTAAGGTAAGGTAAGGTAGCAGTTACTGGGAGTCTGACAGAGATAGGCTTCTTCTTCTTCTTGTTTGATGGGGTCACTGTGAGGAGGCTAGCCTTCAGACCCGTCAAGGGGTCATAATTAGCGATCTGGATGGATCCACCACCCACGATGGGTTGAGGGAGGGCTCTGCCCCCCCCCCCTTCAACCCCCCCCCCCCCCCCCCCCCCCCCCCCCCCCCCCCCCCCCCCTCCCCCCCCCCCCCCTCCCCCAGGACCTATTGTAATCATCATCTATGTTGCCAGCATGGGTCATTACCAAGAGTTTAGATAAAGTGGGAAGGGGCCAGGATAAAAAGTTAAAAAAATATAGGGCACAAATAACCACCCCACACATGTGAAGCCAAGGTCCAAATAGTGACCAGGCTACTGAGCTGAAGCCACAGGTATAGGACACAAATAACCACCACACACAGGCGAAGCCAAGGTCCAAATAGTGACCAGGCTACTGAGCTGAAGCCACAGGTCTAAGCCTCTTCCAGAAGAACATCTGTGAATACTGAGTACCGGTATGATAATCGCGAGTTGGTATGAACGTACCGCGATTAGGAGAATTTTATAGATAAAATTTAAGCATCATCTTAACAGCCTGAAAGGGTTAATAGGACTGTGTAATGGTAGCTCTATGTTGTGTAAGTTCCCCTTTATGTTTTGATTTATTATTTTGGAGTGTGCACTTTATTTAAGTTACTACTGTACTTTGTAGGAGTGTGAGGTGGAGAGACTGGAGAGTGTACTGGAGACTCTATTGTCCGGCAGTGGAGAGGGACTGGAGAGTGCCGGACTGGCCGACAAAGAACTTGCCGACCTCATCAACGACAACAAGAAACTCAAGTACAGGATTGGCATTCTTAAAAAGGTCAGTGGGGACTAAAAGTATATGGACTCCTGTATTTTATAAGGTAACTTATTGTAATCCATTGGGCAAATTCCAAAATTGTATTAACATGCATGCTTATATTTGCAGACATTGTGTTTACATTAATTAAATGCCTTGAAATAAAGCACAGGTGCATATAGAGGCCAACCAAAACCTTTATGATGTACTATAGATTATGACTATCAACCCAGGGCTCATAATCACCATCAAATATTAACCTCTTCTGTACTCGGCAATGTCTTTTTTAACTGTAATCTGGCTACTATTAGACAATTTTATTCAGTTTCAAAAGGGCCTCCAGCAATTGATAGGCTTCGAACCATCTCACCTAACCCTTTTTACTACCACAGATCCTTCTTAAACTGCACAAAATCCTCTATATATATATATATATATAGCCAGAATAAAATAAGAAAGATGTCGCCGGTACAGAAGGGGTTAACCCATCACCATCAAATATTAAAGAGTTCACTTTAAAACTCAAATCCTGGCCCAATATAAACCTGTCAACAGCAAATGATCACCAAAAATGTAAATACCTGTATTGGGTCAAGAATTAATTAGCAGATTTGAATCAGTTTGAGATAGTATACAAAACTAGGTCCATTACTGAAGTTTTAGAGTGTACAGTACTGTTTTAATAATTATAATAATCTGGTCTTTCGTTTCTCAATAAGCGCCAGTTTTTCCGGAGAAATTCACTAGCGCTTCGAACCTGTTATGCCACTATTAAGAAAAATGTGGTATTGTTCATATGCAGTATGAGCTGCAACCATGGAAATGGCAGCAGCTATAGCCTATAATAATCAGTAACTTTGCCACTCGCAAGATCATAACTTTTCTGGAAGAGAAAGGTCTTGAGGTGCACTTTAAGAAAATCAGCGGAATTCAATTGTCTCATCACCACTTGCAATTGATTTTACAACCTGGGAGTCACATTGGCAAAGGACCGATCAGAGAAAGGAGGACTGCTGGATGGCTCCCGGTTCCTTGTAACGCAGAGGATCATCATTGCTTCATAAGATCGCACCCGGATGTGCCAACAGACGTTTCAACAATTCAGCAAGATACTTTGGTTCACCAAATTTAAGAGCCTTGAAAGTCATGAGACACTGTTTTTATTCTATCCTATATTTAACTGGTAGCCAGTGCAACTCAAGACAGAGCCCAAATAGGGACAACATAACAGAAAACAATGAACACACAAAAGCAAAATACAAGTTCTCACACATATAGGTCATCCAGGAGAAGACCCAGAGACCAAGGTCACCAAGGTCCCTCCAGCACTTCCCCCGGCCCCCGACCACCCAGGGAGGTTTTGATCTCAACAGGCAGACATACAGCGAAGCTGAAACCACAAGCCCGCCCACCACACCTCCAGGTGCACCCTTCATATAAACCGTCTCCCCGGGCCAGGCGCCTGATGGACTATTATCTAATCCAACTTGTGCCCGACCCCTTCCAGCAAATTACCATGTGTTCACTCGTCTATTCACAAGCATTCTCCATTCATTCATGTTTATTACCACTTCCCTTACCTGATGTATCATCCAAAGCTTTTCTTACACAGTCTCATTCATCTCAATGGGGGTCTTCCTGCCCCTCTATCTCCCCTTTTATCTGACTCACATATTCTCTTTGTAAGCCTTTCATCTTTCATTCGTTCAACATGACCATACCAACTCAGCACCCTTTTGTCCACTCTGGCCGACAAATGTTCCTGCTGCCCCACTCTCCTACGTATCGCTTCATTCCTCAATCTGTCTCTATGAGTAACTCCACACATACTCCTCAAGCAGCTCATCTCCATCACATCCAGCTTTCTTCTCTCCTTTTCCTTCAGAGCCCATGTCTCAGCCCCATACATCACTGTTGACACAACAATTCCTTGATACATTGCACTTTTTACTTTCATTCCAAGATTTCTCACCTTCCACATACTTCCCATTGCTCCAAAAACCTTCCTTCCTCCACACGCTCTCTGTTTTACCTCCATTTTCATACCTCCACTCCTGCTTATCGTTCCTCCTATATATTTAAAACACTCTACTTGTTCCAATGTTTCCCCATCCAACAGTTTGGTTTTATACCAGGGTGTGGTACAACCGATGCTATCTTCATAGTCAGGCAGATACAGGAAAGATACTTAGCCTACTAAAAGGCAGGGATCTTTACTTTATGTTTGTAGACCTGGGGAAGGCCTTTGACAGGGTGCCTAGATATGTTGTGCAGTAGGCTATGAGGAAACTTGGTGTGGAAGAGTGGCTGGTGCGTGTGATAATGAAGATGTACTGAGTGATGAGTTCACAGTCCGTGTTGGAGTCCATCAGGGTTCAGTGTTAAGCCCCCTCCTCTTTATTATGGTCCTGGAGGCACTGTCTAGAGTTTTTAGAGGTGGACTCTCGTTGGAAATGTTTTATGCAGACGATTTAGTCTAATAGCTGACAATATGCAAGATGCTGAGGCCAAATTCAGAAGATAGAGAGAGGGCATGGCGAGTAAGGGTTTAAGAGTCAATATTAACAAAACCAAGGTTTTGCATTGTAGATTGAGATGAGGCAATGTGGAAAAGAGCAGTGCATACCCATGTGCAGTGTGTGGAAAGGGTGTGGGCACTAGCTCGATTCGATGTATCATCTGTCGATGTTGGGTACACCATGGGAGTAAGCGCTGTAGTAGAATAAAAGGACCCCTGCTGAAGGATAAGTCAGAAATAGAGAAATTTGAGTGTGTAGTGTGCAAAGGCGAGCTTGTGTTAAGTGATGATCCTGTGGCTGTGAACTTTGGAAATGAGTCATTGGAGCTGGTGGACAAGTTTTGTTACCTAGAAGATACCATCTCTGCCGGTGGTGGGCCCGAGGCTGCCACTGTCGCTAGAATTAGATGTGGCTGGGGGAAGTTCAGAGAACTGCTGCCAATTCTGACCATAAAAAGAATGCCTCTCCCCCTGAAGGGAAAGGTGTATGCCTCATGTGTTAAAAGTGCAATGACATATGCCTCAGAAACATGGGTCATTGAAGTAGAGGATGTCAACAGAATGGAACGTAATTAAATGAGAATGGTGAGATGGATGTGAGGATAGAATAACAAATGATGAGCTGAAGAGACGTTTAGGTATAAAGAGTATTAGTGAGGTGATGCGTACAAGTAGACTGGGATGGTATGGACATGTGGAGAGAATGCATGAACAAACTTAGGTGAACAAATGCAGGTCTGTGATTGTGGAGGGAACTGCACCAAGGTGTGGACCGAGGAAGACCTGGGATCGGACTATACGTGCTGATCTAAATCCAAAAACTTAACAAGTGAAGCAGCCCTTAACAGGGTTGCCTGGAATGCCGCCATTAGGACAAGAGACTGAAACTGCACGTATGTGTGGAGCACTCGGTCTTAACATTTTATGTATGTATGTATCCAACCTCACATCAGGTGGTGATGGGCTGGTCTATCAGAGTGAGAACTGAGCAATCTCTGCCATACCCATAGCTTACTCTGACTGTTCCTTTTACTTATATATTTTCTAGATCTCAGGTGACGGCGTCTCTAACGTGGATTGACCTCCCAATCTACCAAGATTGGAAGCCAAAGCGTCACATTTTTCCCTTGCCCCTCAACTTTCTCTTCATAATTGCTGAGGGGCACAGGGCCCTGGGTGGGGCTTTGGTTTCCCGGGCGTTTCCGCACCCTCCTCGAGCTCCCCGCCATGGAGTGGCTTCGGTCACCCAGGCTTTATTGTGGTCGGCGGGGAGGGTTCTGTGGGGGCGCTCGGTTGTGGCCTTGGCCTTGCTCGGGGCCTTGGGGCTGTTCGGCCAGGCAGCTTGGGGAACAACAACAACAACAACAACCTCACATCTAGATTCACCCTACGATCACCCCTATTACACACCATTACTTTACTTTTATTGACGTTCACCTTCAGTTTCCTCCTCCCACAAACCACACCAAACTCTTTGACTACCCGCTGCAGTTTCTTCTCAGAATCTGCCACCAACGCTGTGTCATCAGCGAACAGCAACTGATTCAACTCCCAATATCTACCATTCTTTCCTACTAAACCCAATCTTCTTCCCATAGTTCTCATTTTCACCTCCCTCACCACACCATCCATAAATATATTAAACAGCCATGGTGACATTACACAACCCTGTCGCAAACCTACATTTATCTTGAACCATACACTCAACTCACCATTTCGTACTCTAGCACACGCTCTGCTCCCTTCATAAAAACTCTACGGTAACTGCTTTTAACAAATTTTCTCCCATTTCTTAAATCCTTAATACCTTCCACATTGCTTGACGATCCACACGATCATACGCTTTTTCCAAATCCATAAAAGCCCAAAATATATCTCCTTATGCTTCTCTAAATACTTCTCGCATAACTGTCTTACTTCAAAAATCTGATCCACGCACCCTCTTCCCCTCCTAAAACCGCACTGTTCTTCTCCTATTGCAACTTCCGTACACTTTATTATCCTCTCTATCACCACCCTGCCATACAGCTTTCCAACCACTGATAATAAACTAATACAGTAGGGTCCCACATAGAACGAAAAATTGGTCGATAAACGAGGTCGTTCTATACATACATACATACAGTACATACATAAAATTTTAAGATGGAGTGTTCCACACATAAGTGCAGTTT
Source organism: Paralithodes platypus (assembly GCA_032716605.1). NCBI lineage: Eukaryota > Metazoa > Arthropoda > Malacostraca > Decapoda > Lithodidae > Paralithodes > Paralithodes platypus. The sequence continues at coordinate 56,547,630 of CM064573.1, read as the reverse complement.
CAGTCTCTTGTCCTAATGGCGGCGTTCCAGGCAACCCTGTTAAGGGCTGCTTCACTTGTCAAGTTCTTGGATTTGAGATCGGCGAGTATAGTCCGATCCCAGGTCTTCCTCGGTCCACCCCTTGGTGCAGCTCCCTCCACAATCACAGACCTGCATTTTTTCACCCAATTTTGTTCATCCATTCTCTCCACATGTCCATACCATCCCAGTCTACTTGTACGCATCACCTCGCTAATACTCTTTATACCTAAACGTCTCCTCAGCTCAACATTTGTTATTCTATCCTGTAGCCTGGCCCACACATCCATCTCACCATTCTCATCTCATTACGCTCCATTCTGTTGACATCCTCTACTTTAACGGCCCATGTTTCTGAGGCATACGCCATTGCACTTCTAACACATGAGGCATACACCTTTCCCTTCAGGGGGAGAGGCATTCTTTTCATGGTCAGGATTGGCATCAGTTCTCTGAACTTCCCCCAGCCACACCTAATTCTAGCAACAGTGGCATCCTCGGCCCCACCACCAGCAAAGATGGTATCTCCTAGGTAACAAAACTTGTTCACCAGCTCCAAAGACTCATTTCCAAAATTCACAGCCACAGGATCATCACTTAACACAAGCTCGCCTTTGCACACTACGCACTCAAATTTCTCTATTTCTGACTTATCCTTCGGCAGGGGTCCCTTTATTCTACTACAGCGCTTACTCCCATGGTGTACCCAACATCGACAGATGCTACATTGAATTGAGTTAACGCCCACTCCCATTCCACACACTGCACAAGGGTATGCACCGCTCTTTTCCACATTGCCTCGTCTCAATCTACAATGCATAACCTTGGTTTTGTTAATATTGACTCTTAAACCCTTGCTCGCCATGCCCTCTCTCCACTCTCTGAATTTTGCCTCAGCATCTTGCATACTGTCTGCTATTAGGACTAAATCGTCTGCATAAAACAGTTCCAACGGGAGTCCGCCTCTAAAAACTCTAGACAGTGCCTCCAAGACCATAATAAAGAGGAGGGGGCTTAACACTGAACCCTGATGGACTGCAACGCAGACTGCGAACTCATCACTCAGTACACCCTTCACCCTCACCGCACTTCGCGAATCCTCATACATCTTCATTATCACACGCACCAGCCACTATTCCACACCTAGTTTCCTCATAGCCCACTGCACAACATCTCTAGGCACCTATCAAAGTCATTCTCCAGGTCTACAAACACAAAGTAAAGATCCCTGCCTTTTAGTAAGTATCTTTCCTGTATCTGCCTGACTATGAAGATAGCATCGGTTGTACCCTGTTCCGGCATAAAACCAAACTGCATATCATCAATAGAGATGCTTTGCCTGACCAAACCCTCAAGGACTCTCTCACAGACCTTCATGATTTGGTCAAGCATTTTCAGGCCCCTATAATTTCCTCTATCTAGCGCATCCCCTTTTCCTTTGTATATATTTACTATTACACTTTTGAGCCAATCCTCTGGGATTTTCTCATCTTTAATAATGGTGTTTATCAACTCAGTGACTAAGTTTACACCAGTCTCCCCTGAGGCTTTTATCATCTCAGCGACAATGTCAGAGCAACCTGGAGCTTTACCGTCCTTCATTTTATTGATTGCGTCGCCCACTACAGCTGGTGCTATCAAAGGAGGGGGCCCAGATATTGGTTTTTCGATACTAAGCTGTTCCTTATCCCATTCAAACTCTACATTTAGCAATCGTTCATAGTATACCTTCCATGCTTCTCTGATTTCATTTTCTGCATACACAATCTTCCCATTATTGTTTCTAACACACTGTTCACCTATAATATCCCTACTGTCATTTTTAACTCACCTAGCTAGGTTGAAGATCCCATTGGGATTGTCAGTGTTACACTCTTGTTCGAGGATCAGGTCCTTAATGCGATTTTTAGCATTGTAAATAACTCTTTTGGCAGTTCGTTTAGCTGCCTGGTATTCCTCCTTGCTGCCTCCTTTCTTCCATGCTTTGAAGCATCTCCTTTTCTCTTTCACAGCGTGTTCTACCTCATCGTTCCACCACCAGGAGGTCTTATTCGTGGGGTGACCCTTTGTTTTCCCACAGACTTTGTCAGTGGCAGCGATAAGGCTATGCTTAAGAAAGTTCCATTGACTATTTACATCGTTAGGCCTAGCTTCCTTATTTCTATTCATTTCCTCCAGTTCACTATGAAACCTATCCCTAACTTCCTTGTCCTTCAGCAGCCACACTTTCCTTTTGGGTATGTATACCTTCTTGCGCTTAGGATCTCTGTATAAGCTCATGTCGCACACAAGTAGCTTATGCTGGGGGATACATTCTTCGCTCGGGATGACCTCTACATCTCGAACTAGTTTCCAGTCTTTCCTGTTAACCAAGAAGTAATCTATCTGGCTACTGGAGACCCCAGAGTTATATGTGATCAGGTGGCTCTGTCTTTTCTTGAACTTTGTGTTACACACAACCATGTTGAGTGCAACGCAGGACTCCAATATGTATTTGCCTTCCAGATTTCTCCTTCCATAACCATTTCCTCCTTGTACCCTCTCGTATTCATCTGCAGATGCTCCCACGTGACCATTGAGGTCCCCCCCCCACGATTGTTATTTCATTCTCCGAGAGGCCTGAAATGACACTTGACGGTGTCATTCCAGAAGTCCTCTTATCTCTTTGTGTAGACCAGCCTGTGGGGCATATGCAGATATCACATTCAGAATTCTTTCACCAACTTTCAACTTCAGAACAATCAGCCTTTCGCTAACTCTCGTAATCTGAAGCACACTTTCCGCCAGCTCTTCAGCCACCAGAACACCCACTCCTCCTTTCGCTTTATCAGTCTCCACTCCCATCCAGTATATCCTATATCTTTTATTTTTTCCGACAATCCACTGTACCCCATGCCTTTTCCAGAGTGTTTCCTGGGTACAGCAGACGTCCACTCGCCTCCTCTCACACATCTCAGCCACTTCATTTGCCCGCAGATTCATACTACCTGTACCAACATTCACACTCTGTGAAACACATAACCTATGGGAAAAATCGATATTGGTCGATCGATCCTTCCGCACGTACCATAGCCTACCCCAAACATTCCCTAATTCCATGTTCACAACAAAATATTCCAGTCAAAACCCGATAAAAGAGAGCAAAAATAATGAGACTCGATATCAAACTAGAAAACATATTTAAAAACAAACAAACAAGTAAACTGAACTCCATGAATCTGCCACGTCAAGGTGTTTGTTGCTTGGATACGAAATCCGAGTGAATCCGACATCCGACTTAACTTGCGCAAGAAGGAGAAGACCGAACCTCCATTGTGTTGAAAAACCAGCTGTTTACAAGATTTGTTCTGCCCAAATGTTGTATCTCACATTTATTAGGGTTTTAGTGCATTCAGTGTTAATGAGGGTGGGCCTGGTGGTAATGATGAAAGAATTGAATGCTTGGGACCATGAAACCAGAACATTGGCCAGTCAAGCTGCCTACCTTGTCGGACGAAAGCGGCGGAAATGGACGACTAGTTAGGCTAGGCTATAATGACAATGATTTCAAATAAAGTGTGTGGTAAGTAATCTCCTCATAATATGTATTTACAAGTGTTTATATGCATTTATAAGTATGTATACATAAATATTTGTCACGAGTCAGGCGCCCTGTATGATAATAGGGCGCTCTAATAGAGAACTCCCCGGATTTGCCCTACTTTAGAAGCGGAATCGCTTCAACAGAACACATTCGTTCTTAACAAAAATTTTGGAATAATATTTTAGGTCGTTCGCTCAATAGGGGAAACGTTCTATGTGAACACGTTCTATGCGGGACCCTACTGTACCTCTATAACTTGAACACTCCTGCCGATCTCCCTTCCCCTTGTACAACGGCACAATACATGCACTCCTCCAGTCTATTGGTACCATAGACACAACAAAGCACACATTGAAGAGTCTCACTAACCAATCTATTATCACATGCTCCCCAGAACTCGCCCCCACAACATCCTGGAGGGTGGTCAGAACCTTAGGCTCTGACCACCTCCCGATCATTATCACCACCAAAACCAGACTCACCCCAGCTAGCCACAAACACACATACACCAATTATAAAAGAGCTAACTGGGAAGCATTTACAAATGAGACAGAACAACACTTCACAACTCTAAACAGTACACCCATCACTAACATCAACAATTCTGTACACATACTCAATAAAACTATCCAAAACGCTGACAAGAAACACATTCCAAGAGGTAACAGAAAAAGACACAACCCCAACTTCACACCAGAAATTCAAAACCTCATCAGACAACGCGACACACTGAAACACTCCCCAGCACCCCACACACAAGACATCACACAACAAATTCAAGCACTCAACACCCAAACTAACAACAAAATACAAGAACAACAAAAACTGAATTGGAATAACTTCCTACAAACACTTGATCACAAAACAAACCCCAAAAAACTCTACAAAACACTAAACAGCATCACACTTTCCAACAGCAACACAACACAATCACATGCTGCAATCACAACAACAGACTCTACTCCTTCATGTAAACAACAAGCAAACACTCTCATCAATCACTTCTCACATGTCAGCCACCTAAAACCTCACAAAGACGACCGACGTGTCATCCGGCGTAAGAGACAATTCCCCACAGACCCTGACTATACACTCTTCACCAATCACCAGACAAAGCATATCATCAACAATCTCAAGCACTCACCCGCCTGTGGCCTAGACAACATAAGCAACATACACCTCAGACACCTGGGACCACAAGGCATACAAACACTCACTAACATATCAAACTACAGCTATTCACACAACACAATACCAGACATTTGGAAGCATGGTATCATCATCACATTCCCCAAACCCAACAAAGACCCCACGCTACCCTCCTCGCACCGCCCCATCACACTCCTTTGCTCCCCCTCCAAAGTCATGGAACGCCTAGTATTACAACTAATTACACCCGACCTACCCCTAGCTCCAACACAACATGGCTTTAGGCCACTGCACTCCACAAACACTCTTCTCACAGACCTTACACAAAGAGCTTTTGACGGCATCAACTCAGCTAGACCACCACACAGATCACTATTAGCCACACTCGACATTAGTAAAGCCTTCGATGCCATCCCCCGCCACAACCTAACAAACAAAATCTACAACACAAACATGCACAACAACACAAAAAGGTGGCTGGCCAACTTCCTAGCAGGCAGATGTGCACACGTATCTTTTGCCGGTCAGTCATCTAAAATCAGAAACTTTCCAAACGGAGTCCCACAGGGATCCGTCCTATCGCCCGCACTCTTCAATCTGTACATGCACGATATAACTACACCCAATACTCCCCAAATAAACTTAGCCTCCTATGCAGATGACATAACACTCACATGCACACACCATGACCCAAGAAGAGCAACAGATCTCCTTCAACCCTATCTCAACACACTACATGGCTGGTGCACTACAAACAGACTGAATCTAGCCCCAGCCAAATCCACCGCAACCCTGCTCACAAGCTGGACAGGTGAACACGAATACATCCCTCAACTCACCATAAACAACACACCCCTAACACATACACACACACCCAAAATCCTAGGAGTAACATATGATACTCATATGACATTCAAACAGCACACCACAAACATTAAAAAGAAACTGACACCCAGACTTAACGCCCTCAGGTCACTTGCTCACACAAAATTTGGACACAACAAAGAAACTACCACCACAGTATATAAACAATACATAAGATCAGTAATGGAATACGCAAGCCCAGCCTGGGCTTCTAACCTAGCTGAAACACATTATAAGACCTTACAGACTATCCAAAACAAAGCCCTGAAGATCATTACAGGCTGCACAGCTACTGCACCCACAGATCATCTACATCAAGAAACCAAAATCCTCAAAGTCAAAGACCATCTGGACATGAGAGGCACTCAATTCCTGGCAGCAGCCTCCACGAACCAAGACCACCCACTAAACTACATGGCAACACACCCACAGACACCAAGAAATATCAAAACAACACCCAGCACACGGTATCACACACAGTTATTGTCCTCTCTCCCTCCCTGCCCACCCCGAACCAACTTCCAGAAGCACATCCATACTCATATCTCTCGCCAATCCATCCACTCACTCACAGACAACACGCAGCTGCATGCACGACCTCCCGAAATCCATCCTTCCGAATCCTCCCTCCCTCGCGAGGACAGAGTCCACCTGGCCAGGCTGAGATGCGGACACCATTCAGCTCTCCTGAGCTATCAGAAGAGACTGGATGACTCCGTTGTCGACGCCTGCCCGGGATGTAACACAGCACCCCATACCATTAAACACATCATAGAAGACTGCATTTCACACAACCACTTACGCCAACAACACAACCTACACTCAATGAGAGCTCTGTGGGAAAGCCCGATCGTGGCCATGGCCTTCCTCAGGGACTCGGGGCTGTTCGGCCAGGCAGCTTAGGGAACAACAACAACATCTCCACCTTTCTTTATACACTCCACAGCAATACCATCCAAACCTTCTGCTTTTCCCGATCTCATTTGTTTCACTGCTTCTTTCACCTAATTTTCCTCGATCCTTTCATTCATTCCCTGCCACATTTACTTCTGTTAATAATCACTGCTGTTTGTAATCTCGCTCTTCCTCTGTTTATCATGATTTTTTTTTATACGTTCCTTATCCTCTGAGGATCGATGACGCACTTCGTTTCTCTTTTCTGGCTATTATTAGACAATGAAGTCAGAGGATTGATTGAGATAGTGTTTTACCCTTTAAATTCCCACAGATCCTTCCTAAGCTCTATAAAATTGTCTAATGATAGCCCAAATATACAACTAAAACACGTCATATCCTCACAGGGTTAATTCTTATAAAAAAAAATTGAGAAGCAGCCAAACCAGAATACCTATTTTTTTTTATTTATTTATTTATTTATTTATTTATATATTTATTATTATTGGTTTTTGTTACTCTGAATCAAGTTCACGATGTACTTTGTGTGCTTCAAGAACAATCTCTTGTTTTTTTTGCAGAGTTGTGACGGCGACTCTTTGTCAGCGATTCAATAAAAATAACTTATGATACTTATGGAAAGAATGGCTACAATCTACACTATTGTGAAGAAATTTCTAGTGAAAATATTTTAAATCCATGGTACATTATTCCAAAAATATGTGTACTGTATACCGATATTTGAAAGCAAGATATTTCTAAAGTGAGTGACAGATTTTGACTAAAATAACTGTTGGGACAGTACCTGTAATACCTGCTAAGAAAAAGAGAGTTCTAGTTGTACCGTAAATGATCGTACAGTATTACATCTACAAAGAACTAAAAGATTGTGATATGCCTAATCATAGTTTTGAGTGACTAAAAGTGCGAGTTGTATACCGAGTGTCGAGCCGGAGCAATTTTATTTGACGACATGAAAGAATTCAAGGAGGAATACAAGAAAATTAGCATGAAATAGCATTGTTCTGGCCATTTTATCACTTCTAAGGACATCATTTGCACTATAAACCATAATTTTCCCTATGCATAGTACAATGATAAAGACTAAAAATAATGGACTGAGCTTTTGTTTGACACCCTGGTTGCATATAGAGGTAAATGTGATGAACCTTCCAAGACCCAAACACTTGTGATATGCCCAGTAATGCTTGAAAGTGACTGGTGGTGCACAATGGCCAAGAAGCGTTTGTGTACGGAAGAGTGTCGGCAACTATCTCCTTCCACCACCTCGTCTTCCTGGGTAGGAGACTTAAAGTTGGTATCATACAAGTCCTTTTTTCTGCAATTATCTGTAGCAATTCTGGTCTGGCTGTTTTCAAGGTAAAAATTGTATAAGAATTCTGCTAACTAAAATGTATACAATATATTTAATACAAAATAATCCCCAAAAAGTTTGTGGGAAAATTTTGCCTACTGAAAATTGAGGATAAAAGAGCTTTTGTGATACCCCCTGGATCCACTGTTTGTAACCCTTTCATTATAATCTAATTTATATTCTTATCTTCGTTTTTCCTGGCTACCATTAGATGTGTTTATATTATATTTCTTCAGCTGATAGTAAATTGTCATGCTCCCATCTTGATGACTCTGCTGTATAATAATTTTGATAAGTTCTTTTGTCTTTATATTGTGTCGTCTCTGTTTTGGTTTGTATATTTTGAAAGTTTTACATTATAATGAAGATATATCAAAATATATTGTTCTATCTATTGCCGGATGCCATACTCGCCTTAACCCTTGTCTAGCGGGGGGGTTTTGTGCTATTTTGGGCATATTAAGGCCCTCCTGAATGATCAATCAAGTATCTGCATGAAAAGAAATGTATTCAGCAAAAAACTAGGCGCTAAAAGCTTCAAAATGAGACCAGAACGAGCTACGTAGCACTCGTCGTTCTCACGCAGTGGTACCACTAACATGGGAGTTTAGCATATAGAGGCATATTGTTTCCTGCTACGCTCACTACTGGCAACACTGCCGGCCTCTCGAGAACAGAGGGAGCGTGAGTCAGTGGGCGGCGGTAAGCCCTGGGTGTCGGACGTGTGGCCTGCTGCGCTCTCGGCCATTTGCACTCTATTTTAACCCTTTAAAAGCCTTAATAATGTTCCTAACTTGCTGCAAATTGGAGCCCGACTTAAGGCGGGCCCCGCCAGTTAAGGGTTAAGGGGACCGACCGCTTTTTTAGGCTTAAAAAGCTTGAAATCCTGAAAATACAATTAGGTGTTTACTCAACATCCCTTCATAAGCCAGTGAAATGTTATTAGTGAATACTCATTGGAATTTTTTTTTTTTTTTTCCAAAAAATTTCCTGTATTTCTAAAAATGTTATATAGCCAATTTTGAAATTGACAGGCTCAATAACTACTGGTCGTACAAGGATCGTACATATATAAATGGAAAGAGCGTAAAATTCTCTACAACCTGTCATATGCTTTATCTTCTACTCTGCCGTGTTCCCGCGTAAAATATTGTTAAAACAAATTTTTTTTCACCCAATTACCTTAGACTTTCACATGTTTTTCTCAAAACCTGTTTTGTTGCACTTTGGGATCTTATATCAAAGTTATTATTGGACCTATAGGAATGTTGTATGTACCATTGGAAAGGGAATTAAAAACACTACATTATTTATTAAGCTAATTTACTCTAGCCAACTTTGTTTGGTTTGCAGCATGTTGTTACAGTTGTAAAATTCTACAATATAATTTCACCTTTACCCTCCAGCCCCGGGCCCCTAAGCTCCCCCTTATACCTTGTGTACCGGGTGTTTCAGCGATTATTTTGCTATGATAATTCAGCTGAAACTTAATAAAGACAGCATGGATTATTATGAATAAAATAAAACAAATTTTTTCGTCTAACCTTCGTCTGTAGAATGGCGATGAGTAGACGTCTCTAGCCCCAGTGGTTGCAGAATGGCGAGTGTGCGAAGGAGTTTGTTTTTCCGCAGGAATTTCTTGCCGCGTTCGAATGCGTCGCCCCCGCCCTGGCTCGTCGCACCAGAGTTTTTGCGTCCGATAGGCGGTTTTAGTGTTTGATGTTGACAATTGGATATTTGTTAAGAGTTTTAGAGTTAGTTTGAGGACAATCATATAAAAGTACAGTATGTGTATTGTTAGGAGGTCACTCACCGGCTGTATGTATTCAACTGACGGCCGCCAGCCGCGGACCCACACTGGCTATCTTCGTGACGTCACGCTCCACACGGCGCACTAGTTTGTGACGTCATAGCGCGCCGTGTTCAAACCAGTTCACACATCAACATGTATTAGGGTGTCACTGTCACTGATAGGCTAGGCTATTGCTCATTTTCACTCAATACCGTAGCCTACTTTTTATTACTAATTGGGCTAAGTTATTGCAATAATATGCACTGATTATTCATAATCACAGGTGTTTATTATCAATGTCGGTCGCCCGGGGCAGCTTGCGTAGATAAGGGAGACAATGGCCGGCCAGAAAATTATGAGTCGCCACGCTCACCCTCACTCGAACTTTGATCTCTCCCACTCGCTTACTTTACCCACTTCACTCTCTTCACCTTCACCAGCTTCAGGATATGCATCACTCTCATGTTCACTGGCAAATCCCTTCAATTCAGGTTCTTCGTCACTAGTAGAATATGTACTCGATGCGTAACAAGACGAATGGCCACTGCTCATCTCGTTAACATCACTATCAAAATCTAGCTCACGAAAGGTTCTATCTATTCCTCCCGGAGAAAGAACATCCTTGGTGAGGGGCTGTCATGTAATACGATAGGCCGGGGCGGGCGTCGTAGGAGGTACTGAATCGGACACAGTCAAATCAATTTTTTTGGTCGTTTCCATAATGGCGGCAGGCTAGCGACTGATGCTTCTGTGTAGTTCGAGCGTGGTCGCGCTGTCTACCGCTTGTCAACAAACAAAATTGACGCGCGCGTTTCAAAAGCAAAAATTCAAGCAATGGATTTCAGAAGCCCATCCGGGCCCCACGGCGCGAGTTTGTTATGGGTTTCTGGAAGCCCAACCGGGTACCGAGGGTTAATTCATAATCACCTAAATTCAAAATTACACAAGATATATAATTTTTTTTTATAAAAACTACAGACACATCTTTTGTGAGTTGTTTGATCACATACAGCAGGTGCTATAGGGATTTATGTAGGAGTTATATGTGTTTTAGTAGTGCTATAGTTTTCAACTTTTATTTACCTACTGAGCATCCTGGGTTCGAGTCCACGGACTGCCACATGTGTTTGTAAATTTCATTAATCGATTTTAGGAGTATGGTTGGTTGTTGGAAGGAGCATAATAATTGATATTGGTTCAGGAGTAATTTATCGAGAGGACTTCCCTAAGTGGTTAAGGCCCCATTAATTGCTCTTCCATTCACATATGCATAGCCTACGTGAGTTGCAGTTGGGATGTGTGTACATGCTTAGATTGATATGCAGGATTCGAAGTTGCATAATAAATCGTAGGCAGTGTCCACCAACCTTTAACTGTCTTCGTGGTGCGATGTATAAGGTGTTGATTTTCGGTGTGAGCATCCTGGGTTCGAGTCCACGGACTGCCACATGTGTTTGTAAATTTCATTAATCGATTTTAGGAGTATGGTTGGTTGTTGGAAGGAGCATAATAATTGATATTGGTTCAGGAGTAATTTATCGAGAGGACTTCCCTAAGTGGTTAAGGCCCTATTAATTGCTCTTTCCATTCACATATGCATAGCCTACGTAAGTTGCAGTTGGGATGTGTGTACATGCTTAGATTGATATGCAGGATTCGTAGTTGCATAATAAATCGTAGGCAGTGTCCACCATCCTTTAACTGTCTTCGTGGTGCGATGTATAAGGTGTTGATTTTCGGTGTGAGCATCCTGGGTTCGAGTCCACAGACTGCCACATGTGTTTGTAAATTTCATTAATCGATTTTAGGAGTATGGTTGGTTGTTGGAAGGAGCATAATAATTGATATTGGTTCAGGAGTAATTTATCGAGAGGACTTCCCTAAGTGGTTAAGGCCCCATTAATTGCTCTTTCCATTCACATATGCATAGCCTACGTGAGTTGCAGTTGGGATGTGTGTACATGCTTAGATTGATATGCAGGATTCGAAGTTGCATAATAAATCGTAGGCAGTGTCCACCAACCTTTAACTGTCTTCGTGGTGCGATGTATAAGGTGTTGATTTTCGGTGTGAGCATCCTGGGTTCGAGTCCACGGACTGCCACATGTGTTTGTAAATTTAATTAATCGATTTTAGGAGTATGGTTGGTTGTTGGAAGGAGCATAATAATTGATATTGGTTCAGGAGTAATTTATCGAGAGGACTTCCCTAAGTGGTTAAGGCCCCATTAATTGCTCTTTCCATTCACATATGCATAGCCTACGTGAGTTGCAGTTGGGATGTGTGTACATGCTTAGATTGATATGCAGGATTCGAAGTTGCATAATAAATCGTAGGCAGTGTCCACCAACCTTTAACTGTCTTCGTGGTGCGATGTACTGTATAAGGTGTTGATTTTCGGTGTGAGCATCCTGGGTTCGAGTCCACGGACTGCCACATGTGTTTGTAAATTTAATTAATCGATTTTAGGAGTATGGTTGGTTGTTGGAAGGAGCATAATAATTGGAAAAAAAAAAAAAAATTACCTAATGTTATGGTTACATACACCTGTGCCAAATTGCATTTAAGTTGAAAGTAAGACCTGTAAGTTGGTAAATACCGGTCGGTCCACTTAATGAGGGTGGCCATACACAAAATGCCCCAAGTGGACCTATCCCCTGTAAGAGGGACAACCCATGCCAGTTTACTGAAGGACTTACAGGATTTATCACTCAATTCAGAGTCTGTCCGACTCAGAGGCCTTCTATGTATCTTTGTAGCACTATTTTTCTACAGTGGTTTGCGGCTAGTCCATCCACTAACCTGCTTCACCCTTAACCCTTCAGACCCGGAAGGGCTCTTGAATGCCCATAAAAAACACACCTGAGCTACCCGGAAGGGCTCTTAACCCTCCTGGCCCGGGCAGGCTCTCCAAAGGACGGAGCTCGTATCCGGGCGATCTGGCCGAATATCAACAAAATTAAACTAAGGCTAATCTCGCTTAATATATTACCTACATTAACCCTCGGTTCCCGGAAGGGCTCTTGAACGCCCATAAAAAAGCATACACGAGCTGCCCGGAAGGGCTCTTAACCCTCCAGCCCCGGCTATGTATTATATATATATTCCTCGAAAACCGGGTGTTTTGGCCGAAAAACGTCTAGGCTAGGCTACCGTATATTCGTTAATCAGACTGCTTCCCGCATTCCCGCGCATCCCCAAGCGTAGCTGTGTTATTTACCTGTAGAATGGCATTAAGTAGAGCTCTCTAAGTCAACTGGTTGAGCTGTGATGATGATTTCATTGGAGATAACTTTATGGCCAAAACAGCCACTTTACACCACTTTTCGATACTTAACAACAACATACAGGCACACACGAACAAGTGACGCTCTCCTTCTTGTGGCCGGAGATGCGGAGCGTCGGTCCACCGGCTGTTGTTTACATGCGTCGGACCGACGCCTCGCACACCAAGCTCACAGGCTTTGACGTCATGGGTGTTTAAGAGCCCTTCCGGGTAGCTCGTGTATGCTTTTTTATGGGCGTTCAAGAGCCCTTCCGGGAACAGAGGGTTAAACACCCATGAGCTCAAAGCCTGTAAGCTTTGTGTGCGAGGCGTCGGTCCGACGCATGTAAACAACAGGCGGCTGGACCGACGCCCCGCATCTCCGGCTACAAGAAGGAGAGCGTCGCTTGTTCGTGTGTGCCTGTATGTTGTTGTTAAGTATCGAAAAGTAGTGTAAAGTGACTGTTTTTGCCATAAAGTTATCTCCAATGAAATCATCATCACAACTCAACCAGTTGACTTAGAGAGCTCTACTTAACGCCATTCTACAGGTAAATAATACAGCTACGCTTGGGCATGCGTGGGAATGCGGGAAGCAGTCAGAATAACAAATATACGGTAGCCTAGCCTAGACGTTTTTCGGCCAAAACACCCGGGTTTCGGGGAATATTTATGTAATGCGTAGCCGGGGCTGGAGGGTTAATCAAACATATATAGAAATGGGCGTCTTACCTTGCTGCGTAGAATGGCGTTGAGTAGAGCTCTCTAGCTCAACTGGTTCCAGAGTGATGGTGATGGAAGTGGAGGTAACTTTTGCCGCGTATTTACCTCGGCGCGTCCGAACACTCAACCGCGGCCCCGGCTACGACGCCCAGTTGCACTCGTCGCTCCACCCGCAATTATGCCGGGAAGCGATTTGATAGTGTTTTATTGGTTATTCTGTCATTTATTATAGTTATTATGTTATTTTCACTCAATAAAGTTATTTACATGAAGTTATTTGTGTCTCTGTCACTTATTACTTCGTTTTATTATTATTATTATGATGATAGTGTCACTTTCACTGGACTTTGATAATTGGTAGTGTCATTTCCCCTTTTATGTATTGTTAGGTAAGCTAATAATATATATAGTGTCACTGTCACTTGTTCATATTGTTATGAAGGCACTTATTATTACTTGTGTGTGTCTCTTTCACTTATACAGTACTGTACTTAGTTTTATTATTATTATACTGTCACTTTGACTGGCCTAGGCTTATTGAGTGTCATTTTCACTTATTTATTGTTAGAAATATATATTTTAGTGTCACTTTCACTTGTTCATATTGTTATTGAAGGCACTTATTATTACTTATATGTGTCCTTTTCACTTATACTTAGTTATATTATTATTCTTAGCCTACATTTGAGTGTCACTTTCACTGTTGTCACTTCCACTTCAAAAGTTTGTTAGAGTGTGGAAGTCGTTGAAGCAGGTGCCAGCACACAGTCCAACTTGACGCTCGAGGCATTCCCAAGTGGTTTTTGTGTTTTTGCGGGGTCTGCGAGTTGTGTGGCTGCACACATGGCACCTCTTCTGACTCCTAGCGTTACTACCTGGTGCTTTGAAAGGAAGGGCGTTGAGCTGGTGCTTCCTGAAAAATTCAGCACACCCCGTTCTGTCCAGCTGGCCTGGTCCTTGTAGTGGCCTCCCTGGTGTACCCGCATGTTTAGCCAGGAGCTCAAGTATCACCTGCTTGTGGAACTTCCGCAGGGACTTGTACTTCTTGGCTCCTGGAGTCCTCAGACGGTAGATGTTGTAGGCATTGAGGACCGACATATCTACCGTATGCAGGATAAACTTCTTGTACCACCTGCAAGATGTTCGCAGGCAGTCGATGAAGCCCATCTGCATGTCGGACTTGTCAACGAGGCGCATGTTGAGGTTATAATCCAGGACAGCAGCTGGTTTCTGGACGGGGTTCTTGGTTCTTCGGTCCACCTTCCCTGTGGCGACCATCTCGGCCTTGTGGCATGTGGTGAGGAGGTTGACCTTGCGCTGGTCATGCCAGTGGATGGAGAGGATGGGGCCACTCTTCTTGTGGAAGATGTCCGCCTTCTTCGTCTTGGTTGGGTAGCCTGGCATGCCCTTCCTCTTGCCCTTGACTGTGCCGACAGTTCCGGTCTTGTGGTCATGGAGGTACTTGGTCAGGAGAGGCGACGTGTAGTAATTATCTGTGTAGAGGATGTGGTTTTTATTGAAGTGCCTCTCCATCATCTTCTTCAATACAGCGCCACCAAAACCAATGAGGGGGTCAGTCTCAATTTCTCCAGCCTTGCCGCTGTAGACTATAAAGTCCAGCACATACCCCGTCAAACAGTCGCAGAGGACGAAGAGCTTGATGCCGAAGCGGTGTCTCTTGGACGGGATATACTGTCGGAAGTGCAGCCTACCACAGAACAGGACCAGAGACTCGTCGAGGCACATCTGGAAAGGAATCAGGTAGGTGGTGAACCGATGACGTATCATGTCATACAGCTTCCTGATCTTCCATAATGAGTCGGGAAGGTGGACTACCATGTTGTTTGTCAGGTGGAGATAGGAGAGGATGTCGAAGTACCTGTCCCTGGGCATGTACTTGCCAAATGCTGGAGTCGTTTTGATGTCGCCAGTGATCCAGTAGTCTGCCAGAGCGTGCTTCCTGATATGTGTCATCAGCATTGTGAGTGCCAAGAACACATATAGTTCTGCCACAGTGACAGCTCTCCATGCCACCATCTTGGCACTGGTCTTCCTGCCAAGAAAGTTGGCACAGATCTCATGATGGTTGTTGGTCTCCTCGACGAGGTATTCCATGACTTCATTGTCATAGAAGCCACAGAAAATTTCACTGGGGGTAGCATCTGGGCCACAGGGAAATGTTGGTGACACCCCGGAACCCATCTGTACCTCGTCAAAGGCAGGACAATCTGGCTCAAAATCAGCCCCATCTGTCCACACAAACAGGTCGGATGCTGATGCTCGAGATTGTGCAGGTGCAGCAGGCACACGCCCTTGGCCACGCGGACGCCCTGCATGCCCACGCCCACGCCCAGGGGCAGCGGCGTCGGCAGACTGACCACGTCCACGACCTCGCCCTCTCGCTCGTCTTGTCGGGACTTCCTCTTCCTGTTCCTGTTCCTCTTCCTCTTCCTTCTCAGGCGACGTCAGGTCATCTGGGGCAATGTTGGGGTCATCAGCATCCTCTTCAGGAGACAATTCGGGTGAAGAAGTGACCGGCCGTCAGCGGTGTGGGGCGCGGGAGGCTGCGGGAGCTTCAACAATGGGAGCCTCGGCCTCGGGAGTTGGGCTCCTTTTGCGGCGAGCCGAGGGCTTCTCCGCAGCAAATAATGCTCTGTGGTGTGTTGAGGGCTGTGGCACACTAGTAATACCACTTGAAGAGGCCCTTTGGTCATCCTGAAGGAGAGATGAAGCCGAGGGCTGTGGGTGACCCACGCGGCGTCCCGGGTCAAGGCGTCGGGACAATGGAATGCGGGTGGTTGCTAGGCCAGGGTCGGCGTCATTATCACTGTCTTCAGCTTCCCTATCCTTTTCTGCGGCTGCCCTGCGTGCTTTTTTAGCTGCACTTTTCACCAACGATTGTTTATAGAAATATTTGCCCACTTTCAAGGGCGTACGGGCAGGCAAAGGGGAAGGTCCTGGGCTAGGGCTAGGCCTAGGCTGACCTAGCAAAGATGGTGAGGGGATAGGCCTAGGTTCTAGCACACTTGGAAGCTCAATGGCACCTTCCTGAAACACTTCCACATCTGGATCATCACTACTGTCTCCCCCCTCAAATAAATCGACATTATCGTCGTCTCCAAAGCCAACGAAATCGTCATCTTCACTTGCACTTATATATAGTTCCTTGTCCACCAAGCTTTCACCACTGCTCTCTTCACTATCAAAAAGTTGTCGCTGTATAGCGCTATCACTCAACAAACGCTTAACTTTCTTTCATTGAGCTTTCTTCTCGGTTGCAACAGGCGTTGAAGTTGCAAGCGGGGTAGCACTGGGGCCCGCGTGAGGTTGCAGCGAATCTGACACGTCGGAAAGCATTTTTTCAGTATAACTCGCTATGGCGGCCACGTACGAACTGATAACACTAGTAGTTGAGGCTTGGTGGCGCTGCGGTCGCTCCTACAATGCAAAATTTGGCCGCACAAATTTTGAAGCACGCTTTCAAGCACAGAGATTTTAAAATGACACCTGGGCACCGGCCCTTTTTTTTTGGTGTCATTTTAAAATGACACCCGGGCTGGAAGGGTTAAAGACCCATGAGCTCAAAGCCTGTAAGCTTGGTGTGCGAGGCGTCGGTCCGACGCATGTAAACAACAGCCGGCTGGACCGACACCCCGCATCTCCGGCTACAAGAAGGAGTGCGTCGCTTGTTCGTGTGTACCTGTATGTTATTGTTAAGTATCGAAAAGTAGTGTAAAGTGGCTGTTTTTGCCATAAAGTTATCTCCAATGAAATCATCATCACAACTGAACCAGTTGACTTAGAGAGCTCTACTTAACGCCATTCTACAGGTACGAAACACATCTACGCTTGGTGATGCGCGGGAATGCGGAAGCAGTCAGAATAACAAAGATACGGTAGCCTAGGCGTAGACGTTTTTCGGCCAAAACCCCCGGATTTCGGGGAATATTTATGTAATGCGTAGCCGGGGCTGGAGGGTTAAGTAAGCCAAATATTTTCTTGATTATGAAAATTTGACATTGATATGATGCAGAGACATAGTAGTTTCATTGTTTTAAAGTAGAGGATGTCAACAGAATGGAGCGTAATGAGATGAGAATGGTGAGATGGATGTGTGGGGCCAGGCTACAGGATCGAATAACAAATGTTGAGCTGAGGAGACGTTTAGGTATAAAGAGTATTAGCGAGGTGATGCGTACAAGTAGACTGGGATGGTATGGACATGTGGAGAGAATGGATGAACAAAATTGGGTGAAAAAATGCAGGTCTGTGATTGTGGAGGGAGCTGCACCAAGGGGTGGACCGAGGAAGACCTGGGATCGGGCTACTGTATACGCGCCGATCTCAAATCCAAGAACTTGACAAGTGAAGCAGCCCTTAACAGGGTTGCCTGGAACGCCGCCTTTAGGACAAGAGACTGAAACTGCACTTACGTGTGGAACACTCAGTCTTAAAATTTTATGTATGTGTATGTATGTGTGTTTTCCATTAACCCGTACAATCCCAGCGACGGCTATAGCCGTCAGTAGTTAATTAACTCCTCAGTCCCAGCAACGGTTATAGCCGTCAGTAATGTATTTGTCTTGTAACTGCCTGTACAAGGCTAAACAAAACAAAATTGTCATGTAAAAAAAAAAAAAAAAAAAAAGAAAGAAAGGTGATAGGTCCACTCTTGCCAAAAAAAGAAAAAGAAAAGAAAGAAAGGTGATAGGTCCACTCTTTCCTCCTCTCTTGAGGTGAAAAGGTTGTCCCTCCTGTCATTTTTGCCACATTGCCTGGGACTGCTGGTGACTTTTATTACTGTATCCTTTGATAGCACCAGCTGTAGTGAGCGACGCAATCAATAAAATGAAGGACGGTAAAGCTCCAGGTTGCTCCAACATTGTCGCTGAGATGATAAAAGCCTCAGGGGAGATTGGTGTAAACTTAGTCACCGAGTTGATAAACACCATTATTAAAGATGAGAAAATCCCAGAGGATTGGCTCAAAAGTGTAATAGTAAATATATACAAAGGAAAAGGGGATGCGCTAGATAGAGGAAATTATAGGGGCCTGAAAATGCCTGACCAAATCATGAAGGTCTGTGAGAGAGTCCTTGAGGGTTTGATCAGGCAAAGCATCTCTATTGATGATATGCAGTTTGGTTTTATGCCAGGAAGGGGTACAACTGATGCTATCTTCATAGTCAGGCAGATACAGGAAAGATACTTACTAAAAGGCAGGGATCTTTACTTTGTGTTTGTAGACCTGGAGAAGGCCTTTGATAGGGTGCCTAGAGATTTTGTGCAGTGGGCTATGAGGAAACTTGGTGTGGAAGAGTGGCTGGTGCGTGTGACAATGAAGATGTATGAGGATTCGCGAAGTGCGGTGTGGGTGAAGGGTGTACTGAGTGATGAGTTCGCAGTCCGTGTTGGAGTCCATCAGGGTTCAGTGTTAAGCCCCCTCCTCTTTATTATGGTCTTGGAGGCACTGTCTAGATTTTTTGAGGCGGACTCCCGTTGGAACTGTTTTATGCAGACGATTTAGTCCTAATAGCTGACAGTATGCAAGATGCTGAGGCCAAATTCAGAGAGTGGAGAGAGGGCATGGCGGGCAAGGGTTTAAGAGTCAATATTAACAAAACCAAGGTTATGCATTGTAGATAGAGACGAGGCAATGTGGAAAAGAGCGGTGCATACCCATGTGCAGTGTGTGGAAAGGGAGTGGGTGTTAACTTAATTCAATGTAGCATCTGTCGATGTTGGGTACATCATGGGAGTAAGCGCTGTAGTAGAATAAAGGGGCCCCTGCCGAAGGATAAGTCAGAAATAGAGAAATTTGAGTGCGTAGTGTGCAAAGGCAAGCTTGTGTTAAGTGATGATCCTGTGGCTGTGAATTTTGGAAATGAGTCTTTGGAGCTGGTGAACAAGTTTTGTTACCTAGGAGATACCATCTCTGCCGGTGGTGGGGCCGAGGCTGCCACTGTTGCTAGAATTAGGTGTGGCTGGGGGAAGTTCAGAGAATTGATGCCAATCCTGACCATGAAAAGAATGCCTCTCCCCCTGAAGGGAAAGGTGTATGCCTCATGTGTTAGAAGTGCAATGACGTATGCCTCAGAAACATGGGCCGTTAAAGTAGAGGATGTCAACAGAATGGAGCGTAATGAGATGAGAATGGTGAGATGGATGTGTGGGGCCAGGCTACAGGATAGAATAACAAATGTTGAGCTGAGGAGACGTTTAGGTATAAAGAGTATTAGCGAGGTGATGCGTACAAGTAGACTGGGATGGTATGGACATGTGGAGAGAATGGACGAACAAAATTGGGTGAAAAAATGCAGGTCTGTGATTGTGGAGGGAGCTGCACCAAGGGGTGGACCGAGGAAGACCTGGGATCGGACTATACGTGCCGATCTCAAATCCAAGAACTTGACAAGTGAAGCAGCCCTTAACAGGGTTGCCTGGAACGCCGCCATTAGGACAAGAGACTGAAACTGCACTTATGTGTGGAACACTCAGTCTTAAAATTTTATGTATGTACCGTATGTATCCTACGGTACAGTTCGGGTTAAGTATTGAGAAATCAGAGGCTAAGGAATTTTATTTCTGCCAGGTGGAAAAAAATAGACTACAGTTTGCAGTAGTTTAGGAAGGGCCAGTGTTGGTTTGCCCGTTCAGTACCAGTGCTGTCCTTTTAACTTGATGCTGGCTACTAATATACAATTTTACATTTATGAAGGGCCTCCAGCAATTAACTGGCTTCAAACTACAGTCAGACCCCCCAAAACACGTCTATATGGCCGGCATAGTTCGGCATATATTGGGAATTCGCGTAATAGGAATAACGTGACTTATGGAGAAAAATACATATGGGCGACAGCCCGCCCGAGACGCACCTTTTCGGCAATTTTCGATCAAAATCAATAATTAATTGCAAAGAAAGGCTATAATTAGCCAATAATAAAATAAACATAAAGACCATTGCTTATCTTGAAATTTAATGCTTAGCAAATGTCCAGGATTCACAATAAATATTGCATATCCTGGACACTTAGGTTAAGCATTTAATTTTAAGGTAAGCAATGGCTATTATTTACAGTATGTTTCTATTATTTTAGGCATATTATAGCCTTTCTGTACAACCCTTCGATATAACCATATAACGCATTAGGCAAATTTCTTTTCCATATGCGTTTATTTTAACTTACTGTATATGAACATTGAAGACCGATAATAGAAGTGGGGACAGCAATTGGGTGTTGGAGAACATATTTTCGGTAATTTTCTGCGCCCAGTCGTATTCTGGGTAGGCCGGCCGAGAGAAAAACATCTTCCCCCTGCAACATCTCGCAAGCAATATGAAGAGGGTTAATAAAAATACAGTATACAAAACAGCCATCGTTCAAAGAACGAACTCCTGCTGAATAGGAGAGTGCGCCAATAACAACAACAACAACTGGTGATGGGCTGGTCTATCAGAGTGAGAACTGAGCGATCTCTGCCATACCCATAGCTTACTCTGACTGTTCCTTTTACTTATATATTTTCTAGATCTCAAATGATGGCGTCTCTTCCGTGGATTGACCTCCCAATCTACCAAGATTGGAAGCCAAAGCGTCACATTGTTCCTTTGCCCCTCAACTTTCTCTTCATAATTGCTGAGGGGCACAGGGCTCTGGGTGGGGTTTTGGTTTCCCGGGCGTTTCCGCACCCTCCTCAGCTCCCCGCCATGGAGTGCTTCGGTCACCCAGGCTTTATTGTGGTCGGCAGGGAGGGTTCTGTGGGGGCGCTCGGTTATGGCCTTGGCCTTGCTCGGGGCCTTGGGGCTGTTCGGCCAGGCAGCTTGGGGAACAACAACAACAACAACTGCCAGCTGAGCGGCGGTGGACCAACCGGGGAGGGGGATCGTCAGAGTAGGGAGGGGTATGGCGGGGAATACGAAAAACGGCATTTTTACACCACTCTTCAACCGCAATTCGGGTATTGTGGGATCATTCCGCGTTTTAGGAATTTTAGTACCTTTTGGACCCCTCGACGCGGATTAGGGTAAACACGGACTGAGAATACGTGTATTGGGGGGACTGACTGTATCCTAATTAACCCTTTTTACTACCACAGATCCTTCTTAACCTCCCAGACAGAAATAGTTAACTTACTGATAAGGAGGCGGACGACACCGTATTATCCCCACAACTGTCAAAATCTCACTGAGGGACCGTTAGAAGTCGGAGGAACGTGGGGTTGCCTCCATTCGACAGATTTTGATCTAACTTACCTAACTTACTGAGCTCAACATGACGCCAGAGCGTCATATAACTTATTAGAGAGATGTTAAGATAAGTTCATATGACGCTCTAGCGTCATATGAGTATTTTGGCCAAACCGCCATATGACACTCTAGCGTCATATGAAACGGAGAGTGTTAACCTGCACAAATTTGTGTAAATATACAGTACCGGTACTGTACAGTAGTGTTAGAATTAAAAAAGACGTCACTAGTACAGAAGGGGCTAAGGAAACTTGGGAACTGCATTGTTTGGCATCAAATTTTCAGCACCCTGAAAATTTGCCACCTGGAATTTGGAACAGCATGACTGGAATACTGGGATCTTTGGCCACCGTGAATAAGTGTCATGGTGCTCAAAAATTAACTCCATACATACCATACATACATTCATTAACCCTTAACTGGCGGGGCCCGCCTTAAGTCGGGCTCCAATTTGCAGCAAGTTAGGAGCATTATTAAGGCTTTTAAAGGGTTAAAATCGAGTGCAAATGGCCGGGAGCGCAGCAGGCCACACGTCCGACACCCAGGGCTTACCGCCGCCCACTGACTCACGCTCCCTCTGTTCTCGAGAGGCCGGCAGTGTTGCCAGTAGTGAGCGTAGAGGGAAAAAATATGCCGCTATACGCTAAACTCCCATGTTAGTGGTACCACTGCGTGAGAACGACGAGTGCTACGTAGCTCGTTTTGGTCTCATTTTGAAGCTTTTAGCGCCTATTTTTTTGCTGAATACATTTCCTTTCATGCAGATACTTGATTGATCATTCAGGAGGGCCTGAATATGCCCAAAACAGCCCAAAACCCCCCGCTAGACAAGGGTTAAAGACTATGATCTACGCGTGAGTAGGTCAGTCGTATTTTTCACCTAATGGCGGCATTCCTGGCAGTTCGGTCTATGGTGTCCTCTTAGTCAGTCCTTTGGGCGCGAGATCAATTTGTCTACCTCTCCTTGCGACTCCCTCCACGTTCATAGACTTAATTTTCTTAACCCAATTATTCTCATCCATCCTTTCTACTTGTCCATACCATTTAAGCCTGTGACCAAATTTGATGGTGTCCATGTTACAGTGCCAAAATTAGTGCTGAACTTTCCTGCACCCAAATTTCCTACATTCACCAGTGTGTGTTGAAGGTTTTAATTGAGACAGAACCAAAGCAAAGCAAAACAATGTAGGCCAAGCCAATTCAAAGCAAACCTACACTGCTCAATCCAAGTACTGTGGCCATTTTAGGTGTGTCTTTTTTTGCATGCATTCTTTTGGACTACTCCTGGGAACACACCCACATGAAAATTATGTCATGGTGCTGAAGTGGATAAATGGTACAGTCCAAATTGACTAATTCCTTGAACGTGACGATAGTGCGTTGTTACATGTGCGATTAGTTTGGTTGGGAAACAGATTAACTTGCTAGGGGCTAGGAATCCTCCTCCCCTTGTACAGTATAATTCCCCTACAGTACTCGACGAGGCAGAGAAACGAGCGAGGGAACACGAAAACAAAAAAAGTGCCACATCTATCTATTGCCTGACGCCGTGATCCCCGAAGGGGTGGCCACGAACGAACCGCCCCCATGCACCTCTGTCCCCAGTCAGTCGACGCCCCTCCCCCCAACCAGCACCGCCTTCGTTCATGTAGTTCCTCACTCCATCCTTCCACCTCATATTCGGTCTACCTCTCCCCCTCTGTCCCTCCACCTCGCTCTCGTACACCCTCTTAGTCATTCTCTCGCTTTCCATACGTTCCATATGGCCGAACCATCTCAAGTTGTTCCTTTTCACACTTTCCAGCACATCTACCTCCACACCACACCTCCTTCTTACTTCCTCATTAGTCTGTCTATCCCTCCATGTAACTCCGCACGCCCTCCTTAAGTAATTCATTTCCACTGCTCTCACTCTTGGTCTGAGTCTCTCAACCAACGTCCATGCTTCGCTTCCGTAAGTCAGTGTCGGGATTACCACACTGTCATGCAAGGACTTCTTCACTTCCATACTGACCACCCTATTTCTTGTTACTGCTTTTAGCGTTCCTACAACCCTCTTCCCCTGTTGTACCCTCTCCCGCACCTCTTCATCCATAGTCCCATCTTTACTCAACACACTGCCCAGATACTTAAAAGAGTTGACGATCTCCATAGCCTAACCGTTCAGCTTCACCTCACACTCTGTGACTTCACCCCTTTCGAAGACCATAACCTTGCTCTTCCCCGTATTTACCTTCAAATTCCGTTTTTCGCACACTGTTCCAAACTCATTTACCAGACCCTGCAACTCCCATTCATTATCACTCATCAGAACTGTATCATCCGCAAACAGCAGTATAGGTAGCTTCCACTCAATTCCCTCCCTTTTCAGCGATACACCAACATCCACTGCTCTTGATAGTATTTCTTTCATAACTCCATCCATATATACAGTAAACAACCACGAGGACATCACACACCCCTGTTTCAAACAAACATTCAGGTCAAAGAACTCGCTCTGCTCACTCTCCACATGTGTTTGCCAATTTAATTAATCGAGTTTAGGAGTAAAGTTGGTTGGTGGAGAGAACATAATATGTATTTATACGTATTTTCCTCATAATATTTATTTAGTGGATGTACAGTATATGGGGCGAAATGGGTACTTGAGGGGTGACTGGACGAATTTAGAACCTAGGCCTAGCCTAGGCCTAAAAATTTCATATGATAGAAACAATGCCCCAATCTACAGTATTTATAATGCACCTAAGTTTTATGGTTAGGACTGTTATTTAGCCATGTCTACATTATTATTTACAATGCATAAGATTTAGGCCTACTTGATGTAGACAAAAAACATGTTTTCATAGGCTAAAACTGGGAAAAAGTGCAACTTTTAGAATGAGCACGGAACCGATTAGAATTTTCCTCATAAGAACAGTGCCCTGATCTTAACTGTTTCAATCTTAGCTCAATTTCTGTGGAACCGATTAGGAGCTAAGATTGGGGCTCCACTGTATGCCAAATTTTTTGAACATTAACCTCTATAACTCAAATAATTAGAGTAATAAAGCAAATATTTCTACCATTTGGGAAGGGTCAGCCAGGGAATAGGTGTGGAAATTTACAGCTCATTTGCTCTAGCCCTTTTTGAGTTACTGTACTGAGGTTAGCGTTCACGTTTTCTGAACATCCTCCTTGGAACAGGGTATAACATTGATCGTGCAATGTGGCCTTGGGCTGACCAATTCTGATCTTTGCAGGACCTTGAAAGGGCCTTTTATGAGTTTGTACTGTACTGTACATGATTATGGTAGGTTGATATCCAGTAATCTCTAATCGATACATGGATATTAATTGTAGTCATGTACTTAACCGTTGTTGTTGTTGTTGTTGTTCCCCAAGCTGCCTGGCCGAACAGCCCCAAGGCCCCGAGCAATTCCAAGGCCATAACCGAGTGCCCCCACAGAACCCTCCCCGCCGACCACAATAAAGCCTGGGTGACCGAAGCCACTCCATGGCGGGGAGCTGAAGAGGGTGCGGAAACGCCCGGGACTTAACCGTTAACTGTCTTGGTGGTGTAATGGTTAGTGTTTAAGATCTCTATGTGGTATCCCAGGTTTCAATCCCGGGAGTATCACATGAGAGATTCGAAAGATGGAGGGAGTACTTCAACGAGTTGCTAGATGTAAGGAATGAAGAGCCAGCAAACATAGTTGGATATGGTATGGGAGGGAGAAGAGGAGAAGTAGTGGAGGAGGAGGTGGGGATCAGGAGGTCAGAAGTGTGGGAAGCCATGAAAATAGTGAAGTTGGGGAAAGCACCAGGAACAGATAGAGTGTGTGGGGAAATGTTGAGGTATGGTGGTGAGATAGTGATCGAATGGGTATGGAAAATGTGCAAACTAGCATGGGAAAAGGGGAGTGCACTCGATGACTGGAAGACTGGCATAATAGTCCCCTTATATTAGGGCAAAGGGGAAAGAGGAGTGTGTGGTAACCACCGAGGAATATGTCTGTTAAGCGTAGTAGGGAAGGTGTACAGTAGGATAGTGATTGAGAGAGTGAGAGTGAGAACGGAAAAATGGATAGGCGACGAGCAGGAAGGTTTTAGGAAGGGAAGAGGATGTTTAGATCAGATTTTTACCCTGAATTGTGTTGTGGAGAAATATCTGGAGAAGCAACAAAAGGAGTATGTTGCCTTTATGGACTTGGAGAAGGCCTATGACAGAGTGGATAGAGAAGGTATGTGGAAAGTACTTAGAATATATGTTAGATGGCAAGTTGCTGAAAGCAGTGAAGAGTATGTATGAGGGTGCAAAGGCGGCAGTACGTGTGGAGAATGAGCAGAGCGAGTTCTTTGACCTGAATGTGGGGTTGAAACAGGGGTGTATTTACCTAATTGTATTTACCTAATTGTAGTTTACAGGAGTTGAGCTAAGCTCGTGTTGTCCCGTCTCTCAGTCTACTTTTTATCCAATTTTTTCTTGAAAATATGGATGTTCCTTGCCCCTACCACCTCCTCCTCCAGCCCATTCCATTTGTCAATACATCTATAGGGGAAGCTAAACTTCCTGATATCGTTCTTGCAGGTAGGTCTTTTTACTTTGTAGCTGTGGCCTCTAGTTATTCCTGTATCCATAATTAACATATCCTCCCTATCCAGCCTCTCCAGCCCCCGGGTGCATTTGTACATCATTATCATGTCTCCCCTCTCTCTCAAACTTGGTAGATTTAATTTGTCTAGCCTCCCTTCATATGGCAGTTCTCTGAGACTTGGAACCAATCTAGTAACTGCTCTCTGGATTCTTTCTAACTTGTGAATATGCTTCTTTAGATGCGGGGACCACACCACTGCTGCATACTCCAATCTTGGTCTAATCATACTCTTCATAATTTTCGCTACCATGGTCTCATCCAAGTAGTTCAGAGCAACTTTCATATTCCCGGCCATTGCATACATTCCGCTAAAGAGCTTGTTAATATGTTTCTCTGGCAACAAATTATCTTGTATAATCAACCCTAAATCCTTTTCTTTTTCGGCCTTGCTAATTATATTATCTCCCATCCTGTACTCCCAATTTGGTCTATTCACACTTCTTCCCATATTTAACACATGGCATTTACTTATATTAAATTTCATTTTCCACTTGGTGCTCCATTCATATATTCTATCTAAATCCCCTTGCAGCTCCTCACAACTACTTTTATTTGTTATTTGTCTCATAATTTTTACGTCGTCTGCAAACATTGACATGTAGGAATTTATGCCTATCGGCAGGTCATTCACGTACATAAGGAACATGAGAGGTGCCAACACAGATCCCTGCGGCACACCACTCTCAACTTTCCGCCACGATGAGTAAGTTCCTCTAATGTTGGTCCTCATTTCCCTATCTGTTAGATAGCTCTCCATCCATTTCAGCAAACTCCCCCTGACACATCCTAGCATCTCAAGCTTAGATAACAATCTCTTATGTGGTACCTTATCGAATGCTTTGGAAAGGTCTAAGTAGACCAGTCCACCCATCCGCCTCTTTCTTGGAGTACATCTATCACCCTACTGTAATAACATAGCAAACTGGTAACACAAGATGTCCCTTCTCTGAATCCAAATTGCTTTGGGGTTATTATCTTCTTTCTCTCCAACATTTTCATCCATCTCTTCCTAATTAGCTTTTCACAAATCTTGCATACAATACTAGTAAGTGAAACTGGTCTATAGTTTAGAGGGTCCTCAGGGTTTCCATTCTTGTATATCGGGATGATATTTGCTCTTTTCCATTCAACAGGAACCTGTCCTTTATCTAAGGAAGCTTGAATTATGTCCCTCACTGGCTCCACTAATTGCTCTGCACACTCCTTTAAAACCTAGGCAGACACTTCATAGCTTTCCTTAGTCCCATAGCTTTCCTTACTTCAAGTCCTCTTATTGCAGTTAACAGCTCATCTCTAGTTATTTCAATCTTACTAAGACCACTCTCCAGTACTCCCGCCTGTGGTTCGTCAAAACCTTCCTCTCTAGTAAAAACTGACCCCAATTTGTTATTCATTACCTCACACATGTCCGATACATTTTCATACGTCCTAGCATCAACTCTTAATTTAGTAATTTGTTTCTTTACCTTCAACTTACTGTTTATATATTTATAAAATAATCTAGGGTCACTTTCACATTTATTTACTGTGTATTTATTGTGTGATGTCCCCGTGGTTGTTTACTGTATATATGGATGGAGTCATGAAAGAAATACTAGGAAGAGCAGTGGATGTTGGTGTATCGCTGAAAAGGGAGGGAAATGAGTGGAAGCTGCCTATACTGCTGTTTGCGGATGATACAGTTCTGATGAGCGATAATGAATGGGAGTTGCAGGGTCTGGTAAATGAGTTTGGAACAGTGTGCGAAAAACGGAATTTGAAGGTAAATGCAGGGAAGAGCAAGGTTATGGTCTTCGAAAGGGGTGAAGTCGTAGAGTGTGAGGTGAAGTTGAACGGTCAGGCTATGGAAATCGTCAGCTCTTTTACGTATCTTGGCAGTGTGTTGAGTAAAGATGGGACTATGGATGAAGAAGTGCGGGAGAGGGTGCAACAGGGGAAGAGGGTTGTAGGAATGTTGAAAGCAGTAACAAGAAATAGGGTGTTCAGTATGGAAGTGAAGAAGTCCTTGCATGACAGTGTGGTAATCCCGACACTAACTTACGGAAGCGAAGCATGGACGTTCGGGAAGATACTCAGACCAAGAGTGAGAGCGGTGGAAATGAGTTACCTGAGAAGTGCGTGCGGAGTTACATGGAGGGATAGACAGACGAATGAGGAAGTAAGAAGGAGGTGTGGTGTGAAGGTAGATGTGCTGGAAAGTGTGAAAAAGAACAACTTGAGATGGTTCGGGCCATATGGAACGTATGGAAAGCGAGAGAATGACTAAGACGGTGTACGAGATCGAGGTGGAACGACAGAGAGGGAGAGGTGCACCGAAGGAGAAGTGGAAGGATGGAGTGAGGAAGTATATGGATGAAGGTGGTGCTGGTTGGGAGGAGGGGCGTCGACTGATTGGGGACTGAGGTGCATGGGGGCGGTTCGTTCTTGGCCACACCTTCGGGGATCACGGCGTCAGGCAATAGATAGATAGATAGATCACATCTGATCTAAATACTATTTCCAATTGGGGCAGAGAAAACCTTGTTAACTTTAATGCTTCCAAAACCCAATTTCTCCATCTATCTACCCGTCAGGATCTCCCAGCGGACTATCCCTTATTCTTCAACAATACAAAAATCAACCCTTCATCTTCTCTCAATATTCTTGGTGTCTCTTTTTCTTCTGCTCTCATTTGGAAGGACCATATTACCAGTCTTGCTAAGGCAGCCTCCCAGAAGCTGGGTGTGCTCAACCGCCTTAGGGGGTTCTTTTCCCCTGCACAGCTTCTTGCTCTGTACAGGGGCATAGTGCGCCCTTGTATTGAGTATTGTTCACATGTGTGGGGAGGTTCCTCTCACCGCTCTCCTAGACAAAGTTGAAAGGAAGGCCTTTCGTATCATTAACTCCCGTCCACTCACCAACTCTCTGCAATCTCTCTCTCTCCGCCGCAATGTTGCATCTCTCTCGCTATTCTATCGCTACTATAATAATCAGTGTTCCTCAGAGCTATCCCAGTGCATACCACCTCCTTTACGTAGGGCACGTGGTACCCGTCTTGCAACTCAATCCCACCCCTACTCTGTGCAACTCTCCAACCCAAGAGTGAAACGTTACTCTCAAACTTTCTTCTACTCAACATCTGAGCTCTGGAACTCTCTCCCAGAATCAGTCTTTCCCTCTTCCTATGACTTAAATTGCTTCAAACTCCGTGTGTCCAGGCATTTTGGCTCGAACGTCCCTTGATTTTGGCCCTGTCACTCTTTCAACTATGGGGGAGGCACTCGCTATAGGCAGTTATGCCTTTTGCCTCCCTCAATCACATAGAAAAAAACAAAAAAAACATGCTTTCCTTATTTTCATTTGGAGGTGTTTGATGTTTGGAGTTAAATATATTAATTAGATAATCATATGATTTTGATGATGGCATAAGATACAGGTGGTTTCATGGTATTTTTTATATATTTCCTCAGAGTATAGAACGTGGTGGTGGTGCTAGCAGTGTTGGTGGTGGTGGTGATAGTGGTTGCAGTCTGACCAGTGACACCTTCAAGGATCGTATGTGTAATATCCTGGGACAGTTGGAGGGAATCTTCCGACGGGCGGTGCAGGCGGCTTATCCTGAGGCCACCAACCCTGTGGTCCAGATACAATTGTCCAAACATGCTGACTATCAGTGTAATGCTGCTATGGCACTGGCTAAGGTAATGTGTGTGTGTGAATAATAATAATAATTAAATTGTAATACAGTAATCACTCCCATATCCAACCTGTCATTATCCGAACCTCGCCAATAACCGAACAGGCCAAGGGATATATAAATAATTAAAGTAAAGTTGTTGTACATGACTTTCAAAAAAAAAAAAAAAAAAAAAAAAAAAGTGACTGAAATCGCCGATAAACAATAATTTACTTATCATTACTTATTATATCTCATAAACATAATAGTAGATAGCCAACTTACCATAATACTAAATTATATTTCATAATAAACTTATATAAACAGAGTAATCTTGGCCAAACCGATACGCATGTGTCATTGTTTACTACCGGTTTGCTAAAGTGCCACCATTATCGATTTTCTTCCAGCCGACTCGAGCGGGAGGGTTACCAATTGAAGTTAAATCCGCTAGCATATATTGTTAGATGTAAGACATGTTAGGCTGGATGGGACTCGTTAGCCTTGGTCGGCAACTCATTTAGGGGAGACAACCTTATACAAATCCGGGTGGATGGGACTCGTCAGCCTTGGTTGGCAAACTGTCTAGGGGAGTAAACCTGATACAAATCCGTACTGCTTATCTAAGGGTAAGGCAGGTTAGTGGATGGATTAGCCGAACACCACTGTAGAAAAATAGTGCTAACAAGATACACAGAGGGCCTCGGAGTCGGACGGATCCTAAATTGAGTGGTCAATCCTTTAAGTCCTTCACTAAACTGGCTCGGGTTGTACCTCTCACAGGGAATAGGTCCGCTTTGGGGCATTCTGTGTATGGCCACCCTCGTAAGGGGAGTAAGGCGTCCGGCAATAGATAGATAGATAGAAGACATGATAAATACCACTAGAAATATGAATTGGTAAAATCCATATAATATCACTTCGAAATTGTTCTGAAATTTCAAAACAAAAGTTTAAATACAAACAGCTAGTGTAAATCACTGCTGCTATGAAGTAAAGGTCTCTAGATCTAGCGGAAGTCGCTATATATATTGGCAGTACTGTTAGATGTAAGACATGATAAATACCACTAGAAATATGAATTGACAAAATCCATATAATATCACTTCGAAATTGTTCTGAAATTTCTAAACAAAAGTTTAAATACAAACCGCTAGTGTAAATAATTGCTGCTAGATCGAAGTAAAGGTCGCTAGATCTAGCGGAAGTCGCTATACGTATTGGCAGTACTGCACACTGCTGACGGCGACACGATTGTATGGTCATTGTTGTTGATATTCCAGTAGAGGGATGAACAGATTATTTTTCTTGTCCAATAATACTGTAGCTATTTCATAATCCCACAGGAATTATTTGGATATATTTATGATCCCTGGTATGATGGTATGTTGCCAATATAATCATAGAGACAAATAAATAGTTAAAGGACTAATAATAATGACAAATAAATAATTAACTCTGTGTATCCGGATACTTCCTGTGATCGAACTGGCCATGGCCCATATAGTTCGGTTATGGGAGTGATCACTGTACTGTACTGTAATATTTATTTATTTATTTAGAGTATTTATTAGTGGCCCCTCCATCATTGACGAACATGCCTATTACATAAGGCATCCTCTTCAAACACTAATCCGCCGTAGTTTGAATCTACCGCGCAGAGCATTTAAAAACTGAGGAGCCTTCATCATGAGCGCACGCGACCTCACTCATGGCTTCAGTCATTATGAATTGGGTTCTCACTACGAAAAAACTTCGTAAAAATAAAAAGAAAAAGAAAATAAGAATAACTATCCAATAAGCTTTCCATCATATCGTGGATGTACTTGTGTGGATTTCTGACCAGACGCTGATTCAGGCGTCATTCCTCCTTCTCTGCTCTGCGCTCAGCCTGCCCGGACGTGCCTTCCACGCTCCGCTGGTTCCGCATTCGTTGCGTCCCTAGTGAGTTTTTTCTCATTTGTTTACTCCAGGATGTATCGAGTAAGGTTAGGATAGGCGTAGCAGGAGTGTCCTGGGCTGGTTGCCCGCAGTGCAGTGTATTTTGGGTCGTGTGTATGGGGCATCTATTTCGGATGTACCCTCGTGGTCCTGTTGTGGACACGTGAACTTTTCACAGTTGTGTTAGTTTGTGATGCAGGCGGCTTTCATTACGCGTTAATTATTGCTGCCTTTTATCCTTCTGATGAGGTAAGCTGTGTTTTTCTGACGTTCCCAGCGTATTTTTCTTCACTTAGTGAAGTTTTTTCTGGGTCCTTGTCAGGCTTCCCGGGGTGGGAAGTTGTCGCTACGGTGGTGTGTTGGCGGTGTTTCCTGTTGTGTTATTCCAGTGTGTGTTTATATTTCAACTATTTTCATGCCGTCTACCTAGGCCTAGCCAGCCGCTCGTAGCTTTGCCACATGTCTAGTGTTATTATTTATTATAAATATGCCCTACTGTGTCATGTGTATCCGGGTTTTAGTTGTGTATTGGCTAATTCCTCGGACTATAATTGTTTCCTGGTTTAGTTGTGTATTGGCTAATTCCACGGATTATGTTGTGACCTTGGTTAGTCGTGCGTGACTCTCCTCGTGTCGTATTGTTCAGATGGTGTCTGTTCAGGGTGGGGCTTGCCTTCCGGCGGGTTTTTTCTCGGTTTCACCATGAAAATCCTGACCGATGAGCCGTGTTGGGCCACACGTGGTTTTTAACTCTGGCTGGTTCCCCGGCGTGGGGAGGTGTCTGTGGCTCTCCAGGACTGCGTCTCTGTGGGTGCCTGGTTTCAGGCCTCCTTTAATTCCCGGCGGGATGTCTGTACCCATCCTTATATATATATATATATAAAAAACGACGTTCTTGCGAACATTCGTTTTTATAGGTTTTTTCTACCTGGTTTACGACAACCACATGGAAAACCTAGCTGTTGTTTAGGCGTTCCTCCCTGGCGATCTTTTACAAAGAAGTGGGGTCAGGAACTTGTGGGGTTAACTTTTAGACTTCTCACCCGGCGGGTGCACCTGAGCAGGGTGGGATAAACTACTTAGGTCTCATATAGTTAACCAATCCATTTTAGTGATACTCTGTGTATCGCTGCCTTTACTCTTACGGCAATTGAAGGTTCAATGAGGTTTAACCAAATCGATTCCCACACCCGGCGGGTGCTCCTAAGTGGAGGAACTAAGGAATTTATAACAAATTCAATTTCGATTAACCTTAATTTGGTGATACATTCAGTATCGCCGCCTTCTATTTTTACGACGATCTTTTGGGACAATTCGTTAAAATATCAGATCTCGTATATTCCTGCCCTGGGCTATTCTACTAAAATATTTCAAGGGCCGGCGTCTTTATGAGGGGGGCTTTGTTACAAAATTGAATCTTGAGACAGTCACCACCTCCTACAGACTATAAGTGCCATGCTGGACCATTATATCAGAGGGTATTCTTCATGTTCTTTAGCTAAAAAGATTTGTTTAGCCTCTTTACACCCCGCCGCGTAGCGAGATGTGTTAGCTGTGTCTTTGCATCCCGTTACCCGGCGGGTTATTAACACTTGTATGTGAACACTTGGGTTAACCTTATGAGCATTAATTCCTGGAAATTTTTCTTTATTTTTCCAGAGCTGAGCTCCGGCGGACCAATACAGACCCGGCGGTAGTTTCCTCACACCAGTCTCTGTCATGGCTACTGTGGCCCCAGTTTTTGCCCTGTGCATTACCCCTACTTGCGCGGGTATCCCGATTTTTGCGCATACCCTTTGCATAAGGTGTGTTAAATGTCTAGACCGTTCAAGGGGTCTCTGGGTTACACTTAAGTGTTCCTTTTGCTCCCAATTAGCCAATAAAGTCCTGTGTGACAATGACAAGACCGCGGCGGTAGCGTTGAGAGAGGTCAGACAACAGATGTCGGCCTACACTACCATTGTCGCACATAAGTCACTTCAATGTGACAACGTCCCACTTTGGGATAAGTTGCTGTCAGAGCACCCTCCCCCTAAACGTACCTCTAGAGTAACGGGTTTTAAGCCGACAGAGACTAGCCAGGGTTCTGTATCGTCTGTGGATACGTCTAAACGCCCGAGAGAGCCTACTCCCCCGGCAGCCACCTCCTCGTCGCGGGCGAGATCGAGGTCAAGGTCACCTCTCAGACAGCAGTCTTCAAGTCGTGCCTCTTCCCCGGCGAGTAAGAAGAGTAAGACGGAAGCTTCCACCAGTGGTCATGGTGGTGATTCTTCCAAATCTAAGTCTAGTTCGCGGTCACACCGTAGCCACAAATCCTCCAAAAAGGATTCCCATAGGAAGTCCTCTCGACATTCTCCTAAGTCTAGTGCATCTCGTCGTACCTCTACACCTGAAAATGTTTCTGTTACAGCCTCAGAGTATAGTGAAGCGCCTGTCCCTAAACAAGATTTACCTATTGATATTTTAACCCTAGAAATGGAAAGTTCAGGAAATTCAATAATTGAGAATGTTTCAGACTCTCAAGAGAGCGTAGGCCAGAGCCTCGGTGTTTGGCGGTTTGCTCAACCAGGGTCTGACCATCCACGTCCGACTCATACGAGTCACACAGTAGCCGATGTCCACAGGGACGCGGCGACCCCATCCTCTATCCCTGACTTATCTTGGAAACAAGGTACCCCTGCCTCGGCGGGGTCTTCTCAGGAGGATCGGGAGGAACAAGATGAAGTGTCAATAATTTCAGATAGGGAAGGACAAGGGTCAGGCTCAGGCTTGGACGCCGCCCATGATAATACTGATTCACCTGTAAGTTCTGCATCTAACCAGTTTGTTACAGCACAAGAAATTGATGGGTTACTTACTCATGCTCTATCTAAATTCTTTAGTCAACAACAAGAAAACCCCACAATGGACTTGGGGGCTCCCTTGACAAGTTCTGCGGTACGGCCTCTGATAACGTCAATCGATTTATCTAAGATTCCTAACCCTCCTACTCTGTCACCGGCAGGGAGCTCTAAGCCAGCTACGGCGGCATTCACTATGTCAAATGTCAGGGTCATCACGGATGTTAATCCACCCCCTCTAGACAAAGCGCCTCTTAGAAAGGTAGCTATGCCCCTGCTTTATGGGCCAGACAAGTCATGGGTTCTTTTGAACCCCTCTAAGCCAGAGCTTGCCCAGCCTACCTTGTCAGGGGAACTCCCGGTACCACGTGAGTGGTTTATCCAGGAAATAAGTCAAAGAAATTAAGGGCATTGGATGCCTTGGGTAATGTTTTGGACGTAAATATCAAGGCTATACCTAGTTATTATCATCAGGATTATTTTGTTTATGCATCTAAGCCTGCTTTACCCCCTGCCTCAGCTTCAAAACTTTTTTCAGACTGGTCTAAGCTGGATGGGTTTAATGATATTAAGGCTCTGTCGGCTCTTACTCCTGAACTAGATTTACAGACCGTCACAGACGAGACAGCTAATCCAGTTTTGAAGGTGGGACAGTTGGGACCAGGACCTTGGGTGGATTGTGAGGTAGAGGCTCAAAACTTTGCAACCACTTTCACTTCTAAATCTTCCCACCAGATCCCTCAGGATACACATTCATGGTTCTCCATGCCGGTGGGTTCTGTCGGCGGAGTTCCGTCAGCTTTATTTTCTTTTCTAGCTGCCCCTAAGATTAATCTTTGTGAACTAAAGGACCCATTCACTACCCCTACCCCTACTCACCTAGACAGAGAATTTAGGCTAAGGGGAAAAGCTTTCCGCCTGTTTTCACAGTACATAGTTTCTCAGCAGGTGGCTAAGTCTTTACTCCGGTCCACTCAGGCAATCGCAGACGCGGATGCTCGAAGATCAGTTGAGTTATCCCGGCGTCTGATTCTTCAGTCGTCGATTCAATCCTTAGGTGACATACGCACAGCCTTACTTGAGGCGGTGCGAGCACGACAGGATCTTAGGATGTCATTAGTTCGCAAGCTGCCTGATCGCATTGCTAACCAGGTGGTAATGTCCCCAGTACTTACTCCTTCTTTAATGTCCCCTGATGTATGGCGAACAGTGTTTAACATGGCACAGGCCGTGAAGCACAGTCCCGCACAGGCTAAGAAACCTGCATTTAACTTCCCCAAACCTAGGCCTCAAGAGTAATTCAGTGGATAGGGCTGGTCTGGGACACCGCCGCTCTCACTCTGAGTCAGAGTGTGGACAATCGCAACAGGTTTCGCAGGAAACTGTTCAGGTTTCTTCACAGTCTGACTACGACACGAAGAGTCTGGGAGTCTCTGGTCGGCTCTCTCAACTGGATTCAGCTAACTGTCAAGTTGGGCCGGTTGAAAGTAAAACGATTAATATTGGAAGGCAACAAATATTTCCCACTCTTACCGGCGGGAAAATTATGGCCCATACCAAAATTAATCCACACCTTACTAGCGGTCTGGGCGAAGAGGGAAACATTGCACTCAATCATGGACCTCTCCTCCTCCAACGGTATGGGTAGACACGGATGCGTCGGGCACCATAGGGTGGGGATTTCGGTCAAATCAGGGGCACCAGGGTCAGGGGCTTTGGTCCCACTTAGAAATCTCTCACATAAATGTCAAAGAGTTACTAGTCCCCTTGTATTTCCTTCAGGCCCGGCGTTACGGGGCAAGTCGGTGGCCTTCAGAATGGACAATCTGAATGCAGTTCACTGTATTCAGCAACAACTGTCAACGTGTTCAAGGAAGTTGCTACTCGGGTCGGAAGAAATTTTTTGTTCTAGCCAGCAGTCTAGATATTTATCTTCACGTTTATCTCCCAGGCGTAGCGAACGTCTGGGCAGACGCTCTGTCCCGGAGCCAGAGCACGACAGTAGAATGGGAGCTCAAGCAACCCATTTTCGACCTAATGATTGCGGAGCTCTCCCATCCACAAGTGGATCTTTTTGCGTCCGAGGAGACTCACAAGCTCCCTCTATACCTCACCCGCCGGGCGATAGCCGGCAGGGGGCCAGACGCCCTAGTGACAGACTGGAACAGATGGAGCTCCATCTATCTGTTTCCGCCGCAGATGCGCACTAATGTGCCACGTAGTGAACAAACTACGAGTTTATCGAGGCTTAGTCTCGCTAATCGCGCCCCTGTGGCCGGCGCAGGTGTGGTACCAGCAATTAATAATGTGGTGCCCGGACCCGGTATCGCTCCCGGTCGGGTACTTCCACTTAGACACGATTGGCAACCTAGTGACCTCGCTGACTTTTGCATTATGGACATTCAGGAGGCCAAGTGGCTAGAGGGGATGTGACCAATAAATTGCTCAATCAATATACTCAGTCTACTAAGCGACAATATCAATCACATTGGAAAGCTTTTACTTCTTGGATTGTTAGAACGGAACAAACTGTACCCTCAGTGGCATTGGTTTTTAATTACAGTAAAAGTCCGTTAATCCGACGACCGATGATTCGAATCTCCCAATAGTCCGAATTTTTCAATTTGAGGCCAAATCCGAATTCACCCGATGGTCCGAATTTCAAGAAGTCCCAAAGTCCCCTTTTTGAGGCATTAGGCCACTCAAATGACACATAATGGAGCACACACATATCATATGTTCATGAATTCACTTTAAAAGTTTACCATTGTCATTGTAGCCTATTATCTACTTCAAAACATTCAGATTAATGGTCAAAGGAAGCTACTGATATAATCGTAAACACCTTCGTCTTCTTCTTCCACATCGTCTGCTAAAGAGTTTGTTTTGCTCTTGAACGCATCCTTGGGATGCTCCGATGCGCTACTGGCTTGCACCGCATTTTCTGCAAGCGCATTCAGTCTTGAGCTTGAAAACGCACCTTTCAAGAAGTCCCAAAGTCCCCTTTTTGAGGCATTAGGCACTCAAATGACACATAATGGAGCACACACATATCATATGTCATGAATTCACATTAAAAGTTTACCATTGTCATTGTAGCCTATTATCTACTTCAAAACATTCAGATTAATGGTCAAAGGAAGCTACTGTAATAATCGTAAACACCTTCGTCTTCTTCTTCTTCCACATCGTCTGCTAGAGAGTTTGTTTTGCTCTTGAAGCATCCTTGGGACGCTCGATGCGCTACTGGCTTTGCACCGCATTTTCTGCAAGCGCATTCAGTCTTGAGCTTGAAAACGCACCTTTGGACGTATTAGTCTTGAGCTTGAAAACGCACCTTTGGATGTTCCGATACGCTACTATTTATAGTTCAGTGATCGGAGCATCCCAAGGGTGCTTTCAAGACAACAAGACAAGGGTGCTTTCAATACAATATAATATAACAGAGCACATCACAAAAGGAAAATCACAAAAAGGAAAATTACAAGAACCTCTCAGGGAAGTGCCGTGTTAAGGCATTACTTCCCGAACCACATCTGATCTTCAAGAGCAAGACAAACTCGCTAGTAGACGGAAGAAGAAGACGTTTATATCAGCAGATTCCTTTGACCATTAATCTGAATGTTTTGAAGTAGTTAATAGGCTACAATGACAATGGTAAACTTTTGAAGTGACATTCATATGATATGTGTGTGTGCACCATTGTGTCATTTGGGTGGCCTAATGTCTCAATGTTTTCGTCATACACAGGTTCATAGGGGTAAAGTCCGATAATCCGAAAAATCCACTAATCCGAACGAGAGCCGGTCCGCTGCCCTTCGAATTAACG
This sequence comes from Paralithodes platypus, assembly GCA_032716605.1. NCBI lineage: Eukaryota > Metazoa > Arthropoda > Malacostraca > Decapoda > Lithodidae > Paralithodes > Paralithodes platypus. Next base: position 56,508,818 of record CM064573.1, on the reverse strand, counting down.
GAAGTTTACTGTACTTGAACTATCTGTTTGAGCAGAAACGTTTATCTGTGGTAACTTTGAAGAATCACTTAACTGCGATTAGAGTGCCCTTTTTCGACCTTACAGGTCTATCCATACCGGTGGCGGAGGAAACAGGATTTATGAGAGCGTGTTTTAAACTCCGCCCACCTCCCCGTCAGCTCATGCCTACTTGGTCTCTGGACAAAGCTTTGTCTTTACTTCATTCTCGTCTGTATCAAAATACTGCAGACTTTGCTTTAATCTTAAAGAAGGCAGTTTTCCTTTTGGCTTTGGCCACCGGAAACAGAGTGTCTGAGCTGGCGGCGATGAGCAACACACCTAATTGTCTTAGGTTTGGTAGACTTAATGATTCAATTTCCATTGCACCCTCCCCGGCGTTTGTAGCCAAGAATGAGCATAGTGCACACGTGTTTTCTGAGTTCACGGTTGCCGGCGTTAAAAAGGGGAAAGGTGCATCATAATTTATGTCCAGTGCAAGCTCTAACCAAATATTTGAGAATAGCTCCTCAAAACCCCCAAGGTGCTTTATGGGTAGCGAGTACGGGTAAACGCTTACTTAAACGGCGATTAGCCTCTCTTCTGGTAGAAGTCATTAAAGAGAGTAATCCCGGCGTTGTGGGTAGGGCCCACGATTTACGCAAGTGGGCGGCCTCTTTACGTTTCCTGAAAAACTTTTCAGTTGAAGATATTGCGTCCACACAGTTGTGGGCGTCTAATCATACGTTTCTCTCTAGATACTTGTCAGTTGCTCTAGACAAACCTTCCTTACCATGTATAGCTTTAAGGCAGAGGGTATAGGTGGCCCTGCAGTCACTTATGTTTACTTTCACGGAAGGGGGGGGGGGGTGCAGTCAGTTGACATAGGACACCCTAGACCCCGCCGGAGTATGAGAGCTGTGATACAATTTAAGGTTAAAATGTGATATGAAAATTTCTCTGCGAGAAATTGTGCTAGTACAAGGTTTAGTACAAAACAACGGTGTTGTTATAGTAGATTTAGCTGCGAAAGCAATGTAATATTAGTTCAATGGAGTTCATTTGCAATTGATCTCCACATATATTTTGGGGTTTATGATGTGCACATATAAACTTATAACTTATTATTTTTGTCACCACTCGTTGAGTGGGGTGCCTTTTGTAACTACAGATCTGTGTGCAGAATCTTCAGGGTTACCCATTTTTGTCGGGCAGGCTTCTTTGAAGCACGCACCTGCCTGAACCCCTTTTTCTTGTATATTTCCGGCCTACGCCGTATTAAATACATTTTTCAAAAGTAAGAATACTATGTGGTTGTTTTTATTTTCTGCTTTTCTAGAGTTATGATATGATTACGAATGTCCCCCTCCAGTCTTAGATATCAGGCATGTTCGTCAATGATGGAGGGGCCACTAATAAATTATAGGTTTGACTCCTGTAAGGAGATAAAGAAAACCTAATATTTAGTAGTGGCCCCGTAATCATTGACGACTGGGGCCCTCCCGACCGTCCCCTTCCCATTCGTTGATGTATTAAGGATTTTGGTTTACTTGATATGTCAGTGAAGGAGGAATGACGCCTGAATCAGCGTCTGGTCAGAAATCCACACAAGTACATCCACGATATGATGGAAAGCTTATTGGATAGTTATTCTTATTTTCTTTTTGTTTTTATTTTTTACGAAGTTTTTTCGTAGTGAGAACCCAATTCATAATGACTGAAGCCATGAGTGAGGTCGCGTGCGCTCATGATGAAGGCTCCTCAGTTTTTAAATGCTCTGCGCGGTAGATTCAAACTACGGCGGATTAGTGTTTGAAGAGGATGCCTTATGTAATAGGCATGTTCGTCAATGATTACAGGGCCACTACTAAATATTAGGTTTTCTTTATCTCCTTACAGGAGTC